>VXBZ01004964.1:1250406-1409524 GCA_013399135.1 Heliornis fulica | reverse complement strand
AAATCAATCAATCAATCAATCAATCAATTGAAACATTGAAATACAGTTTCGTGAGACATCACCTTTACTAGTGGGGAGGAGACTGTGGATCTCGTCTGGTCTAGTCTGGTCCACAGCCCCATAGACACTAACGAGAGCTTCCCCGCGGCTCTGCTGGGAGACCCCGGGCTATCTCCACTCACCTCCCAGGACGGTTAGGCTGGACCAGTCACTACAGGAGAGCGGATCAAGCATCAGCCCTGTCCCAGGCTCCTTCCCTGCCTGGGGGTGAGGCTGAACCCCGTGAGCGGAGATGGGGCTCATCGGAATGTGTTGGCACTGTCTATGCCGGGATGTACATCTATATTTTATGTATGTGTATTTAACATATGTATTTATAAGCAAACAAACAACTCAGCTGGGGGTTCTTTAAAATGTTCCAGCCACAGCGGTACCCAAAGGAGATAGAAGGAAAAAAAAACAAAAACAAAAACAAAAAAACCCAAGATATTTTTTTTTTATTCTTTTCCTCCAGGCAACTGATCGACTCCGCGACTCCGATGCTTATCAACAACGCGTGAAGATTGTAATAAGGATCCTCCCTGGAAGGCGAGGAGGAGTGACTTCCAGGGGGCTGGGAGGAGGTGGAGTGCAGCTCGGCTCTCGCCTATAAGGAGGTGCCCAGCGCCCGGCTGCTGCTTCCCAGCCGCAGCTCGCAAGGTGAATTTCCGCGGCAGCAGCCGGGGGGAGCGGGCTTGGTTCGGGCGCTGCCGCTGGCGTTTGGTGCGGCTCCTCCAGAGGCCGCGGAGGTGTGTGTGTGTGTGGGGAGATCCCTCGGCCGCCTTCGGCTCCCCCATCACCCGGAGTGTCTGGTCGCTGGATGGAGTAAATGAGCGGAGGAAGGGGGAGCGCACAGAGGCTGAGAGGCGCTCAGAGACCGGGACCGGGGGAGACAGGCGAGCGGCTGGCTTCCCCCTCTGGGGCTGAACATGGATTCCCGAGCCCTCGGTGACTTCGCTCTGCTGCTCTTCAGTTTTTGGCACCTGGGATTAACCGCAACAAATTGTGAGTAGGGGATGCTCAAGGAGTTGCCTGGGTCTGGGGCGAGCGCGGAGGAGGGGAGGAAGCGTTGAGGGGAGGGGGGAGAAAAAAACACCCCAACTCCCTGAAAGGGGGGCTTGTGGCAACGCGACCTCTGAGAAAGTTAGCCCGGCTCCCGTGTGCTAATGGAGCTTAGAAACGAAAGTTGCGGCCAGAGGGAGAGATTGCTCATTCCCGTCCTGCCGGTGTGGCCGTGGAAGGGCACGGGAGCTACCGGAGCCTGCAACGAGCCGCCCCGGCTTTCCCTCACGCTTTTCCATCCTTCCTGCGGCCAGGGCCGGCGCCGCTCGCCCTGCCTCGGCTTCGCGCCGCCGGCTGGGACGGGGACGGGGCCGTGCGCCTCCGCCTGCCGGGCTGGAAGGCGTCGGTCCTCCCGCATGAGCAGGAGGGTGTTGGGATTCTGCTGGCGCAGTCCCGCTCCAGGCTGGCGGAGCGGCTCTGGTGGCACCGGGCATCTTCCCCCGCCCCGACGGGTGCCGTCGGTCCCCACGGCTACGCTGGGTGTCGGGGCGGGCTCGGCATCCCAGCTCCGTCCGCAGCATCCCGGGCGGGAAACAGCTGTTCGTTCCCTCTTCCTCGGGGGATCCCCACGCAAGTTTAGCACGTATTGCTGCCGGCCCGAAGGGCGGTGCCGGCAGTCCCCGTCCCCGCAGCCAGGAGCCCTGTGGTGCCGCGGCGGCCGGGCGCTGCTCTACGGGCGAGGGGCACCTTTGCCTACGGTGGGTCCGGGAGGCTGAGGAGACATTCCGTGCCCCGCCCCGCCGCGAAGGCGCGGGGACGTGAAGCGAGGCGTGGGGTGGCTGCCGATGCCGCATGGAGTGGAGCGGGGCTCCGCGGTGCGCGGCCTCCCCCGCGGACGCGGTCCGTCGGGCGGAGCTGAGGGCGGGCGAGGGCCCCGCCGGGGCGCGGCGAGCGCTAGAGGGCGCTGTTGCCCCGCCGGCGGCGCGGGGCGGCTGCCCNTGCAATATAGAATCTAGAGGGGAAAAGAAAAAAAGGACGGCAAAACATTGATTTATTTATTTTTAATTATCCACTCTGTTAAGCAGTTAAAAAAAAAAGTTCACAGTGCAGCAGTCTAGCTGCCCTAATAAGTAATATGCAGGAAATATTTCCAATTATAGCTGGTACTTGCTTCAAAAATAAAGGAATGTGACTTGGTAAAGGAGAGCATGAAGCCATTTGTAAATGTCATGAAGTATCTTGCCTGATCTATATTCCAGGAGAGGAAACTCCATTTTTCCAGCTGTGTTTTGTCTCTCCACGATATTACCTCTTTCTCTAGTTTCTTACAAACATATGCAGGAACTCAGATAACTTGATCCATTTCCCAGAGAAGTTTGTGCTTTGAGATTATCAACACAGGTTCTGAACAAAGCAGTGGAAGTCTGTATGAAGCCACCTATTCATAAGACTGAACAGGTATCAAAGTACCATTTGGTTCAGTCACTGTATTTTGTAACCTGGGAATTAAAAGCCTGCAGAGTTTTTTTATTTTATTTTTTTAATTACAATTTAAGTACTTGAACTCAATAAGACAGAGCTCAGAGACAAATTGACCTTCTAGGTAATGGTAGCTTTTATTTTATCCGGTGGTGGGTTGTTTGGTTTTTGTCATTATAAAGACGCCACCAGTGCTCAACCTCTCAGTCTCTAGTGCAACCCCAGTGGTTTCAAGCTGCATAGGCATTGAATAACCCCAAATACCAGGGCCCAGGATGTGATGAGTTCGTAGACATGTGATAAAAGGTTTCTTTCTTCCACGATGGAAATCTTTTGTGGAAAACAATTTGGAAGGCATGCTTTTTCTGCCTTTTCTCTTATTCCCACCCCCCACTCCCCATGTCTTTGGAGACTGTTTTCTGGTTGAGAGAGCAACTTTAGCGTTAGAGAAACGTTTCATGTGACAAAAGCTGCACTAGTGCCTTAGTTTCTCTCTGTATCAGTGGCAGCATATTGGTCGTCTTGTCACCCTATGCACAAGGCAAAGCGGGGAGGCTAGTCAGGTTTGCAGTCAGACCCCTGTGTGGTGGTGTGCTGTGGTCCAGAGGATGCTTCCAGTGGACCAGGGTGTGGATGGGCTTTTTTAATTAAGCTAGTAGATTTTTTTCCTGCCGTGTGAGTCTAATTGAAACTGGCTTTGGATTACTGCAGCTCAGCAATTTCTGTTTTGTCATGACTGATGATTACTTAAATTTGTTATTTAATGTAACTTAAAGTAACTTTCACCAACATCACTGTGATTCAAGATCTGGGGGTTGTTTTAGCACTAGGCTTGTGTTAGTGTGCTTGTATTTTGGCGGTGGAAGTTCAGATTCCTGAATAGAGGCTGGTTTATGATGTGGATGTAGGTGCTGGAGGTTTGCTGGGAATGGTCCCTGGGATTCCCTCCTGTCATAGGCAATATCTGTCACATTACACCAGTGATTAGTTTATAACATGCCAACACTGTTTCCATGCTGGGCAACACAACTCCAGGTTTGATGTTAAGGGGTATTATGAATGACCATCACTGCTATGGATTCATTAGAGCAGCAACATGGAAAAGTAAACTTTAACTTGGTCGTTCAGTGCCATTCTAAGACTATAAGATGTTGCAGTGGGCAGTGTTAATGCACTGTTTTCCACACTGTTAACTGTCTGGGATCTGTGTCATCTTTGTGGGATAAAAGAGCATATAGCTGCAGTGGGACATGGTGCATTCCATTCAGCCTGGTACCCAGAAATACTCAAAAGATATTCAGCAACATGCACAGCTGTGGGGACTGTAAAGAATAACTGTGCTATTGGTATCAGTCTGGGGAGCGCTTCCCTTTTGACGTTGGTAATTAGAGTTTAGCATAGAGCTCCAATGCGTGAAGCAGAAGGGTTTTCAATACTAACCATTGCAGCACAGTAGGAATTGGACTGGAAAGGAAATAAATGTGTTTTCATTCTTTGTTTTACTGTGTGTATTGAGAAGAATTGAATATTGGCCCTTAGGAATTCTGGAGCATAAATTTTTCTTCTGAAACTATTCAGTGTAGTGTGTTGCCGATACAGTAGTAAATAATAATAATAATTTTCAAATGGGTAGAATCCTCTCTTTTGTTCCCAGCTGGGCAATAAGTAGTTGATAAATGCTGTACTGCCTGGATAAGAATTGGCAAGTTCCATTTACTTCTGCTCTAAATGGTGAGGCATTGTTCCTGGATGACAATGGTTCTTCAGTGATGACAGTTCGTCAGCAGTCCAGGAACAGACACAAATACCTTGTGATCTCTGTCACTAGTGACATAGCTGTAATTGTTCCTGTATTAGTTCGATCATGTCTCTGTTTGAGCCTAAATTACCCCGCACTTCTGATGTAGATCTGTGAGCCGTTGCTCTCTGTCCTTCTAGGTCACTGAGCATTAATAAGACCATTTTCTTCCTTCTCTACATGCAAATTTATCACTGGAGCAAGAAGGGAATTTTTTTTTTAGTGTGTCTATAAAACTATAGATAAGGAAAGGACCAGGAGATGGGGTCTGTTCTTTAGAGGAAAAGAGGGGAGGTCACAAAGGATCTTATCCCAGTTTCTCATTACTAGTGGTAGCTTCCAAATACACTCAACAGGGTCTGAATGGATGGGCCAAGTGAGTTGTCGGTGAACACATAGAAGTAACGCATTCATTTGTAGAGGTGGGATTGACTTATGAATAGGACAAAAGGGACTGAAAATGCTATGAAAACACATGTTGTAGATTTTTCTCCCACGATGAATAATTCATTCTTTTCTTCTATCCTCAAAAACAAAAACACTGTGCACATAACCCATTAAAAAGTTAATCCCACAAATGGCTGAACACAGAGAAAATCAGCTTTTGCTTTAAAAGGTAGATTTACTCAAATCTTCTCTAATTTGATTTGCCGGTGGGGTATAATTTAAGTCAAACAAGTTAGCAATATTACTTGCTCTATGAAGGTCTAAATATTTTATAGATTATGAGGAATGCCTGCCCCACGGGATAATGACCTAAGGAGCACTCATTCTCCACAGTGCAGAGAGTAAGCTAAACCAGCTAAACCCAACAGAAATTGCAAGTAAAATGGAGAGGGAGCTTCTCTTGATGGGATATGGTCCTCTAAAGCTGGCCTTGGGAATACTTGTAGTGCACCTGCTATTATTCTAAATAATCATGGGAAAACTACCTCTATGATTAATAATTGAGTAGCTGTAGGGGATCAGGGTCTTCCCATCGTCTCCACCTGTCTGTGAAGATGCCCACAGCGAACCCTGTCTAGCCAGAGCACATACTCTGGAACACGCGGGATGCTGTGGACTCTGTATTCCTGGTGGTATCTGCCTATCTGCTCTGAGACAGTCATGTGGGCAGGAGGGGGTAGCATCAGCATCTCCGCAGAGACTGGTGCTGCAGAAGACCTAAAGGCTTTTGCCTGAAACTAATAATGAAGTCTTTAAAAAATAGCATATGAACTTGGATATTTTGGATTCTAGGTGGGCACTTTACCCACAGGCTGTCCTACCCTTGGTGTAACTGCTTATGTGGACACTAAACAGCAGCAGAGAGAAGGGAGAAGAGGAGCCTTACACAGAGAACAGTGCTGTTGGATTTCTTCCTAACTGCCCCCCAAAATTCAGAGTGGTTGATATGTGTTGTTTTATTATTTTTTAATTTTGCATCAAAATAGTTTGGTTTTTAATTTTAGAGCAACAACCTCCTTCAGCAACCCCAGCAAGATTAAACAGCTATGACATTTTTCACAGAGACTGTTTATTTGGAAAAGAAAATGAAAATTTGATGAATTTCAATCAGATGTAGCTTGCAGCATTCAAATATTTATAGATTATCAAATTCTCTTTTCCCAGCTCTGCTTCTTAAGTGCAGAGCTCATCTTATATGTAATATTAATTCTCATTACACTTGGACAGTTATTTGCTGAATTCTTGTGCAGACCCAGTACATCCAGAGTCTTGTCTAAACTTCCTGAAAATGAAGGGAATGACTTGTACTTGAAGGGAATGACTTGAATTTCAGATAATTTTTTCGTCAAGTCAGTTCATCCAGCATGTAAATCCTTGTTTTCATTCTCTTGTGAAGTTTTTTTTTTTTTTTCCCCTAAAACCTGCCTGGCAATGTATGCAATACAAGATGTGTTTGTACTTGTCAGTACAAAGAACTATTCATTTTCCTGATGGTTGCTTCTCCTCTTAAGTACATCATATGAGAGTTCATTGACCTGCTCTTTTGTCATATTCTATGCCAACTTTCTGTCCAACTTATTGACAATATAATAAGATAAAGTTATGCAACCTTTTGCATTCTTCTTCCCATTTCTTATCAACAGTTGTTCTGTTTCCTGTGGCCTGTTGAGCTAAATATTGCCCACTATAACACTAAAGAATACACTGTGATGAAAAATGTTTACAAGCATTACAGAAAACCTTTTAAATGCTCTGCAAAGCCGATAGTCCAAGGGTATTCCTGGCTGCATGTCTTTCAGTCAGGTATGAGTTCACATTGCTGGTGCTTCTAAGTGGATGGATAAAAACTTTTTCTAGCTTGGAAGATGTCTACCTTGCTGTTTGTTAGTAATATTAGATACATGAGGTGGGGTTTCTTCTTCTTCTTTTTGTTAAAAAAAAAAAAAAATCCTGCTTTTTTTCCCCATCTGTGTCTCCCTGCTCTGAAGAAATGCACTGGGTTCGTTTCCTTTTTCTGGCCTGGTTTCCTGGTGGAGAGCTACTGTAAGATTTATGTGTTCTAGGAAAGGCATCAAAGTATTGAAGAGTTTGGATCAGCCATTCACGAATGAAGCATATAGGCTGGAACCAGGTTATTATGGGGAGGAGATGATGAACTCAATTGGCCTGAAAGCTTCTGCTGTCAGTCATTGCTGTTGAGTTCCAGATTTCCTTAAAATGACTAAAGCTGGACACTTTAACTATAACATCAGATTTCTTTGCACGTTATAAAGTCTTCTCTCTTTGAAATCTGCATCTGGTAGCTGGTACAGTTCCCTGAGGCCTCCTCCAGAGAGCCTGCATGTGAGTTGAAGTCTTTTTACTGCATCGTTATGAGTTTGGATTGAAATCTCCTTCACACACCCACATCATCACTGAGTGTTTGCAAAAGGCCAAACTGTTTTTCACACAAGTAATGGAGATGTGTTATTCATCTGTACTTCTGCTCAGGAGCTGTGATTGGCTTTGTTGGGCAAGGTCAACCAGTACGAAAGAGACTGCCTACTTTCTTGAGACCTCAGCAGAATAGATAGAGAAAAGATTTGCTCATAAATTGTCATTTTCCACTGTAGGCTATGAAAGGGGGGTATCATCTCCATGACTCATCCCATTTCACAGTAAATACACGTTATTTCAATTGCTCTTGACAGTCTTGATCCAAACCACACCAATTCTGTCACTGGGTCTGGACATCAATGACTTGTGTGAATTAAATAAGGAAGTTCTGATTTGACAGCCTTACTCTGATTATAAGCAGATAGTTAGTCAGAGCTATAACAACAGGTTTTCTTCCTACCCTCTCCAACTCTCCCCCCTCCACCTTAGTAGCATCTGATTTATAATGCCTGTTTTTTGCAGCTCCATCTAATTAGCACAGACACTGGGGTCAGTATTCTAACACCTGACAGACTTTACAAGGGAACATCACAATTACAAGTGCAATTATCTGTTTTTCTGCTGCACTGAAAAATGTAGCATATGAAAATTAACATAAAACCCCTAAGTGTTGAGATGAAAGTGTGGGCGTTAGGGAAGAGGCACCACCTTCAATTTTGAAGGGTCTGGGTTTGATGCTTGACTTCTTGAAAGTTCCTGGACATTAGGTAACGTGTTTAATTGCTTCAAGCTTGAGTTTACCTGGTTTATCTCATTAGGGCTAAATGTTCATCCCTTCTAGTGCATGCAGACAGACCTAATAACAGCAGGGGTTAGAGGAAGAGGTCCTTATGCTTGGCAGTAAGTTAATATAGGCAATAATGCTGTTGGCACACTTTTAAAAGCCCTGACTGCATCGACAAATAATGGAGTCTCTATACCATTGTGATTGCTCTGGCTCCCCTTGGTGACTTCCATAGGGTTCTGTATGCAGAAACCTTTAGGATCCTGGTGGAAATTTACAATTACAGTATTCAATGTGAGAGCTATGGGTGGTTGGCTGTGAGTCAGGAAGACAAAGCTTGGAGTACTGTGCCCTTCCACTAATTTCTGTAACATGTGGGTAGAGCTGACATGCATTTCTTTACAAGAGTGTGTAAGATTCCGCTGAGTTACCTGCACTGGTGTCAAACTAAGACTTTGTGATGGAAACAGTGCATTCAAGCTAAAGAATAGTAATTACAGTTAGATATGACCATAAAGTACTGTCCTGAGACAGGGAAAAAAAAAAAAGCCCCAAAAAACTGCACAAGAGACGGGTTATTCCTTTTTATTTCTTACATTAAGGACAACTATAATCATAGCTTAGTCAAAATCTTTAAAGCTGTGTTCAAGCTAAACTTTGTAAATTCCAAGACAGGTGTTTAACTCAGTGTTCAGGCAGGGAGGAAAACAGCTCACAGCTGGAAATGCCTTATCTTCTCTTCCACGAGATGCACAGAGAAGGGTAATTTATTTAGACTCCTCCAGGATTGGAATCGGTTTCAGTGTTGGCAAGTGTGAAGCACAAGGTCTTCATCCTAGTGGGAGGATCTCTGAGTGCTAGTGATGATAACTCTGCTCTGAAGATCACATCTGAATGCAATTGTATCTTCTGCTTCTTCCACATATTTGTAGGTATGTCACTGACTGGTGGCAGGTTGATGTCTTTGAGGAAATAGCTAGTTTGAGGATGTCCTGGTTCTGGACAGGACAGAGCTGTTTTCCCCAAGCAGTGGCACAGGTGAGTTGAGTTGACTGGGGCTGGTTGTTTCCCCAAGCAGCAGCACAGGTGACCTGAGTTTGCTGGGACTGTTTCTACACCACCTGACATCAGTCAAGCTCCTTTAAAAGAGGCTGGTGGGGCAGAGGTAGGGGTTGGATCCAGAGGTTTTCATGACAGTGCATAGGAAACCTCTGTTAGCTTCTCCTTGGTTGGTGAAGTACTCTGTGTTATCCCTGGGTGTGTCTGTTGTTTCCCTGTCAAAGTGCTTATCAGTAAACTGTCTTTATCCCCACCCATGATCTCCTGCAGTTTTTCCTCCTGGCTAAGAGGAGTGGGCAGCTGGTGGGGCTCAGCCTCTGCCTGTGGCTGAACCACAACAGAACAGCTGGACTGTCCTAGTCAGGGACTAGTAAACCAGTCCTTCAGCCCTCAAGGAATGAAAAGGTTTTTTGAATAGTTGTTAACTAAGAAATAGAAAGTCACTAAGGTGGTATGGAAGCTGGCAAAGTTTAGTTCTTAGATATCTATAATTTATGAATACCTGTACATTTTCTTCAACTAGGAAGCACTGGTGATGGACAAACCCTTCTCGTTCATGTGCCCATGTGACCTGCTTTTGAGCAGAAATGCATGGAAGTTGGGAGTCCTTCATGATACTCCAAAGCACTATGTTAATCAGTAAGCTCATGTATTGCACTGAGATGAAGCAGACTTCCAAAGAGAAGGTTTGAGGCTAGTACTAGTATGTTAAAAGCCAAATGATTATCCCACTCCATGACAGTTTTGTCAAAGTGATTAAAACCTGCTTCCTGTAATATTCATATATATAAACAAATCTAATGCTCAGACTTGGTGTAAATAGCATGAACAGCACATAAAACCTCCTCACTTAATTCACAGTAATCATAGAATCATAGAATGATTAGGGTTAGAAGCGACTCCCAGAGGTCAACCAGTCCAACCCCCCTGCAGGAAGCAGGGACACCCCCAACTAGATCAGGTTGATCAGGGCCTCATCCAACCTTGCCTTGAACTTCTTCAGGGATGGGGCATCCAACACCTCCCTGGGCAACCTGTTCCAGTGCTCCACCACTCTTACAGTAAAGAACTTATTTCTAATCTCCAGTCTAAATCTCCCTCCCTCTATTTCGAAACCGTTACCCCTTGTCCTGTCACAACAGGCCCTACTGAACAGCCCCTCCCCATCTTGATTGACAAATGACCAAGAAGATCAATACAAAGTGAAACAGTCATCAGCTATGCACATGAACAAGGCTTAGAGCAAATCTGCCTATGTTGTTAGCGATTTGATGGGTTGTTGTAGGGTTTTTTGGGTGGTGTTTTTTGTGTTGGCTTTTTTTTTTATTAAACTTTCCTGGAGGGCAAGAAAGGTTTAATTAAAAAGAGATTCAAGGAGAATTCAGAAGTCATGTTTATTTTCTCTCTGCCAGAGCCTCAAAAAGTGGTGGCTGCTAATGAAATGGGTTGGGCTGCAATGGCTTCCCCAGCTTTGTCCTTTTTTTCTTTTTTCAATGTAATTTCAATTACATCAAGTTGTCAAAGACCTGAGATCTAGCGGACTGCAACATAAAGCAACTTAGTTGTGGTGATACAAGTCCAGCCAGACTAAAAGCTGAATTCCTCACATATTGAAATTCTGGTAGAACCAAGTGTCTGTCAAACGAGTAAGGTAATAGAAAAGACCTTCTGAATGCAGAATGCACTGGTATTTTTACAGGTCAGTAAAGGATTTTTCTCGGATAGATGTCTTCTAGAAATGGCTGAATAGTTTTCTAAAGTTGTTGGCCAGTTTTGATGAAAGAGCAAGTGAGAACGTGCTTCTAGTACTGATTCTAGGAATCTTTGGGGAAATTATCTTCTTTTTTTCAGGTCACATTGTTTCTCTACCTGATGCTATGTTTATTTAACATTTAGATACCTGCCTTTGTAGTTTGAAAAGCAAACGACTACAGAATCTCATTAGGACTACTGAGGTTAGGTTTTACTGTATAAGCATGTTTCAGTGGAGTCTAGAGGATTTAATTCTTAGCATATTGTTCAGAAAAGCCATAGTGCACTTCAGTGAGCATACAGAGTACTCATTTCAGTCTACCACTGCTTAAGTCAGACATTCCAGTAAATGGTATCACAAGACAGAATGGTTCAACTGGAAGTATTTATACCACCTAATGGACTCCAAATACTGAAAAGTACTTGCAGCTGATGAAAAGAAATTCTTTCTCTTCCCATTCTTTTAGAGGATTTGTTTTTCTTATTCTGTCATTTAAGTGTGAGTTTTTCCACCTTGAAATTAAATAAAGAATGCTCTTTCCTGACAATGAGCCATCAAATTCTCAAAATCTGCTGGTCTTGAATTCTTGTGGCTATTCAGTTCAGTTTCCTATTGTAAATATAACACTTGAGATCCGATCTTGAGCAGCCACGTCCAGATGTATCTAATGACTTCTTTGTGTGCATTTACCTACGTATAACATCTTTACAGAAAAGTTGACTGTGTGCTTACCTTCAACTCTTTGTACAGAGCAGGTTAATACTTTAGATGATGCTGCTTTTATAGAAACCCATTTCTTTTGCAATTGCTAAAATAAAACAAAAAATCAAGTGGCGCAATCAAACAGTTCCCTGATGAAATATGTTCATTTCCATTTTTGTATTTTATTATTCCCTTCGTTATACCATTTTTGCTCTTTTGGAGAGAGAATAATTTTCTAAGTTTGAGTAGCTTCAATATTCTTTTTAATCACACATTGATATGTTTTCTGAGGGTGAGTTGTGAGGAATTTGACTTTTCCATGCAATCTTTTCCAAGAATTTCTCTAATTTCTGACTATCACTTCTCATTTACTGATGGCTAGTGAGTCCCTGATGTTTTACAAGGAGGACACTGATGGGCTAAAGGAATCTGCTATGATTAAACTCTCCTTGTTTCACTGTACAATTTAGGCATAGAAATTTTTCGGTGGAGTGGAGGGGTAGGCTCTTTGTACTGATCATGTCCCATTTAAAAAATAACAAAGGAGATGCCTAGAAAGGGACATTAGTTACATTAACAGATTCTAAGCCCTCTACTCAAGAAGTTGCCACTGTCTTAGTAAAAATTAAGTTTATGTCCAGAAGGACCCTTATGCAGGCAATGTGATCTGATTTGTCTGCTCCACTTAGCTGGTCCGCTGACTAGTTTTCAACTTCAGTCACATTGCAAGTACTCGCCTCTCTTTTTTTTTTTTTTTTCTTCTTTCTCTTTTCCTCTTGCTTATTCTGTTCATTCCTCTGATTCAGTGACTAATCTGAGTCTCAAAGTCAAAGAAACCAAATGATGAGCTGCCTTTCCTCCCACAGTCTAATTCTCACCACTTCTAAGTGCACTACCACTGCGTCCCTCGGTCTTGCTACCAAAGACTACCCTGTTTTTTGGACACAGTCCAGCCTGTGTCCAAATCTTTCTTCTTCCCTAAAATTAAATACAGTTTTCAACTGATTTGTATCAACCACATCTGTTGGTTGTGGTTGGTAAGTTGGGAAGTGTTGGTTTGTAGTGCAAGTCTACATAAAGCAGAAGGGAAATGGAGGGTCTTTAGGTATTATAATAATGAAAAACACCAGTAATAGTTCGATTTCAGGAAAATCATCTTTCAAACAAAGAGACACAGAACATTAGATGAAGGAAAATATAGAAATCTGAGACTGCACGTCATGTTTACTTATATTCAGGCTGTCCTGTAACTATACTTAGTTTATCGAATGACTATTTTTATTGTTCCTTTTATCTTCCAATGTTCTGAATCAAAACCTATCATATTTTGCAAACTGTTTCTATTATTTTAATTTATGCCCCGATTTAGAGCATAGTGGGAGGAAAGCACAATGGCAAAAATTCAAGATGAAAATTTTCACAACATGGGAGAATGTGGTTTTTCATTCTCCTTAGATGCAACTAGCTTCTTTTATAAAATATGTTAGTAGAGGTTTTAGTTTTTAAGAAGGAATTGTTGTAAGATAAAATATTTAGCTTATTGTAGCATGTTTATAAAGATGAAGATATAAATTGGATTTCTAATAGTGAAGCATGGTAACACAATTGTGATTGCCTAGAATACAATCAAGGTTAACTATTAAGGAAAGTAGATACAGGTGTTTGAAGTATCATGTTCAAAAATCCATGTAATATTTCTGTTGCCTAATGGGAAAATAATTACTACAGCAAAACAGTGAAAACACAATATGAAACAAGCAGATTTGCATGCATATTTATAAGCACACATATGCCTGCACCAACACACCGTGTGTTAAAGAACAATCTAGAGCCCCAAACCAGCACTTTGGAGGTGCTGCACCAGAGCCTTTGCCTGTGCTATATCCTCATATATATTGGTTGTCAATATCCTATGGCTTATTTTGCTTGTTCTTATTGGCAAACACAGGGCTTAAGTGAAATGATCCACAGCTACCCGTGGGTGTGCCTTGTGCTTGCTTTATTGGGTTTATACAGCATCTTAATTTTCATCCCTGATCTCATTACCTCGGATTCTCTACAGAGAGCTGCAGAAGATGTCATCTGCCATTAAGAGAAATCCTCTTGCACTGTTTTGATTTTGATTGCAGTGTGTCCTCCAGTGGTTTGTTGGTATATGTGTCATCAAGAAAAATACTGCACAGGAAAGACTTCTCAATTATTATTTGAATTTGCTGCCATAACTCTGATTTTTCTCCCAAACATGCTTTTTTGTACACTTTTACTATGGCCTTGGCACTTTTCTGGTCCCATATCATGTGTCTTGTGACACCTAAATGTGACGTTTGAGCAGTGATGTCTGCTTTTTCAGACTGGAAAGGTGAAAAAGCCATGGTGGCAAGATTTCAATAACTTTTTCTCTAGTAAGTCAGCTGGCCAAACAGACATCACAGAGCAGCTCAGCAGTTTGCCATCTGAATTATTGAAAGTCATCAGTATGAAACCTGGAATATTTTTTAATATGAAGCTCCATGTAAGACTTCTGTAAGTCAGTATAGTGTGTGGAGCTACAGGTCTGTGAGATGTTACTCCAGGCCTGGGTCCTGATTTCAGAGTCTGTGACTGGAACTGAAGATACCCACATCACAATGGAATACAGAGCCTGATGGAAGCCTGAAAAGGATGAAGCTTGCATGTGGATGTCAAATGTTTTTTTGTAAACAAATATGGAATTGTGACCTATCACAGAGGTAACTGGGGATAGGCGTTTTAAATGCTCTGTTACCCTTTCACAGGGATGAGGACTCCAAAAGCCATTAAAAGGGAGGAGGAATGCAGAGAAAAAGCTGTAGAAAAATAATTATTTCTGCAGTGCACAGAGTCCCACTGGAGAAATAGGCTAAGCATCTCTCAAAGTATTTTTATATGCAAGGTTTGATAATTTGAGTGAAAAGTTTTGTTGCTGAGAAATGAGTTTGATTTGTTAATAAAAAGGAGGATTCTCATTTAGTTTTATTATTAGTTCAAAGAGCCAAACAGTTAAGCTGCTTCTTCCACCCCTTTTATTTCCTTGCTTCCCCTCCCTTCCCTTTTCCATTTCTTATCTTTGTAATTTTTCTTAGAGCTGGAATAGTTTAAAAAGAAAATGAGTCTCTCCATTTCGAGGGAGAGAAATAGAGAAGCAGGAAGGAAAGACTTTATCATTGTTTTTCACTTCAAAACCTGCTTCCAATTTTTTTCAACATAAAAATGAAATTTTCAATTCAAATGGAAATGTGTGATTCAAAAACTTGGGTGAATGAGGCAGATTTTCTCTTCCCTCCTCTCTAACATTCATTTTATTGTCTCTGTAGTGCATATCATCATGCTAGGAGTTTCTGCCATTTAGCCCACTAATAGCAGTGGACTCAACCCCCTTTTATCAGATAGTGGATTCAGCCTTGTATCACCAAAGTGACTGGAGGTTTGTCAGCATCACTTTAGCATGCTGGCTTGATCAGGTGATGCTATAGAGATTCCTATTACTGCTCTACATTATCTTTCATGTCTTGCAATTTGTTCTATTCATACAAATTGCTCCCAATGATGGTATTCAAAGCCAAATTTAAACATACCACTAAGCCATGGGAACATAGCACATAACAAGCCACAATGAAATCCAAGAAGTATTGGATCATATGATCACCTCTGGCTCAGAAATACCTAATGAATGGTAAATGCAGTTGAGTTCAGCTAAATGTTGAATAATGAGCTCAGAAACAATTATGAAAGAAGCTGATCTGATGAAAGGGTGGCAGCACAATAAGTGAGGAATAAATGTGGGAGTTATTAAAGGCATATCTCCTAAAACTTTGGAGCAATAATTTAGGCTGGCTGCAAAGGTTCAGCTTAGGCAAAAGAAATATGCAGCCAGAAGAAAGCAAGCCTCAGGAGAGAAAGTGTGTTGACTTGGATATCTGCAGCAGTGACCTGAGACAAATACCCTTCAGATTGGAGAAATGTACTCAAGTATAAGGCCTAGGCTAATCTCATTTTATCTTGCAAATTTTATATAAATCAATAGGGAGAAGGGGAACTATCAGATTAACAAAGTTATAACACCTTCCTTGGGAGAGAGAGAGTAGAATCATCATTGTGGGCTAAGTAGGTCTTATGGTAGTTCATCTCATAACCTTACAATTAGTACTGCCTATGTGTGCATCATTTGGCATGAAAGAGAGTGGGTGGGTGGGTCGCTGCTCAGTCCTTCCTCCCTTGCTCCCAGCCCAGTTTAGGTATAATTCAAGTTAGTGCCCCTCTTCCAACCAAGCAGTACAGGCAGTACCTGCTTGTCTCCCATCTTTGGTGCCTGGTGCTCTCCTGCCTGGGAGCTGCCTCTTCTGCCACCCAGAGCTCTCCATTCTCTTCCTGACATCAAAAAGCAGACATGTGCATCCAGGAGGGAAGATGTTTCTGGAAGCAAAAGCTGAAGCATAGCTCTCCCAGCATGCAGAAATCCTCCAACAAGGCAGGGATTGGTTTCTCTCTAGTCATAATGCAGGCTATAAAAGCTGAAGGAACAGAATAATGAGCTTCCCCACCTGATTACGAGGGGGGAAAAATAAAAATGTATTTTGGCCAGGTGTCCACATTGTGATGGCTTAATTTGTGCATTTGGTTCAGCCTCATCCAAATTGTCTGAACCAAGTATGTTCCCTTTTTTCTTTATTCTCTGGGTTTGGTTTATGGTTCTCTCCCCCCATTTCTTATTTGCTCCTTTCTCTTTGTTTCTCCTGCTAAGGGGAGTAGGGAAGGGAAGCTTTGGAATCTGCAGGCAGTCTTGATATTTCCACTTCAGAGATGTAGCACTCAATTTTAAGAAATATTTTGTTATTAAAATAGAAGATTTTTCTTCCCTCCCCCCCTTGGAATTTTTCTAAACAATGTTTAGCCAAAAATCAATACTTCTGTGAGATGCTTTTGACCAGTTTGAGATACTTGCATTACAGCTTTCTTCGGTGAACTTTTTAGAGAAAGTCTTTTTAATTGTGGCAAAAGTCAGACATGCAAATACAACTGAATGTGCTCTGCTCTACTGAACACTGTGTAGGCAAGATCAACTCAGCAGATGCAGAACACTAACACATCAACACTTGACATTTGTTTATTTTCTGGTGTCTGCACAAAGGACCTGCTTGCAGAGTCATACCGAACGTGCTGACTCTGTTTCCTATTTGATCTTAAGAATATAGCAGTAGAGGAGGAAAATGAAGGTTGGAAAGGCACTGAGAGTTGATGAAGTGGTCTGGATTATATTGGAATTAGTAATAGAGAAGGCAGAAGGAAAAAAAAAAAAGCAGAATGTATTTGGGGGCAAAAAAAGCAACCCAAAAATCTGTCTTTGCTGGTTTTTTTTTTCCCCTTGTCTGATTAATGCTATAGAACCACTCTCTTCTGAGACATGTGTGTGTCTCTGTTCAGCCTCTTAAAGGCTCTAACATCTCTTAAGGAACATCCTGTGGCAAGGGCTAAAGAGACTCCAGCAGAGCAGCGCTCTGTTTGTCAGCCCCAACCAGCTCCATAAGCAATTTCTTTAAAGGCTTTACATTGAGAAAAACCCTGTCCTGCGTTAGTGATCCTTTCCTTCCCGTTCTTTCACTGCAGTCTCTTGCTTGTCTTGTAAGTGAATGAACTGTGAGCAAAAATGCTGTCCACCTAAAATATAATTTGCTCTGCACGGTGCTGAATGAATAATTTATTGAGGGCAGCAAGTCTAGGCACTTGATCAGGTATTCTTGAGTGCTTGGATGGGTGACAGGGAGAGCTGAATGAACTTTTTTCTATCAACTTTTGTGGCGGTATAAATCTAAAAGGAGTGAAACTGTTAGACCTAGCTCAGCTCTACCTAGGTTTCTCATGTGAGCCAGGATGCAGAGAAAATCACAGTATTTGACAGAGAATTTATCCAATCAATCTTAGAGTAATCTTTTTATTTTTGTCTGATATACTTGCTGCTGCATTCTGCACATGGGATTGCAGGTGGTTATTGAATATTTTTTTAAATGTTCTGTGGAAACTTCTGATGTTATTTGATGTATTATATTTATCAGTGCAGGGACAGTGTTTGTGTCAGTGATGCCGTGTATTCTAAAATGCACAGCACACAAAAATTATTGATCCTTTCAAGAAGCCCAAATGATTTTTAGCTTCGCCTCAGGCTCTATTAGCAATGTGGAAAATTGAAAAGGGCTCTCAAGAAAAAACTAGCAGAAGATTGAAACTGCAACCGAAGAGCTGTCAAGTGGAGAAGTACTTATGAATTATAATGAGCATGATCTAAAGATGACATTATCCTTTAGGAGTTTGGTTAAATCTTCCCTCCGATCCCATGACTCACAAAGGTCCCTTAGAAGAAAGTCAAAATAAGAGCTGGTTTAGAAAACATATTTAGGAAACAATGCACATTAAATAGAGGCGAGATTACAGTATGATGTGCAGCAGGGACAGGGTGGGAAGACAGCTCCAAATTGGATGGCACAGGGGTCCAAGGTACCTTCATCAGAAATTACATTTTGTGGTTGCAGAAAGATTGGGTTTTTATCTACTCACACTTGTTCATGTATGTTGGATGGTGCCTCCAAACATCGCTAAACTTTGCATGTTGTGGTTCTCCATTTATTTGTGTCCATGTAGATGTTGAACTGATTCATATTTTTGATAGAAGGAAAAACCATTTCTGAGGCCCTCTAGCTTTGGCTGTGTGTTGATTTCTATCTAGGGTGGAAGAAAACTTATTCCTTTCTGAAGGCTTCTCAAACACTTTTCATGGGGCAGCACATTGAGATATGTTAGCTTTCACTGGTAGTAATATAAAGGAAAATATTATTACGGTGAACTGTATGACTGGAGTAGAGGGCCACAGTTGGTCCCAGGCCACTGCTCACAGGAACTAGCCATAAATACTGTTCAGCAATATTGCAGCTGGAGGGAATTATTTTTTTTTCCTTCAGGCTGTAGGTATTTTTTCCATATATTCAACTGTCTTTCATATAACTCCTACTTTCATCCCCCCAAACCTGACCCTGAACCCTCGCAGAAGCTATAGAAAGCAGATTTTCATTTACCTTGCTACCTAGAAAGGATGCACTTACCTTTGACAAAACAAGTAGATTTTGAAATTTTTTTTTTAGTTGCTCCCGTGTTGTCAGAGCAGATGAGAAATGCAGTGAAGAGCCAGGTTCAAAAGCATTTCTAGGATCAGAAGAATGATTCCATTAGAGCTGTACTTTGTGTTACTAATATCACTTTCCTGGGTATCTTCCAGGTTATATCTGTTTAGGGTTGCTGCCAAAGGAAATTATTTGGAGTTACTGTTGTCAGCACTGTGGAAACTGTGGATGCAGAAAGGCACACTGGATTTTTTTCAGCTTCCATGCATTTCAGCATATATATACACAAGTAAATTGCTGGTGATGAGCTACACAAAACAATGGAGGTCTAGCCCTTTCCAGATTCAAAATCAGTATGTGAGCAGCCAGTTAGAAAAATCTCAACTTACAAGTTATCATGTAATCCACTGAGGAAAAATAAATGCAGAAAATGGAGCAGCCTTTACAACCCCTCCAATCACATCTCAAGTACTGGTCCAGCTTTCGAACAGTTGAATATTTCCTAGTGCTCTCCCACTCCCCACATGAATGTACCCCTCATTCGTGACCAATGCACAAACTTATGAAGCTCCCATGCGTAGACAACTATGAACTGAGTTTGAAATGTGGTTGATAAAACCATGCCCACAGAGATACTGCAAATCAGATTAATTTTCCATCATTAAGTATCCCAATTAAGACATCCAGTAGTAACTGATTAGAACTGAGATTCCTGGGTGATGGCTTTGCTTTTACATGGAAGAGGGATGGGGCCTGGCCATGAGTGTGTGCCTGGAAGGGAGATTTGGAAGGCATTTGGTATTTGTTTTTTTCCCTGTGCCATGTCAAGTTGTTTGGCCCATGTTGCCTCCTAGAGAGCAGCAGGTACGCTGAGGAGGGGCCTGGCAGTCTGGTGGGGCTGTTGTCAGGCTCTCAGCCCTGCCTTGCCCTTCTCTTAAGGGGACCCAACCTCATCACTCTGCACATATGAGTGGAGCAGCCTCAGGGTGCTCTCTAGTGTGCACATGCAAATAGGTGGTGTTATGAAAATAAATATTTGGGCTTGAATTTGAGAATCAATGATCCAGTAGATGTAAAGAATCTGAATTGCTTCCTTTTCTGCTTTGTTTGAAGAGGGTCTTGAAAACAAGACCTTGTGTTTACATCTTTCTTGTTAGGTGTCTGGCCAGAACTATTTGCTCTGATGAGTTACAATAGTGAAGAAACGTGATTGAGAACTGACATTCATCAAGTTACCAAAACTTAGAGAAGTGTTTTGTTTAAGGAACACTTTTAGATGGTTGATGTCATAAGAATGCAACTTTTTAACATGTTGTAACCATTTTAAAATGAAAGGTAAAGTTTCTGTAGACTTGATTATAATATATGTGAGATAAAAGCTTTCATTTGTTGAGATAAGTGCTTTTTAAATACTGCCTGCCTTCAGCACAGTGTTCCCCCCCTCGATTGCTATCTATCCCCTGATATGGAGTAAGTGATGTCCAAAAATACACTGTCTCCTTTTCTGAGGGCAACAGGACACCAATCTCCCATTCAGAAAGCTCAATAAAGCACATTCTTTAGTCATTAAATTTCACATTAGGACATAATCTCAAGCTCAGGGAAAAATGAGGTCTTTTTGCCGGGTTGTATCTTATCGCTTGGGAAGCCTTTATCAGGGGCCATGGATAGTGTGGTAATTACATTTCTGAAACCCTTCTCCAATAGAAAATTATTTTTCCCTGATTAAAGCCTGGCTCTCCTGATAGAGGATTGATGCTTGGAAATAATTTTGAAACAGCTCCTAGTAGTTGTATCACTTCATCTTTCATTTTGAAGCCACTTTAAATCATGTTCGTTGTTGGGGCTTTTTCAAATCCTAACCTGGCTGCCTAAAACCAGTGAACCTGCAAACCCTGGGGGTCCAGTGTGGATGCTTTTCTCTTGATCTCTGAAGTGTGGCTTCGTATCACTGTTGAAAACTACTTGTCCCGACTCTGCTCTTAGGAGGAGGGAGGAGAAAAAACATCTATTCCCTACAGCACATCTGAGCTGGCTGGAGCAAAGGGAAGGAGAGGGATGAGAGGGTGCAGAACCTGCCAGGGAAGCAGAGTCATGCATCTGCAAATACCACAGGCCACTAGAAGAGCAGTTATCAGACGTGCAGCCATGCCCTAATGAGAATACAGGCTTTTTATAGGGACACAGGGAAGAGACATTGGGTGGAATCCTGCTTTGAATTTTGCTGCTACATCTTCTAGTAGCCAGGATTAAACTTTTGAGGATGGGCCCTACCCTTGTCTGTGGAGACAGGCACAGAGAGGATGGAACCTTGTGGAAAAGTTCATGCAACATAAAAATCAGCATCAGCCATGCCCCAGAGACACCCTTATCTGCTTGTCATCTCTGCCAAGGTGAAGCTTGTTCTTTCTAGTTGCAGATGTTATTTCAAGATTAAAACTTGCTATTAAGCAGCTTTTCTGCTAATGGGTGTTTAACATGTGAACCGAGGAATGACTGGAGGAGTATAAAGGGGTTTCTCCTGTCAGAATATATTCTGGCTCTTAGTTTTAGGTATGTTCCCCATGTCTTTACCTCTGTTCACTCAAATCCTCTGGTATGAATGTAATCAATACAATGTGAATATTCATAGTAATATAAGAGGGTGTAGTCAGGTACTATACATAGTTTTACTCAGTATTAAAGAAAAGTTGGAATGTAAAAGTTTTTAGGTTAGAGTTTAGGATTTAGGTAGGAGATAAAGGCACTTCATGTGTTGTGATGATTTCGCAGTTTGTGCTGCAAGACACTCTTACTCCAAGGTCACTTCAATGGCTGAACTGTCCACCTTTAAAATCAAGAAAGCTGGATTTCTTCATTCTATACCTGATATCCCCTGCCACGTTATAGGTAGTTTGACAGACATTAAACAAAGTTTACACAAAATTCTGCAGATTTCCAATGCAAATTAAAGGTCCTGCCCCACTGTGAACTGCTGACATGGGCAGAAGCTCTCAATATGAAACCCAGCATGTTCTTAGCCTTTACTTTTGAAGCTATAGGAGGAAATTTAAAAATAAACAAATAAAAGGCAATGGTAAGAAGATACATAATTGCATACTTTGAACTTAATGGTGTTTAAAATCTTTGATCCAATAGTTTTAAAACACAAAGAGAAAAAAGGATACTAGAAGACACTGTTGATAGCAGATGACAGGTTTTGATGCAGTTGCTCTTCTGACTGCTTTCTCCCACTTTCTCAGCGACCTGCATTTCAAACTGTAATGGGAAAATGAAGGGGGAAAATTTTCATGTTGAATTTTTGCTAATTTGTAAAGGCCAAAGCCGAACTAATGTACATTTCTCACTACAATGGCTCAGCAAGTTCACAGGGTTGTTCATTCGAAAGGCTCATTAGGGACCTAATCCATCTCTCATGCTGCTGTTGTAATGAAAGAAAGAATTACAAGGACAATGAGATTTTCTTCATTTAGGGGAAAGAGGTGCAATGCTATTAAAACTCTCACCTTCCTAATTAAGTTGTGGAAAAAATATGGGTAGAATCTGTGTGGCATTTACATTAATTGAACTTATCTGTGGCTAGTAATAATGGTTCCACTAACCCAAAACTAGTTTTGAAACAAAATATAGGAAGGTTTCATTAGATGGAAGGCTACTGCTTTGTATTTATTTATTTATTACCTGGTTAGCCATAAAATTAATCCTATAATAATATCACGTAGACATAAGTTGATTTTAGGGAATTCTCCAATATTTTAGACAATGTTTTATCTTTTGTGTGTGTATGTACATGTGTGTTGAAAAAACAACTTTCCAAGTGAAATAGCAAGACATACAGGAGGAAAAATTTATCTTCATTATGAAGTTTGTGGTTATTGCCCAAAAATTGAGAGGAAGGAAGAAAATAACCTATCAAACTGTATTATGACAGCAAATTTCATGAAGATCTAAAATTACTGCTTGAATGTATCAGGTTTTCAGTGTCTGTATTTGGGGGCTTTGTATGTCTGCCAGTCAGTGCTTTTCAAGAATCCATCTGGGTTCCTCTGGACAAATGAAGCTTCCTTTATGAAGGAAGCTTTATAATGTTGAATGCATATTTCATACATTACAAGTGGGTGTGAGCTGCCTCTCGATGGAGGTGGGAAGCACACTTAGTCTTTATTGCCTATCTGACATATTCACATTAGCATGCTCTAACTTAACTAATCATTTCCATAACTCTAAGGTAAATTAATAAATGTTGTTAATCCAAATTTTATACAGGAGGAAATGGATTAATTGCCCTGACCCTTGGTAAAAGGAGAGGCAGAACCAGCTTCAGAGTCTCAGTTATTACACATAATATCGTATACCTTTTTGTCAGTTCATCATTAACCCCTAATGCTCCAAACAGATATTAATTGTGTAAACAGCTCTGTCAGTGGGAGATGTCAGCACCTCTCTTTGATTANGTTTTTGGTTGGGTGCTTTTTATTTTTTTTTTTTTTTTTTTTTATGAGTCCCTGTGTTGGATGCTGCTGTCCTCACAGTTGTGCCTCTGCAGGGATTTGGGAGAGCTTTTCCTTCATTACACTGGGATGACCTCCATGGGCTCACTGAACTGTTCAGAGCAGGACTTGGTCTGGAATAGACAGCAATGGAGGTAAAAGATCCCTTTTGTCTAGTATGGGAGAGGTAATGTTCAGATGGCAAATGGTTACAGGTTGTGGGACAAATGACATCTTCTTCAGCCAAAGTGGCTTNCCCCCAGTGTTATCCATAATTCTGTGTAACTTGAATTTTTTCAATTAAATTGGAAGCTTTTTATATAAGAATGGTTGTCTCCTAGTTCTATGTGTTAAAAATATGCATTGAGGAACACGCACATTCCAGTTACTGGGTGATAAATGTAATTCTTGGAGTTCTTAGAAACTTCAATTTACCTGTAATTAACAAACTTGTTAACAGATACTGTTGTTCCAACACTCAGTAAGCCTATTAAGTGTGAAAAGTAGCAATGCACTGAGCATCTGTCTCAATGTCTCTTCCTAGATTTGTAGTGACCCAACCTCCCCCATTTGCTTCAGCAGGAGATTGTTTGATCTTAACTGTACTAATGTGAGTTACTGTTCCTAAGAAGAACAGATGGTGTAGTTTTAAGAAAGACTTATGACAGTTCAGTAGAGGTTAGTTTTAGGAAGACACAGAGATTAATTTCTGCTCCAGTTATGTCTGTCTTTAAGTTTAGAGCATTTCAAAAGTTCTGATGATATTTACAAAGTTCAGTTTATAAATTTTGCTAATGAGATACTGTGAAGATAGCAGCTAGCCACACCTGACATCATTAGACTTCTGAATAGCTTTAAGGATATACTGTATATTTAGCAATTTGATTCAGAAAAACCTCTGTAAATAGAGTAAATTAGCTACATGATCAGACAACAGGGGGATAAGATCTATCCTGCTAGCCTCTAGAGAATCCCTCCTTAGATTGCAGATATGTTTGTTGATATGGAGGGCCTTTGAGGGGTCTTACCACCTGTTGTTAGTAATCTCATAGGTTTTGCTTTTGTAGTACCATCAAAGGCAGGGAGAGAGATCAAGCAATGCCAAACATCTGTTATTAAAGTCCTTTATATCTGTAATTACCTCTCTCCAGTCACTTTGATGCTATGGAGTAGGTGTCTGAAGCGGTTGCAGTTATGTTTGGAATTGTTCATTGAAGAGCAACCACGCAAGATGTACCAAATCCCTTCTCTTGTACTGCTCTAAGTAGTCAAGTGCATTATGTGGCTTCTATATTTATTTTTTGAATTCAGCTGTAGACATGGAACTACAAAACCACTTCAGAACACAGAACTACTTGCATTCTGCTGTTTTTTCTTCCCTTTTTGTTTTCTTAGCTTCTTCTTGGTACTCCTGCAACTTGTATAATTTTCTGACTTCAATGTAGCAAAAGGTAACAAGCTGATCCTCCCAATACTGTAAATAAGGGAATAAACCAGTCAGATCTGTGTTGAGAAATACACATCTTCTCTTCACAAGGATAACTACTTATTAGATGTTTGCAAGATCCCAAACTTACTGCTTCCTAGTTTAAGGCTGATTGAGATCGTGAGAAGTGCTGTGCTGTTTGGATATCCAAAGACGCTGAGCAGTCTAGGGGACATTGTCTTTCAGGGTCATTCTCAGTTTTGACCTGCATTTCCTTCTATGCTGGAATCTCATAATTAATTCACCCTGTGCATCATTTCGGGATTTTTTGGGTCTTGCACATTTCAGGCTGTTGTATGTGTAACTTTGAGATAGACAAAAGGCTGGCAAGACGTGCCTCTAGTGCAGGAGTTCCCTTTCTTCCCTAATCTCATTCCCTCTTTCCCAAACACAGTTATTCAAGCTGTGTGTCAAGGATTAAATTTATCCTTTTGATATTTTCATGTCCTACAGCAACATAATTAAGATGATATTGCTATATTCATGGTTTGTTCAGTGGAAAATCCACCATGATCTTGAACAGTATGTTATGTGTGGGTTGACTTCATTCAGGGAATTTAAATTGGATCAATTTCACATAACTGCATATGGCAAATAATTCAATGTAAAAATAAACATCTTGTCCATGTAAATACCACTCATTTCAACTGACTCTTATTTTCATGTTTCTTTAGAGCAATTACTGCCTGTCAAGTTGTTGTATATATATATTTCCTGCTGTCTTGGAAAAAACCCAGGGTATTTCTTAGCTTAATTTCTACTGCACTTTTAGCAGGAAAGAGTCTATGTTATAGACAAGGGATAGCAATCAAATGAAAATATATTTTGTAATATAATTTGTTAGTATTGTCAGATTAATTAGCAATGTGCAGAGCTCATTTGTAAAACTAGAAAGTTTTGAAGTTTAATGAGGAGTTATTAACCTGTATCATTCCTCCTTAAAACATCATAGCGGCAAAGAGTACAAAATGCACACCATGAAAATAATCACACAGGATCCAGGTGAATATACATCTTGAAATCTATTAGCGTGAAACAGTCATCTGGGGTGTATCAGTAGTAAACAATGCCAAAAATCAAGATGAAGGTGCAAGTTCTGAATCATGCACAGCCAGTAGCAAAAACCATCTGAAATCACCACGTTCTTATAGAAGTTTTGTCACTGCCTAACCACTAGTGAACACTCTGGAATAAATAAATAAATACAAGAATTCCCTTTTGAAGTAGCAACTACTCTGATGGACTAGATGATCTTTCAAGGTCCCTTCCAACTCCTAACATTCTGTGATAACCTTGATCTCTGAAACAAAAAGAACCACAGATGGTCCTGCAGGGCCACATTTATGCTTCCAGCTCCAATCTTACACTGTGTCGGTAGGCTATACATCTTTTTTTCCCCCTAAGTTATTTGTTTCCCCTCTTAGTGGGTCTCACAACTGAGAGTTAATCCAGCATGCATACATTTCTTCTTTATTCTTTATTGAAAAGACGCTCCGTGCATTACATAAATTCTGACTGAATTAAATAACTTTTTTTTTTTAAATAAGAATGAGCATCTTTACACTGTTACATCTCTTTACGGTGATTATGGAAGTGACTGAAATATAGTTTAATTCCACTTGCAATCAGACTGTCAGTTAAGATCCAAAAAGACATGGTCATTTATAAATTTTAGTGATGTTTATATACTACTTATAGTCTTATTAAATGTGAATCTGTAGACTATTATGTCAGATGAAAGATAGATCTGAAAGAGGCTGATCATGGGAAGTAGGCACAATTTTGTATCTGTTACATTTATCCATCAGTTCTATCAGAGCTGTCTTTGACCTACCCAGCTATCATACATAAAATCATTTTGAGACACTGTAATAAGTACAGAGGAAGTGAAACAGATCTGGAATAAGGAGATCCATGAAATTCAAAATTACACAGTGAGGGAGAAATGACCAGGCAGATTATTTTCTGTGTTATCAAGAAAGTAATTTACAAGAGTTAAAGGCCATATGATAATTTCCATTATCTCTAGATGATTAGGTACACATTCTCTAACATATTATGAACTTTTCTATCAGTGTCACTAAGAAACACATATTCTTTCAGTGAAATATATCGTTAATCATGCACTGTCTTCAGTGGAGCTGAAGGAACAAGCTCATGTTTGGAATATGATTGGTTTTCTTACTAAATAATCAAATAACATGTTTCACAGCCAAAATGGATCACTGCAGAACGGTGAAAATCCCCCTTCTGCCCTACCCCATCTCCCCATATATGTTAATACATGCGTGTTTCCGGAACAGTGTTCAGACAGGACAGGTTATGAAACCATAAGAATCAATAGTTCAGCCCAGAAAGCTCATCTAAGCAATATATTTTTGCAGAATTATTTGCTAACCATGGGTGATTTAATTCACATGCAGACCATGAACTACATGGTTGCTTGTTTTGGAAAAGTTAGGTAGGAAAAGTAAGAAAGTAAGAAAGGAAAGTTCTGAATTTTATCAGAAATAAGTGCAAGAGGAAGAAGAACAAAGTTCTAACTTTTAAAAAATTCTGAACATCTCCAGCCAACAGCAGTCTCTTCAACAAGCTCTCAGTTTTAGGAAAGAGAGAAAGTATTCAGTGCCTTAGAAAGTTGAGGGACTAGGAACCTACAGTGTAACAAGACATGGAGTGAATAATTACAGTTGGAAATTTTTTCTCTGAAAAGTGATGGTTTTGGCCATCTGATGATGAAAATGTCATTTCCCTTTACCTCAATTCTGTCTACCTCGTAAATAAATACCAGATAAAATATTTGGGAGCCAGGCAAGTATGTGTATGAGTCTGTACATGGGGTTAATTACCATAATTTCTACAAAAATTAGATAAAAATAATCTGAAAAAAATCTTATAGCACACATTTAAATTGAGCCAGGAAAAAACATACTGCAAATGAAATGCATTCAGGATGTACCTACGGCCTATCAGTCAGCATCTCAGCCTTTGTGATTTAAGCAGATTCACTTTTTTCACCTTATTCTCATTATTTTAAGAGTGACTGAATGGATATTTTTATATTTGTACACTGCAAATATTTTCAAACTGAACATACTTGTTTGAGAGCTTTCTTTAACGGAAAACAAAAATTCCTAGAAGCTCATCTTTGCAATTTTTTTTCTGCAGGAACAATAAGTGAATCATTTGGTCAAAATGTTTTACATCTATTAAACACTCAGGACATGGTTTGGTGCATCACAAAATTGGATTTTTCAGTTTCTTAGTATGCTCATTCTCTTACTTGAATTGGGGGTTTTGTTTCAGATATGTCCCTCATGATGTACTGCTGTGTCCCTCCTTTCTGATCCCACCACAAACCATCATGAAAGAAGAAGTCTGATTAGGGACTTTGGCTCTGAGAAGAACAAGGACAAAGAAAATCTGACAACAGCTCGGAACAGTATAGTTAGATATAGAGGGAAGAGTATAAGACAGCATTTCTATATTCCTACATTTCTCTGTTTGATGCTTCCTGTTCTGTCAAAAAGCTTGGTCTTCTCATGTCATACCCGTTTAGAATGGAATAACAAATTTCAAGAAGGAATGAAGTGTTCATTTATTTATTTTTTTTTATTTTCATAGAGTTGGAAAAAAAAACTTCTTTGCTGGACAGATGACATTCTGAAATATTAGGTGTATGCTCTGTTTGACTACAATTAGACCACTTGTGACCTTCATCTTTCAAGAACGCTTAAGTGTGGTTTTGCATTGAATTCAGGGGTAAATGTTCAAATCTTATCAGTGGAAATGCAGAAATAAATAAAGTCTAGTGAAATGGGTTATGGCTGGATGGGGAAAAAGACACTTACTGAGTATGCAGACAAAAAGATCAAGGAATCTGCCTCAAAAGTGTCATGTTATTTCATGACCCAAATATCTATGCTGTCTTCCTGTGGCACAGCAGCTTCTGGAAGCGTATGTTCAAGATTTAAGTTTCCTGCTGAGTTGTTGTCTTACAGATGGGACACTGCAAAGTTGGAATCCTATGGGACATAAGAGAAACGAGCTTTGTTAAGGTAGTCATTGCCCAAAGTGGTAGGAGATACACTACTAGGAAGCCTTCTTCACAATCCAGTACTACTTGACTCAAATCCTTAGGTGTCGGACTTTCAGGACTCCTGAGGCTGTGTGGCCAAGAGCTCATATTGTGCACCCCTGCTCAGCTGTGCCCAGGTGCCCATTTACACCTGGGCACGGCCATCAGAGGCCCAGACCTCTGAAGGGGTTTCACCTGCTGGGGTGGGTGGGTTTTCGGAGGAGTTTGGGAGGGAACAGCCTTAGAAAGCTGTTAAAATGAAGCAGTGAGGCACTGACTGAGAAAATAGGGAGAAAGTGAAATAATCTGTCAGTGCGGTTTCAGGAGAAGGCTTGAACCTGTACAAGGTCAGTGTTGTGCTTCTTTCTGAGTGGGGCTGTTCAGTGGGAAAGGTGATGGTTTTCAGAAGTAAAAAGCCCCACTGATACTAGCTGCTGGCTGGGAAGTGTTTTATGTATTTTAGTTGCAGCCCCGTGGTACCCTGTGGCTTCTTGGAAATGCCCTGTTTTCCTGGGCTGATTTAGCTCTGAAATCTGATAGCTCCCCAGATGACAAAAGGAGCAGATGTTTTAGTCAAAAACCATTATGGTAGTGTTTGGGGTGCCCTTCAGTAACTGGCTGTTTATTCAAAGTCTCTGATATTCTTGGAAAATTAGGTTTGAACTGCTTAAATCTGACTTGAGTGCAGAGGCATGTTATCAGGTGTGGGGAGTTGTGCTGGTCTCTGAGTAATAATATACAGCAACAGTGTGGGTCTGGAAGTGATCTGTAAGGGAAATAAAGCTTAATTCACTATGGGTGTCTTATTAAACACTTTCTGCCTGAACACTTAGTACTGTAACTTTTAATGGGTTCTGTGTGAAAACCAATCAAGATAGGTATATAATAGCTAGAGATAAAGACATTGTGGTGCTCAGAAAGCAATGGGGAAAGCCGTTAATTTCCATGTTCTTGTCTTCAGCCTCAAATAAGTTACTGGCCTTAATTTGCAAAAGGATAAAGGGGCAAAGGAACTCTAGAGCCTTAACAGCCTCTTTTAGAAGGAAGAAAGGAAAGGTGAGGCTTCTTTGTGGTGTAACAACAAGTATATGTGAACATAAGCAATTTGGAAACCTTGGCCCTTACTAAAGGGTAGAAAAGGTATGAGGCTGAGCTCAATCTGGGAAGAGAGCTGCTAACAGGTAGTCAGTCTAGCTGTGGGAAGCCAGAGCAGGGGTAAAGCCAGCGAGGTGGCTGGTCAAAACATGTCTGCAGGCATGGCTGGTGTGTGGGAGCCACCCCTAAGACATCCAATGTGTTGGTGGTCCGTTTGCTCTTTTTCACTTCAACAGTAAGTCAAGGCTTGAGTGAATCACCCTAATCTGTCAGTTTTTTTCCCCCTTGATGTTCTGAATAAAGTCGGTAGCGTTTTGAGAGCAGCGCTCCCATATGAGTTCTCAAGGACTAAGGCGCACCCATGGCAATGTACATGTTTCAAGACACAAATAAATCTGTCCTGTAGTTCTGCCTGCTCACTGTTCTTAATTGTAAGTTGACTGTTGGAGTATGTGCACAAATGAATCTCTAGGAGAATCAAGGAGGTGAAATGCTCATATGGGTCTGTCCTGCCCTTGAGATTTTCTTCTCATCTCTCACTTCAAGAAAAACCCAAACACCCAAATCAAAATGAACTCATGTATACCAGTGCTTATGTGAGATCGTGTGGTGGGGAACAGGCATTTGTGTAATATTTAGATTAATGTAAAATTACTAGCTGATCTCTGGGTTTGAAGTGAGTGGTACCTCTGTAGACACCAGCAGTGAATTTGTGATGGCTACAAAGCAGGGAGTGTACAAGCTGTGACCAAACCTTTGTTCCAAACCCCTGTGCTCAAGGGTAACACAAGGCAATTTCTCTCTTTGTGGTACAGGGTTTGTAAATGTATATTGCACTAAATACAGGGAAATCCTATATATAGCGTACTATGCACTTGGCATTCTGACTGTACATCAATTTTGCCTGCTGCATTGATTCTGTGTTCCTCTTATGAAATGTTTAAATAATAAAATGTCATTTGAATATTTAAATTGTTCAAGCTGTCTTCCTTAATTACTTGGGGACTAGGGGCTTTTTGAGTGTTTGCAACAAGTTGGACAAACAGCAAGTATTTCTTTGCACATGCATCTGCTTTTTATTTTGGCTTTTTTTTTTTTAAATGAATTTTTCACAGATTGCAGTGCAAGCACTACAGCCCATAGAGGCTTCAAACATACAGCGCTGCAAACAGCAGGATAATGGACTTGCAGAGTTTGTGCCACTGGATGAGATGGGTGTCAAAAATAATGAGGCAAACAAAGTTACTGTATTTGCTGTCCCAAGAAAAAAACGGAGAAATTGTGCTTATTCTTAGCAAAAGGAACTTAGGAGTGGGAATGAAGTGAATTATGGAAGCCTCAGCTGTAATAAAAGTTAGTAAGGTAGTAAGTGAGCTGCATCAGTAGAGAGAGAAGTAGCACACAATTTTTTGCAGCTTATTAGTAAAAGGCATGTCACAAAGACTACAAGACAAATGACTTTGTCTTTTAAAAGTCCGAGGAGGAAGGAGTATCTGATTTGTTGCAGTAGAACCTCATTGAACAATGAAAAAAGTGATGTCTGTGAAACAAGTTGCTTGGGTGTTTTTTGGTTTTGTTTTTTCCTTTCTTTGTCCTCAAATTCTTTCATCTGAAATGTCAGGTTGTAATTAGGTTAGCTTTTCTCCGAGAAGTCAAGGTAACTACTTATGTTGGGTTTGCTGCACTTGGAGCCTAAGCTAAGTGCCTATTAGAATGGTCCTTGCTAGCTAGTTTGCCAGTTGGAGAGTCATGTGGTGGAAATGTAGAATACCCCCCGACTGCTAAAGCTGTTCAGTTGGAAAATCAATAACTACTGATAATCCTTGCCTCCCTTTATTTTTTCACCCGTACTAGTTGTAACTCCTTTACCTTCAAAAGGATTGCTCATTCCTCAAGGACTTTTAATGGTACCCTAAGGTAGGTTGTTTCTTGAGGACCATGCATGCTTTTCAGAGGAGGAGGTATGTGTAGAGCTGCCAGTAACATAGATCTATGGCTGTATTGCAGATGGGCCATCACCAGATGTTGTAGTGGTTTATGCATGTCTTTGACCTCTTGCAGCTGCAGTTTTGTCCCAAAGCAGACAGACAAACTAGCTGATGGAATGTTGTATGTGATGATGATGGTATTTAATCGTGGTTTATTAAAGCAGTGGATGAAAGGAATCCAGACTGTGAAGACAAAACAAGAATTTCTACCTTTAGAGGGGAAGTGTAAAGAGCTCATTTTATTCCTCTGTAGCAGATGGGCAGGGAAATATCAGGAAATGTCTTAAAAGTGACATCTGTGGCATTTCCTGTGTCCAACACAACTGCTCACTTAAGCATTTATTGCTTCTTGAACCTTTTTCTTTAAACAATTTGCAGCCCTTTCAGTTCTTGCTTGTCCAGAGAAACCACCGGTTATTGTGTTTATTTGCTGTTCCTTGATGGAGCAGAGTGCTTGCTCTACTCAGTCTGTTTCTTCACTCAAAGCTTATCCAGTCTACATAGAGCAAGAAAAACACCAGCTGACCTTCCAAAGTAGAAGACACATAGCATGTAAATGCAGCACCTTCTCCATGCTGCAGTGGAAGGGGTGTGCTTTTTTTTTTTACTTTAGATCCACTTGCAGTGTAACTTGCATTTATTGATTCCAGATGAGGTTATTCCAGCAAGCCAGGTCCTTAGCATAGTGAATTGTTGAGTTCCATCCTATTGGTGTTTCACACATTTCATTTCCTTCAGTCTCAAAGCCTGTTGATGGGACAAGATGTGCTACAGTAAAGCCTTGCTCCTTTTGTGACTTACTGAGCATATTCTGTTTGAAGAAAGCTTAAGGATGATCATCAACAGATCTACAGAGAATATAATCAGGCGCTTCTTTGTCTGGGAAAGGGTAAGATGGGATCAAAACCCATCTCGCTGATATGGAATTATCAGTGTGCAAAATGAAAGGAGATGCAAGGAGGGAAATCACTTATGAAATTCTCAAAGCACAATACTCTGTAATTCTAAACTGTTGTAGTTAGTGTCTTGATGCTGTAGTGTAAGATGCTTTGGAAATAATGAGGGTGTAACACAGGACTTGCAAAAAATATTAAGTGAGTTTTATTGTTGCTCATTTTTAAGCATTTTAAATCATAGTAGCTGACTCTCAATAGAGTTTTTATGTTCCTTAAATTATACTTAGCAACTCTTTATTCTAAAAGCATTTGAACATGTACCATTTTTGTAATGCTTCTCTTGCTTGATGAAGCATGGTTATGTTATCACTGTACCTTTGTATTATGCTGTTGTCTTGTAGCAGGACAATGCCTCAAGAGCAAAGGCAAAATTTTAATATACTTAAAAAAAATATCTGTGATCTCCCTCAACTATGCTGGAAAAATCACTCCCTTATAGTGTGTTGAACTATATCTGGGCTGCCTCAGAAGTGGTTATGAATGTTATCTCATTGTGTGTATTTTAGAAGTCTTGTTTTTAAAGTGTTTTTTGAACCAGTTTGAATTTTTGCTGAATTTGTGGTGGTCTCCAGTGTTAAGTCTTAAGGTATTTGCTTGCTGCTTATCTTCTCCCTGCAAATGAGAGATTCTTTTCCTCTTTATAAATGAACTGCATTATAATTATTAGGGAATTGTCACTGAGGAGGAAATCTCATTTCCTAATATGTCAGTAATATGCAGTGTTGCACAAGTGGGCTGCATATCTTACAAGATATCGGACCTTTCTGAAAATGCTTCTTTGGCATTAAATAAACCACTCCTGCCAAATGTAAAAGATTCTGGTTTTCTGTTCTGTGATTGTATTCGATATTGTTGTGCATAGGCTTCAACTGCAAGTAAGCTTTGCTTCAAAATGACATTTTATTAGGGAACTGCCTGTGCGTCTTCTCCACCTTCGAGTCCTGGATGATGACTCTTTGAAGCTTCTTTCCCAAAGGCTGGGTGCCTGTGGAGAGGATATGATGTCCAGTCAGCTTTAGGGCTGCAAGGGTACAGCTAAGATGGTTTCTATTTCACTTGTTCCTTATTGCCTTGCCATTGTCAAAGGAGTTTCAGGTGTTCTCAGTCTGGAAGTCAAACGGTGAAGGAAATCTTACATTAGTAGTGCTGCCAGTTACTTGTGGTAGACTTCAGTACATCACTTCAGTATCAACCGTAAGAAGTATGTTTAAGGAGAAACCACAAGGACTGGTTCCCTTGAATTCTATTTTCTGTTCATATATTTTTAACAGAAAACACATGCTCTCTGAATTATGCAGTAGAAAATCTGCTGTGGTAGACTCTCATGTTCTCACTCATATTGACTGTATCAGTAGTGGTTGTGCTTCTGTAATACAGTTGTTCAATATTTGCACGAGTCAAGCCTAGTTTTTCCTGTCTGTAGTAACCAGCTGCTGAGGCAAATAAATAGCATTCATGCAGCCTCCCTTTTTAATTCCTGGCAGCTGTAGTCACTCACATCCAGAGTTGTTCATTCTTGGTATGTTTAACTACGTTATGGGCTGTTCTTTTTATCCTAAATCATTCAAAACAGCCATTAAGTTCAGAGTAGTGCTTGAGTGCAATATAGTGTTCAGGGGAAGCTGAGGAGGGTTCAAAGGATGGGTCAACTCAAGAACATCCCTCTGAACACCAGGAAGAACTTTGAGTGAAAGTAGGACTCTGTAAATGGAAGAAAACCATTGTGCACCATGTCCACTGTCCCCAAAATTGGGGAAATTTTAATTTTTAGTAGGAGGTTGCCTACCTGGGTTGAGAGGTAGTTTCTGTAGCATCTCTTTTCAGACTGGCTTGTTGTTTTGAGATGGCAATGGGAGAAAAAAGGGATAAGAAGTTGCACATCCTATGTCAATTTAAGACCTCCTAGAATAACAAAGGAGGGAAGCAATTCTGAGGAAGGATGTAAAAGAGGGAGATCAGGTAGCACAGGTTTTACTGATAACAGTTTTAAAGCTGCCTTTTAGATATGGAAACTCTCCATTAAAGTGTTTGGTTCCTTTTTGTCGGAGTTATTCAATAAAAAAACCCCATTTTTATTAAAAACGCCCACCAAACCAAAAAGTCACACCATAAACTGATACAACAAAATCCAGTCTCTGAAACATAATGGTATTTTTTTCACCAGCCTTATTATTGCTTTTTCAAAATTGCTTATTCAAATGAATATCTCATTGTAAGTTCTCTCTCTCTTGCAAATTCAACTTTCTTTGACTGAAACTTGAAGCTGAAGAAAAGTCCTCTACAAAATATTTAGACTGATATAGAAAAGGTCATAACAACCCTACTGGATTTGGATGGCATATCTGAGGATACCACCTGGAAAAGCCTGTATTCCTGGGGAAGCGGAGTGGGGGGTAGAATCACTGAAAAACCTTTTTTGACTTTTCCTCATATTGGACTGTGAAAAATTGTTTTTTCCTGTTGCTACTTCTAGTTTTAGATACGTAAGAACTTTAGATTTAAAAGGATGTAAAGAAACATCCAAGTAAAAAATGCTTCATCTTTTTTCTTTTAAACAAAACACCAACAATTTTAAATATCCATATTTCATCTTAAGTCACGAGGGAAATATCAGTCATTCCTCCTCTGTATTTGTGGGGGTAGGCTTTTTTCTTTTTTCTTCCCCCCCCCCCAAATGAAACAGGATATGTCATAAGCCCTACCAAAATAAGCTCCTATCATGAAAAGACATTTTGTTTTACATTAGCCTCCCGCTTGTCATGTAATCATCTGAAAATGCAGAGGGGAAGGAAAGTTTTTGAGAACTCAACTATCAAACCTTCCTGTGATGAATCATAATTTATTTCTAAATTCCAGTAAGGTTTCTTTTAATAAAATAATATGTCCTGTTGATTCCAATTTCAAGTAACGGGCTTGCTGCAGGGGACACCAATTTCAAGCTTGAGCATATGGGTTATGAGAAGTGAAGCATCAACAGTGTTGAGATTTGCAGACCTGTTTGTCTTTTCACAATTGCAGAGCAAGATGTGGCTCTAGCTGAAGCTATCCTTCATAGGACTGGTGACTGTAGTCCATAATTTGTGCTCCCAAGTTAAAATTGTTGCAGAACAGTAGGACTGTATGTGACATGGCACATACAGTACAAGGAGATCAGGTCCAGTCAGGATAGATTTATGAAAGGAGGGTCCAGCTTGACTAAGCTGAACTCACTCTATGACCAGGTAGGTGAGGGAAAGGCTGTGGTAGCTGAGAAAGTGGCAATGGCATCCTGGCTTTATCAGAAAGAGCGTGACCAGCACAACAAGGGAATTGATTGTCCCTCTGTACTCAGCACTGGTGAGGCCATACATTGAGTGCTGTGTTCAGTTTTGGGCCCCTCATTCCAAGAAGGACATTGACGTGCTGAAGTGTGTCCAGAATAAAGCAGTGAAGCTTGTGAAGAGTCTACAGCACAACCCTGCTGAGGAGCAGCTGAGGGATCTGGGGTGATTTAGTCTGGAGAAAAGGAGGCTGAGGGGAGACCTTATTGCTTTCTACAGCTACCTGAAAGGAGGTTTTAGCCAGGTGCGTTTTGGTCTCTTCTCCCAAGTAACAAGCCACAGGGCAAGAAGAAATGGCCTTAATTTGCACCAGGGAACGTTTAGACTGGATATTAAGAAAAAATCTTTACCAGAAGTGTTGTCAACCACTGAAACCAACTTCCCAGGGAAGTTATGAGTCACATGTAGACATGGTGCTTAGGGCCATGGTTTGGTGGTGGACTTGGCAGTGTTATGTTAAAGGTTGGGCTCTGATTTTAAAGACCTCTTCCAACACAAATGATCTACGACACTGATTTTAGTGTTCAGAAAAGTAGTTGACACTGTAAGTAGGTGTCCCAAGCAGCTCTGTAATTAGCTCATTATTCTATGTTAAGCGCAAGTATGAACCAGTCCAACACATTAGCAGCTGTTGAACTGTACGCGGGGCATGGATTACATTACATGCCCTATTGTTCAGTTTAAAATTAACATGCCATAATCCTCATTAAAACATCATATGTGGTATTTCATTGTGGTTATTATACAGTTCTCATTAAGGCAAATTGTATTACTGAGTTACATTTAATAATGCAGTGCACTGTAACAGTTGCATATATTTCAATTAGAAATAAGATTATGCCTGTAGGACAACTTAGCACTTTGTTTCAGTCTATAAGAAGTAAAATTTCTTAGGGATGAGGCTTGCATGGCTATTTTGTTTGTTTCTTCTGGTAGGTGTGGATCAGCTGAGGTTTTTACTCTTTTATGCACGTCTTTGCTACCTCGTTCATAGTCTCAGCTTTGAGGCTGAATGTCTGGGTGAAGGTGGAATTAATTAATGTCAGCAGGACAAACTGTGAAAATTAGTCCCACTCTGAGTCTTTCATCCTTTTGTGCATTTAAAAAAAAAAAATTAGTTTTCACTGCAACCAAACTTTCTCCTTCTACCAGCTTTGAATTTGCCACAGCTCTAGAAATTTAAATTTAGTGTGTCATATTCTTATCTTAGAGAAACCTTGTGCTGCTTTTTTCCAAGGAAGTGGCTTGATAATGTAGTTTTCGTCATCGCCCCCCTCCTGAGTATCGCCTGGGATTTGATTAAGAACAATTTTCCTCAGTGCTGCTGTCATCAAATGTTGCTGATGCAAAACGTCAGACAGGTTCAATTCTGGTCTTGCTGCTGTTTTCAGCATTCATCCTCAGCCTGGCACTGTTGTGCATTTCAATGAGAATCTGCCACTAAAGCCCATATGTGAGTTGTCTTTGGAATTTGTACACCAGCGTGTTGTACATGAGCAATAACAGCTGCATAAAACAGAATGCAGGTACGTGCTTATGGGGTCAGGTGTTTTTTGGTTTTTTTCCACTGTTGTGGAAATGCCTTTGTTCTACAGAATAGCGTAATAAAAGCTGAATTTGCTCCCAGTTATGGAGACTAGAGCAAAGCGTGTGTGGGCTTCCATTAGTTGAGATGCAAGAGAACGGCAGCAGCTTGTAAATATGTATTCCTGCTGCAGATATTTTGGCAGTCCTGCCAGCATTCAAATTGCAGACTGGTGAGAGGGGTGCTCCATACTGTAAGTGAATTGCAGTTATATTCATAAATCTCCTGTGTAACAAGTAGCATTTGGTGATAAATGCAAGAATGAAAAAGCATAACTATCTACTTTAACCCCATATACTTTGTGCAGCCGTGTACATAAGTAGTGAATACATTTATAGACATAAAGTGTTTGAGGTGGGATCAAATCTTACATATTTGCCTGGTGTTGGCTACTGTAGGTTAAGGAAAATTCAGTTGTCTTTGTCTTTTCTCCTTCTTATAACTAGAAACTTGCTTGGACAAGGCAGACCTAATTATTTCACTGAATGTTTTCTCTTTCTTTTGTATTGAGATTATGTTCCTTAGGATGATCTATAACTCCCATGGAACCATAACACTCTTAACGGACAATGTCACCATCTCAATATAGAAGGGTGTGCTCGTGTTCAGGAACACCAAAGCCCAGGGACAATTTTGAAAAATGCCAGCTGAAGACTGTGACCAGTTACTTCTGCTGTGTTTAGGGAGAAGTGTGTTTATGGGCAAAATTAACAAGATCATCTGGAAAGAAGAGAGCTCTTGATATAATGGCAAACCCTGTCACTGCAAGCCAGAGGTCATGTCCTGTAGTACTTATTCAATTTATACCAAAATAACTAAAGTGCACACTGGGTAGAAAGAAAGGAACAGTTTGGTTCTCTGAGCTCTGATATTAGTCTGCTGAATATGAAAATGTGGGCAAGAGAATTGCTTAAGTTTAAATGATACAGTCAGATTTCACTTCGGTTTTCAATCAGGGAAAATGTACTCCACAGAAGACTAAGCTTCTGCATAAACTTCTTCATTTTTCCAAAGAATTTCTGGACAGCTCTAGAAAAGCAGAAATGTGGCCTTAACTTCCATTTACTAGTATTATACCTTAAGGGAATTTGATACAAGGAAGAAAAAAAATTGGGTAACTGGCACAATCAGATTGGAAGTGTTGTGCTAAACTAATAACGTGGTTTTTTAACATCCTCTCCTATCTCATTCGTAGTTCGGGACTTGCCCTTGTTTGCTTGCTGAACATTAAAATAAATCCTTCCTAAATATCTCCTGTCAGTCATCTGGCTGAAGTAATTGGCATAAGAATGGAAATCTGTCAAGCTGGGTTCCCAGCATACAGCTTGTCTTTGAAGGAGATGTGGAAATACATTGTTACTTTTGCATGCGATCCACGCTTATTAGGAAGAGCAGCGGCATTATTGAAATGGAATTAAAGACATATTCAGAAGAAATAATGATGCATTTTGCTGTAGACTTTTGCTCATTTCTACCTTCATTCAGCTTGGATGTCTCAAGGTCATGGTTGAAACTGGAAATACAATGCTATGCAATTCTTGTATTGTATGGCCTGACAGAATGTCTTCCTCCTACAGCGTGAATAGAGACCAGAAGAAGCAGGCATCTAGTTTGTTTACCTCTGCATAATTTATTGTTTAAGAGAAGGAATTAAAAGCCTCAAGTCATATTTCTTGCTGCAGAGGTGAATTGTAATCTAAAAGAAAGTGCAACCATATTTCTGATGATGAATGGCATACCTATTTATTAGTCCTCACTTAAAAGATTACTTTAAATTATTATCAGGCTTGTAAAGTTAGCACAGAGTGTTACTAATATGAAATCAGTTGACTTTCAGGTGTGCTTGTGCTTATACTTGCTTAAATGATAAAAAGGATTTGAAACATCACTTTCTGCAAACCTTGGGAGTGAGTGACAGTAGAAGTGAAGATAATGTTTTGAATCTGATAATCTAAGACCAGCTAAATGGAGGAGAACTTTTTCGGTCCTAATTTGTCTGAAGGAAGTAGTGCTCCAATTTCCTTTAAGTAAAACCTTTCTGAAACTTTCGTGGCTTTTGGAGGATTAACAGATCTTTAGTGCCTCTTTGATAGCAGCAGCTGGTACTTCACCTCAGACAGACAGACTGTGCTCGTCTTTCCTTTCTGCAGACATACATAATATAGAATATTCATTTTCAGATATTCATCCAGGTCAGGTTGATCTTGGTAGAGAAATGAAAATGTAGTTGTTCCTACTGTGTGTTTATGTAGATATATACTGTTAAGAGAACACATGCTTTGAGCTGTTTTGACGAGAAAGATTTCTGCAGCAATTAAGTTTGAAAGGAAGGTGATGTAAAAAATAATTCCATTTCTGGTATACAAAGCTATCTTTAAAACTAATCACTTTAAAAGTAAACTTAAAACTAAAGTAATTAATAATATTGCTTTTCTTTATCTCTTACTTTAATCCAATTAATAACTGAATGGCTTGTACACAGGGGCCTGGAAACAGGCATAAATTGGATCTGACACTGGTCTGTATCCCACCTTCACCCTGAAAAGTTCTTAAGTAGTCAATTAAGGCATCTCTGTGTTACTTTGGTCAATGGCTGGATAAGAAGAGCTCCATGGCAGTGAAGACACTATAAATTGTTTTCAGGACGCTTTCCTGAAAGTGTTTCTTGCTGTAACTAGTGTTGATAACTTTTGCTTGCTACTAATTGTGATGTTGCATCACACTTGTTCAGTGAACTGGTGACAGCGTTGGAAGCTGGTGAGTGGGGAATGAGAAGGCAAGAGCAGAAGCTACATCTCTGAACTGTGGAAACCCCTTGCTGTGACCAGCACATAGAAACCCCTGAGTTTGCTCCAACTGGTGCTAAGCCTCTCTCTGCAGACAGCAGGCAAATTTGTATCGCTTAAACCCTTCCACACAGAATACCTGTTAGAAACTTGCTATTTTCCAGCCAATTACCAGATATCCCAGGCAAAATTGAGGGTTGAAATTTCCTTTTGTCACTGTTTTCTACTGTACCTACTAGATATTTTCCAACAGAGTTAAGAGGAGTGGTCCCATAGAAAAACTCCTGAGAATGGTGATCCTTTTGTATCATTCCCCTTACAGACTTTATTACACAGCTTTGTGCACTGTGAGTCCTGCTGCAGCCAGTAATCCTGGGGCTGTATCATCAAAGATGTCAGGTTCAAGAAGGTCCAACCAGCATTTCACAAATATTTGCTCTGTCACTTCTGTGACTTTGTAAACCTTTGTTTATTTAAAAAAGCCCTGCACTAGCAGTCTATTATAGTGCCCTTAAATAGCTCTAAATGTGATCCCACATTTACTTATTTCTCTATAGCAATGAATCACTTGGAAGTTCTCTCCAGTGAAACAGCTCACTGCTTGCAGTCCATGTGTGCTTTGATTGCTATCATTATCTGTGTAAAGCTCCACTTCGCCACACAGTGTTCACTGTGGAAATATTCACTGCTGTGTTGACAGTGATGAAATACATTTACTTCCAGCTCAGACGTAAAAGGGGTTTTGTTTTGTGCAATGAAACTCTCTTTTAAAGATACAAAATAAAGTAACTACTCCAGTGTGCAAATCTAAATCAGCTGCTTTGTTACTTATTTCTTCCCTGCTCCTCTTTCTCCTGAAGTCATTGTTCAATTTTGGTTTTGGCTAAAGCAAGCTTTAGATAGATCCATGTTAACTTTTAGCAGAAAGTCTGTGGTGGCAGAGGTGGTTAGTTGCAGTTACAGGGAGGGTGGTTTCTTGCATGCATGACAACTTTTGATACTACCAAGAAATGGGGTGGCTTTGATTTGGTGTTTTTTGGGTTGTTGTTTTTGGTTTTTTTTTTTTGTTTGTTTGTTTGTTTGTTTCTTAAATAGGTAATATCTAGTGGACAGAGGTAAATCAGCAAAGACAGCCTTCATTATGGCAATCTGATTGTCAAGGCATGCAGGTGGATTTGATGAAGGGGAAGGGTTCTGTCTTACTTCCAGATGAGTAAGGTGCTTTCAGTAAGGAAATTGTGTTTTCAGTTTTCCTACTTAAAACTTGAATTAATTAAAGCAGTGCATAAACAAAAGCCACACTGGAGTTTGCCACCGAGATGTATTGGAACCAATTGGACTCCCTCTTTACTGAAAGAAGAGGCGTTACAAAAAAAAGACAGTGAGCACAGACACTCTAAGAATTTTCTGACATAACTGTAGTTTCTTCAACATACACAGTAGAAGTGCTGCTTCTGCTGAGGTTATCACCCAGTCATGTGATTTGAAGAATAAAGACTTTTGGGAAAATGTTAACCAGGATAACTGCCCTTTGAAACTTCACTGTTTCTGAAAGTGGGTAAAAAATAGTAAGGAAGGAAGTAGAAAAGGCACATATGTTGCATCATATGCTCTAGAATGTTCTTCCTCTTCCCCACCGCTTCATGTTTTGGGCTGGACTAGAATGTCCATAGCATTTCACCTTAAAATTAAATATCACCAAGATAAGCTAAGCTTATCAATGGATAAGCTATCGAAAGAAAACTTAGTAAAGATGTAGATTTTGATAAGCTTAGTTTTAGGGCAGTGAAGGGCAAATACCCACTTTTTGAGGCATCTTTTATGAAAGCAAGTCAGAGAGGCACTCCTGGATATACTAGGATGCTTATAACCAGTAAAGCCTGTAGGGTAAGCCCGATAGTAAGACTGAGGATAGCAAGATGTGTTACAAAGTAGGTTAGCACATGCTAGTTATTCATGCATGGCTTTTCCTTAGAACTTTGGCCCGGTGAGCTTATCCTTGCACGTGAATCACATCATTCACTAAGACATGCTCACTCAGCCTGAAGGAACTGAAAATAAGTTTGAATGGTGGAAGAGAAAGGTGTATTTTTCTCTCAAGAGCTGTATTTATTGGTACTTCAATACCTTCATGGTTTTGTAATAGTAGCTGCTATTTATTTGCTATTTCCAGTATTGCTTGAAACACTCTTTGGATGAACCTGGATGGTCTGCTTTTTGTTCACATTCCTAGAGGTATTGCTTTCCCTGAGCCTTCCTAAATGTAAATATCAATTAAATTTGGGTTGACATCTCCTCTACAATTATTACCAGTTTTCCCCATTGTACTCTTAAATATGATGTGCTCGGTGTAGGCAGGTCTGTTCTGTGTGGTTCTATGTGTGACTCATGTGACATCATCCATGTGTGAATTGATATACATGATGAAGTAGTAATTAGAGATGCCCGATTTTGAGCCACTACCACAAAGCACATGAAAATGGGTCTTATTTGTCCCCAGTTGAGTCTTATTTTAGGAACAAAACTGACTTCTGTATGGGGAAAAACCTCTTTTCTTACTCAAGAGGTATGTTCTAATGTATAGGCTACCCTGTGCTCCAGGAAGATACAGGACCTTGAGATTCTTCTGCCTCTTCCTCTAAAAGCAAATTGCTCCCTAGCACCAAGATTTGATTATGGAGGAAATCTGGCTTCCTTTTGGTTAAAAAGAAGAGAGTGAATATACATCATACACTGCAGCCTTCTTGCCATGCTCTTGCTGGGAGGATACAGGGTCTTCTGCTGATGAGTTGTCATGCTGTGATTTCATCAGAGTGCAGGCTTTGTGGTTGTACCATGAGCAAGATATGTTCCTTCTAGAATCTGTATTCTGAGAATGGTGTCCTTAATTATCAGTGTAGGCTTTTTTTTTTCTTTTTGCTGCTTTCTGATGTTTCACACACTTCCATTCATACTTCTTTCAAGCCATCTCTAGATAATATTTCTGTTAAAACCCAATTATGTCATTGGGTAAAGCTTTTGGTAGAGGTGTACCCTTTGCTTAAGTTGTATATAGGTAACCTCCTACTTCAAAACACCTTTGGAAAACAATATTATTCTTTACCCTCAATCACCTAGAATGCTTGTTAATATCTGAAAACATATAATAAACCCAAGCAAATAAAAGTAAACCCATGCACACTTTGGCCGAGCATGCAGTAAGTTACTGCTTATGAAAATTCTGGTTATAGCTTCCTATAGGTAGCATTAAAATCCTTAAATTCAGTGTGCAACATTGACATAAATGGATAAAGCAAAGCCAGTTACTTTCTTCCTTATGCCTCAATGTGTTAAACTATGTTGGTTGAAAGGGAAGCCATTGCAATAAAATTAAACTTGAGGGTTCATTGCTAGTAGTATGGTAGTGTACAGAATTGTGGCTGTCGCCGTACAGTCTGGGACAGGGACATATGTACTTTATCCCATGTAAGATCTTGGATACTGTAATGGGTTTTTTTGGGTTTTCTTCAGAACAATTTTTGCAATATTTTTTGTTTGAACATCTGTGTGGCACTTCCATTTAAGATCCAGTAGCTCAAATACCAGAGCAATTAGGAAAAAAAACAGAAGGATTCTTGGCAGGGGAGGGTGATGGTGGAAATAGGTGCTGTGATTTTAAAACTGTTTTCAAGAGATAGAAGCCACACAATTTCTATAGGCATTTTTACGGGGCTCACATAATGATTTGGGCTATGTACAACTTTCCCAGACTGATGGATGATTGATTTTTTTTGCTGAAAGAAATTGGATGGTTACATTTGTGTGTGTTTGAGTTCAAAAATTCAAGAGTTAGGTACATTGAAAGAAAATATTATGGTGAAGAGCTGCATTTTTGAGAATACAAAATAAAGCAGAGGATGTGTCTGATTTGTAATTAGTTCCTGGACTGTGCTTTTTTTTGGGTGTGTGTGTGTCAGTTCTGTGAAAGGTACTAAAATGAAAAATTTTCTTCCACATCTTCCTCTTTAGTGTGAAGAAGCATTGCATCTCTATTTGATGTAGCCAAGAAGAAAGGGAATAGGAAAGATTAATGACCTAGAGTATTAATTGGTTATGTTTGTAGTCTCTGGTTTTGTCAGGGGAATAGGTGTTTGCAACTTGATGACACTGAATCAAAAGGAAAACCAGACTTTTCATTTCTTTGAAATAATCTAAAATGTGGGTTTGTTTCTTGTTTCTGTTGGTGTATTATTACTTTTTACTTTTTAGTTGTTGAAGGAGTAAGGTTTTAGTCTTACCTTAATTTGCTTTCTTAATTTCCTTTCTTGGTCACATTTCTTCACAGAAAAGCGAGTTGATGATTTGGAGGAAAAAAAATACTACTCAAGAAAAGCCGATTATCGATGTGCTTCGTGCCGGGAGAGAATGTTTTTTCTGGTTGGTTGGTTTGGGTTGGGTTTTTTTTAAATGAAAGTTGTTGGATTTTTACTTTCTGTGGGATTTATGCCTTCTTTTTTTTTTTAAGTAGGAAAATAATCTAGACAGTTACACTTCTAGTGTAGTTCCTTGACCAATTTTTTTTTCCCACCAAAAACATTTCTGCGCATTGCAGTCCTTTCTGGAGGGCTGACATCATTACCTAACTCTTCCTACTCACCAGATTCCACATCTGCAGTATTCTCATCTGCCCTATGCCTGGTGGAAGAGTTTCTGAAGGACTTGGATTGCTTTGTAGACAGCTGTTTCTCTCTCCAGCTAACTCTTTACTGCTTATTCTTTGGTCTGTGAGACTTGCAGAGAACCAATGCTCTGTGAGTTAATACTGAAAAAGTACTACCCTGTGTGTGGCAGTCAGTCTCAAGTCATCATTCACTTTTTTTTTTTAAAACAAACCACCAACCTTCAACTTGAGCGCATTTGCCATTGTGTTTCCCTCTTTACTTGCCTTTCTGTTGATGCTGGCAGATAGCACCACTGTTGACACTTGGCTCTAGATCTCCAGAGCTGCATGGTATTCATGAGCAAACCTTGCTGGCTTTGGTGTGGGAGAAATGATGTGGCTTTTGTTGATGGTTTCAGCATTGTGGGGCATCTGCACCAAGGGTTTGCTTCTGTTTTTTCCCTGTTTGGAAAATAGCAAACAAAATATATGATCAGCTCAATTTTAATATTAAAAACCTGAAGTTAATCTATATCTTGAAGTTCCCTTTTCCTGGGTGTTTATCATCAGTAGCCCTCAGTCCGCAATGCGACATCGGAGTGTCTGTTTGGAGATCTTGACCGATATGGATTGTATCAAAGAGCTGTAATGAGGTTCATAGGGATGTGCATTTGCTCTTCCCATAAAAATGTAAAGGGCTGAACCATGCACGGGAGCTTTTTTTTTTTTTTCCCTCTTTTCCTCTCCCTCCTTGTCATCTTATCAGCCGAGCTTTACTTTTGCTCATTTACATGGCAATGCTATTCAGCGCCTTGGAGGGATCTTTAAATAACACCTTTGTTAGGGCTCTTTTGCGGGAAAACTGCAGGAAGGAACATTTTCAGAATTGCCTTTGGGGAGCTGGATATAGTCAGTGCTGACCCTGCAAATGTTCAGAGATGAAAATAATGGTTGGATTACAGTAATTCACAGTGCAGGAAGGAAGCACAAGATTGCACTCCTTTAAAAAAAAAAAAAAAAGCCAAACCAAACCCAAACGAAAGTTCTTGCATTAAAACACCCTGTAAGTTTTTGTTGTTTGTTTTTTTTTTTTGTAATTTGCTGTTCAAAAAAACCAAAACCAAAACCCAACAAACCAAACAACCTCCAAAATACTGATTTGAAGAAAAAAACACCCCACCCCCCAAATAAAAAAAAAAAAAAAACAAACAAACCAAATCTCAAGTTTTCTAGTGCTTTATCTGACAGCAGTCTGTTGTGTTTGGTATAAAAATGACTATGGAGAGTTGTAGAGGCCGAGTTATGCTGGAGGTTAGCAAAGGTAATGTCACACTCCAACACTTCAAGCCTCAGAAATGTGTAGATCTAGATACTGAGGGGGACTGTGAGGTGAGTTCCTAGGTTTTTTCCACCACCCACAACTAATAGCCTGCTGGGACTAAACTGAAGTATAAATGAATCCTCAGGGATTTGAATTCATGTCTTTTGAATTGGTAATGAAATAAAGCCTGCAGTGAAATGCCTTGGTAGAAAATGCCAGTGACAGCACTTGATGTTAAACTAGCATCTAGTTTAGCAAATCAGAGACCTCTGACTCTTCCTTTGTATGTTGATGAAATCATCTGCAAAATCATGAAGCAATAACCTAGAGGCAGTGTTCTTGGGATGTTTGTGATGGTCTGTTTTCTAGCAAGTCTAGCAAGAACCAAATAGAGGACTAGAATAAAGGAAATCACCAGTGGCTTGGAGCATGCTCTCCTGGAGAGGTCTCATTGTAGTGCAATGTCACGTTGTAGAGGTGCATCTGGTGGTCTTGAATGTATTTTTGCCATGGTATTCTCCATTACTGCTGATTCCCAGTGACAGAAATAGTGGACAATAAAGATACCTTGCTGTACAGCACCATGCAAGACGAAGCTTCCTCTGCTGCTCATCATAAAAAGGGATGAAGGGATGAGACGGAAGCAGTAGCAGCAGCAGCTCTAAAGATATGAAGTACTAAGAAATTAATCATGGCCTAGTCCTGGACAACTGGTACGAACAACACAAGTAATATTGGTTTGTAAATTTCATAAAAAGAAAAACATATTACATTTAAAAATCCAATTTAGATTTATGGGGAGACAGGTTGTTCTAGGTCTGAACTAAAAATAGGTACCAGTTTGTTGAATCAGATAATGTAACATTTACTTGCATCAATTGTGTAAATGGCAGATTCACCAGAGAGCTGCATGGAAATAATTCAGATTTCTAGTCTAAGTTCTTAAAATGAGAAATTACAAAAAAAAACCAAAAAACTCAACTTTTTTCCTATGTAAGTTTTGAGGTGGCTTTTTTGTGGGGTTTTTTTTTTGTTTGTTTTGTTTTTATGTTTCTCAAGTGCAAATTCTTACTAGAATATCCATGGGATTTCAGTGCACAGCTAGTCAGGTCCCTTCCTCTAGGAGGAGAATGCAGGTATAGATATACTAAAATTCTTTAGAACAAGTATTGGTTATTTCTATTTTACTGCAACTGTTTTCATCTGAGTTGTCGATTGAAGTTTTCTCAATACCTTGTCTGTTGAATTGTAGAGAAATAAGAACAATTTATTTCATATGCCAAGTTGATGGTGGCATACTTATACACACAATACATACACATAACAATACTTGACTTTTTTTTTAACGAAAAGTTACTGAGGTTGCATGTAAAAAAAAAAAAGGAATGTATTGGGAAAACATGGCTGACTTGCAAAATTGGAAATAGCTCTAAAATTACACAACTTGTCAACATTGCCTATAATTTTTATGGAGCATTTGTTGAGCTCTGGAATGGTACTTAGTTGAAGGAAGAAGTTAAAACTGAAACTGTTTACGAGTGGTTAAAAATATTATAAAATATGAAAGCAGGACTTGGCGACCTAGTCCCTGTTTGTGTGATCAAAAGGCACTTTTCCCTACTGAGGTGTCTGCTATTAAGAGAAGTGTTATGATACTGAATGTTGCCAGAAATCTGTTTGGACTATGTAAGGTGTGAAAAGCTTAATTATGAATGAGTAAGCACACTCTGGTTGGCGTGGAAATAGAGAAGCTAATTTTGCACCTGTCATATTTTCACGCTGCAGTTACTTGGCTTATTAGCTATTACTTTTCCACAAGCTCCAAAATCCAACTTCCTCTGTGCTTCCAAAAATAATAGTTGTGCTTTCAGTAAGGAGCACTGTGCTAATGCTTCCTTGTGGGAAGTGCGGGTGCATGTGAGACTTTGTTACCTTGTTAGAACACAGGTAACTCACCTTTAGCTTCAGCGGGCCCAAGGTAGAAGTCAAAAGTTTTCTGGGTGACATAATTCAGAGGGCTGGAAAGTAAACAGACACCCAAAGTACTCTGGATTGCTTTTTGTATACAAACTTTTCAAAGTGTTGCTTATTCCTCCAAGAGTAGTTCAGGAGTCTTGGCCTGTATGATTGTCATGGGGAAACTTTTCTTTTAAGTGAAGATTTGAGTCATGTTAATCTGGATGATCCTGTGCAGTTTCTTGGGAATATGGCCTACACAATGGAATTCAAGTCAAATAAAACTGGATCTATACCTCTCTATTGGGTCTGTAAGACAGAATCGAGTACACGCTTACAGAAGGAAAGACTTGATCCTTCTTCCAATTGGAAAAAAATATTTTTACTTCATAATGTCTGAAAAGAGTTAATTTCTCCTTTGGAGGAAATGTAGTTGGACATAAACATCCAACTAGATAGGCATTCTTGAGACACATCTGACCACCTGTAGTTTTGACAGGTGGAACTAATCCAATTGATATCTGAGATGCTGTTAAATCTTACAAAAGATTTTATTTTCAGGGTATAATTACATGTCTGCCTTGTTTTACTACATTAACAGTATGAGTCAGTTTTCTAAAGGTTGCCAGTGACATGAGTTACTATGAATCTGAGAGTTTGTACGGCGACAATGTATATTAAAAAAAAAATAAAAGCAGTTTCCAAGAAATGAAAGCAAAGTGCCTTTGACTCATGTGGAAATGTCATGAATTTATGGATATCTTGAAACAAGGAAACTTAATGAGTGGCTTTGTTTTTTACAAAGTGAAAATGATTCAAAGTGTCAAAGTTGTCCTGCATTGTACATCTGTTGTGTGGCAATGGAACTTTACAGATGAATTCTTATTCAGCTTGAACTAGTCAGATTGGTGACATCAGAACACGCTTTCCTCTAATATTTGTTGGGTTGCATAGTTGGGGAGGGGCAGGGAGCTGTCAGACTGGGCCAGCAGTAGGGGACTTGACATCAAATACCAAGATTCTGGTGAATGACTTGTGTGTGGCATAGTGCATCTCCACAAGGTTTTACCTGAGTCAGTGAAGCTGCACGATGGTGCAAGTTGGGAGTCCTGATTGTTCTTACAGGATTAATGTCACAACTCTGAATTCCAAGTGTGTTGCAGCTACCCATATGTGCCTGTACATACTGCTTGGTAGGCAGGTCTGGTGATGGGGAACGGCAGTGCTGTTTCATACATTTTCCCCCTGCGAATTGTCTTGATTCTACAATCTGTTAATAAAATTAAAAAGAGTATTTTCAAGCTAATTGTCATTAAATCTTTCAAATTTCAGAGAGGAGGCTCTGAGTCTTCAGCAGATGGTTGGAAATGAAATGCACATTGGGGGGAACAGAAGCTCTGCCAAATCTGGACCTTGAACAGAACTAGTCAAATAAACAGAAGTGAGACACAGCAGGGATGGTTTGGAATAGGCTTTATTATGGCCAGAAAGCTTCAGGCTGTGAATGACCTAATCAACCTAAGCTCTAGACACGTACCTAAATTAGCTTCTACTCTACCATCCTCATAGTATCCATTTTGCTTCATTCAAATGCCATACTAACAAATCTGAGCTCTTTTAAAAGTAGAAGGTTTTAACTGTTCTGCCTTGTCTGCTACTCATTGTATTTGTCTGTTCAAGTCTCCTAATGCTTTTATTCTTAATTTTCTCCTTCAGTTTCCCTGTCCTTTCTCCAGAGTCAATCTAGCACTTTTCACACATTTGATGCGTTTCAAATGACTTTTTCTTGTGGTTCTATGAGAACAAGAAAAGGAGGGACGGGACCAGAGCCACTAGGTGTTGCAGGGCTCTGGATGGCAGTTGAATTCCCACTCATCCAAAAGGCTTTGTGTGACCTTGTCTTCTGTCTCATTTCTGTGCTTGCAATGTGGAGATAAAGTAACATCTTGCAGAAAGAGAAGGCATGGTTTGTGTCAGGTAAAGCATCATTCCAGAGTGGTCACGTGCTGTATGGCACCTACTTTGATTAGTGGTTCTCTATGTTATTTGAATAAAATACAAGCCTGGGCTTGCTTCAGTTCACTTAATTAGGCTTGACATGATTTCATGTGCGCTGCCCACAGACATCACTTCATGTAGTCCTGGTAGGACAAGTGTCTGCAGAGAGTATCTGTGAATGTCGCAGGGACATGAGCGTGTTCTGATAACACTTGTGCAGGCAAGAAACAAAAACTAAATAATGGGATTCTGATCATATTTAATTATTTAATTGGCTAGAGCACTGACATCATGTTGTGGGCATCCTCCAGTTAATAACTAAATAAATGCTAAGAAGCATCACACTGGTAACCAACATTCAAAGAATAGTTCAGTGTGAAGTTCTGTCTGGCAACAGCTTATCTGTCACTTTGCCATGAATTTGGTTTGCAAACCTGCCTAGGTTATTTAAAAAAAACATGATGATGTATGGCTGTATAAACCTTTTTCACTTGTTACTTTTTATGCAAAAAAGATACAGTGTCATGGTCTTTGAATCAGTCTTTAGAAATACTCTGTGAAAAGTAGATTACCTTTGTGAGTGTGAGGGGCTGTGTGGGGGTTTGACGTGAGTACATAAAGTCACTTGGCTTCATGAAGAATAATTGCTCTGGAATTCAAGGGCATGGGAATTAATCTGGTGTACTAGGTGCTGGTTTGTACTGCCATGAGGTGGTACTCCTAAGTTGAACAACAACTAAAAGAGCAGCATTGCCACTGCTTTGGTGTGAATTCAGTGGTTCTCACGGTGATATGAAAGAGAACATGTAATTTTGCTTTGTCGTTCTTTTTTCAAGTGTCAATAGTTGGAATGACTTACTAGGATTCTAATTCTCTTTACAATTTGTAGGCATGCTTGAGCCCACTGGGTTTTATTCAGAACCCATTGAAGCTAATGGAGAGGAAAAAAAAATTCCTTTGACCTCATTTGGCATTGGCACAAGCTCTTTGTGTCTGAATCTGATGGCTTCATCAAAATCCACTTAACCTTCTAGGGGTGAGTGTGTGACAGGGACCACTCAGGTTATTCTGGAGCTTCATGGGTTTTCTGGGAGGAGTTTGACCACTTTCCCCTCATTAGTCTCTTTATTCTCGGTCTAGGTGAAGGGAGCAATTTGAGAAGTAGAAAAAGACAGTGTGATGTCTAGTATGATCTCTAATAATATGTGGTCCAACCTTATAATCTTTTGGGTTATACAGAATTCATACAGGTAAAAATGAGTGTAACAGAGAAATATACCTCAGAATTAACTCTCTGACATGCTTCATTTCTTTCTTTACAGTTTTGAAAGTCCCTGAGGTTAAAAACAAATGAGGCCCATTTACCCCGTCTCTTGTAATTCAGGTATATTCCTGAATCTTGCCATATTTTAGATGTATCTCTGATGAACCAAATAAACACCTAAATATAATCAATTGCATAACATGCTGATTTCCTCCTTCCCTTCCCCCTTCCACCCCCCCAAGAAAATAGGGGAACAAATAAAAATAATATAGATGAAGAGAAGAAAATTATCTGCCCTCCTTAACCCTTCCATAAAGACAGGTGACAAATTCTGTATCGTCATCACTTTGTGGCTTAATGCCCTGCTCTGCATTATCAAATAAAAAGCTGAGATGTTATTGTCATACTAATTTCTTTTTTTGCTGTCCTAGAGAACTAGTTTGTCTGAAGCTCTCCTGCTTCCATATGGTTTAGTAGGATGCTGAAGGTGGCTTTTCATAGAGTTTCTCTGGGCTACTGCCCAGCAGAACACTGGAAGAGCCTCTTTACTCCTGAATGCCATGTCCTGTTGTAAGATAGGATAGATTTAATGAATCTATACAGTGGATCTTGTTTCTCTACCCCAAAGGCTTAGGCAGAAGCCTTACCAGCAACAGCTTGAGTCTGAACATGACCCTGGGCAATCTCCACATGGAACCCAGCTTGATCAGGGAGGCTGGACAAGATGACCTCCTGGGTCCCAACCTCAACCGTTCTGCTATTCTGTTTTGATGAGTGATTCTATTCAGTGGCAAAAAAAGGAGTAAGAGCTGGCTGTTGACCACTCTAAAAATCGAAGGAACAGATTTCATACCTCTTCCTTGGGCTGATGTACCCAGTTAGTTTGCTGCAAATTACCACTTGTGACACAAACTGGGCTTTGCCCTTCTTGGAGTAGAGGCCTCAGCCATGGATCTTCTGAAGAATTATTCCTTGTTCTTTTGAATAGCGCTAGTGGGGAATAAAGCTATTTCCACCATTGAGAGGTATGGTTTCAAAGCAATGTGCAGAGCTTTGGTCTGTTACTCGCTTAAATGCTAACATGCATTTTCAAACAAGGAGCCTCAAGGCTAGAGGTAACTCTTTGATCTTTAAAAAGCTTACCACATAGGGGAGTGAGTTTGAATGTATACTGATGTGTGCAAACACTTGCAGGTAATTAGATTTTAGTTTCAGGGCCGAAGAACTTTGCAGAAATGATTCAGATTTCAAAAGGCTCAAAATAAACATCAATTCTTATTTATCTCAAGGGATATGGAGGGCCATAAAATAAAACTTTAATGGCTTGAGCCACACTTTATTAATTGCTTTGTTGAAGAGATAAAACCTGTGGGAGTTTTTGTATTAAAATGGGATGTGAACCAGAAGAAATCTAAGCAGGATCTGGATTTGATTTAAAGAGAATAAGAAAATACAGAGCTGAGCTTTCCTCCGCATTTAGGAGATTATTACTGTAATATATACAGTTTCTTTGTTTTTAAGGAAGCATGCCTGGATTGAGCCATAATTATATATGAAAGCATTTGAGCTAGTCATTCTGTATTGAAGGAGTAGGATCTGTCTAAACAAAGTGACAAGCAATTAAGGAGCCTGGGGGAGTTGTCTGTTTGTCATATCTGAAAATAAAGTTATCAAATTATTACCCAAATTGTTCTACATCTGACAGTTGTATCTACAAAGGCTCCTCACTGTAACGTCACAGAGGGCTCTTTTGTATACTGTTTTTGAACAGCAGCACTGAAACACAGGTTTTGTGTAGGTTTCTTTGGTTTTCTTAATTGAGATTTTTTTACTTTTCCATATGCAAAGTTCATCTCAAGGACAACTACTGATAAAAGGTGAAACATTTTCCTTGTTGGCTGAAAAATGCCTTCTTTAGACAAAATAAAAGGTACTGACTGCTAGAGTCCTGCTGGCTTTAAAACCAATACATTAATCAATATTTTAAGTCAAACTTGCCATCTCATTGAATATTTACCCCCATTTCTTTTTAGTTGTTTGGATTTTCAATTTGTCTTTTAAAATGGAGAATGCCTGGTTTTATTCCTATGTGAAAGAGATACTGCACTGTGATCCTTAGTTTGTTTTACCTCTTAATTCTGTTATTAATGTTTGTGAGCTTGTCTCAGAACACATTTTGCAAAACCCTAGAGTGACTAGTCCTGCTATGTTCTGGTTATGCCATTTTCCCTTCTTTTTCCATTATACTGTACTTCACAAGTTTATGAGAGTTTTCTCTCCCACCCTCCAGTCCTCCTGTATTTCGTGTAAAATCCAGAGAGCTACAGTTGGTCTGTCTCTTTGGAACTCTAGGATGCAGAAAACACTGAATACATTCAAATTATAATTAGGAGAGTTTTTTAAATTAAGTCTACTTGTAAAAATTCTAGCTGATTTTGAACACGATTGGAAAGTGAGCCACTAAGCAGGTATGACAAGCGTGGAGGCCTTGACACTACCACTCTAGCTGGCTTCTGGAATTTCCACTAAGGAAAAAAAATGATCTTTGGGGTCATCAAAGGCATTTCTGGATTCATACAGGTTTTTTGGGTACTGAATTGATCAAAATCATCAGTATGGATGAAGAGAACAAGTATGCTGAATCAATTATTAATAGATAATACAAACAATATCCATTTATAATGGATTTTTTTTTTGCATACCTGTTCTCTATAAATGCATCTTTAGCATTGACTGAGAAGAATACTGGTTTTGCTCTCTTGCTTATTGGAGAACATGTTCAGCCTAACAGATCTATAGGGGTTTTGCTTCTCCTGTGGCACTAAAAATGCCAATGTGACTGATGAAGAGAGAGTATGCTGCTCTAAGAAATGCCTGGCAGAAATTTCCATCTTAAAACTGACATCAAAGTTTCATTCACCTTGCTCAAGAATGGGAATTTTTAACTTTTTTCAATCTTCTCCCTTAGCTAAACCATTAACTTGCATAGAAGAGTTTTAAAAATTGGTGTTTTGGGGCTAAATAAGGTGCTTTTGTTGGAGGTTATTGAGACATGAAATGATTACTTATCATCCCTTGAAATGACATTACATTTAAATGCAATGGTACATGGGCACTTGCTACTACCTTCATCTCTGTTAATCCTTGCTCACAGCCTGCAAATTGAACATTCTCTCAGCCTTATGGGATGTATTGAAATTCTCTGAGTTATAATTGCTTTTCAGTATGCCACCCTGCAAGTTGCAGGATTTGAAGAGGTTCTCCTCCAAACAGAAAATATTTAGTGAACCCCCACACTGTGTATTTTTTCCCCCCTTTAACCAGTTTTATCCATGAGCTCACCAAAGATTCACAGGAAAAATAAAAAAATAATTTACTTGATCATGATTGATTTGAAGTTTCAAGGGACAGCCTCTTGGTTATCGATGGCTTTTACTTTGCTGTGCTTTGTTACCTGGGCATGCCTGTGAAATTCATCAGCATTCCTCACTTTTCTATCCACTTCTGTTTGTGTAGAAATAGTGGCAGTGTATTTAGATTTGCACAAAATAATCTTGCCAGACAAATGCATGCCATTGTCTGAAAGTCTTTGCAATGGCTGCTTGTATGAATGAGCCCTTTTCTGTAGAGTTCTATAGGAAAAAAATGAACAGAAAAATCTTGAGAAAGAGAAAGATGAGGCCTGATCAAGTTTCTCACGTGATGGAAGTTGCCCAACTTCATTGCCTCTCTGAAGTGGTGGCTGGGTTAGAGAGAATGACAGTGGGACATCACACCGATAGAGATACTGATGGACTTTGCTTCAGGGTGGGGAAAACTGTACCTGTGCAAAGAAAAGTAAAAAGTGTGTGACCTATAGCACAGTGCTGGGCAAGCAGAAAGAGACAAGAACTTATAGAAGGTTGATTCTCCCTCAACTTCTTTTTACATTCATCCCTGAACTTAGAGAAATCAGGGTTAAGTGTGAATCCTCAAAGAAAACCCAACATGGGAGCAGGATTCTTGATTGTGTTCTCTAAGGTATGCCTGCTAATACACTGCACCTCCACAAAGGCAGAGTAAGGTAATAGGAGTCTTTGCCTGCAGGTCTGAGCTTTATGTGTATGTCATCACAGGTGTGATGGTAATGAGCAGATTGTGTTGAGATGTTCCACTGAAGTTGGCATACTGCTACAAGCATGCTAAATCTGAAGGTCACTAAAGTGTGGGGAATAGCATAGACATCAAATCTGTATGAGAGGGTCTCATCCAGTTTGGGTAAGTAGTCAGAATTATATTTTCTGTTTCATTGAGATGATTATCAGGTGACAGATGGTGGCATGGTGTTACTTAGATTGCTGAAGCTATTGTTTTCCATATTGGACTAGAAACTGTATTATTATTTTTTTCCCCTCCAGTGGTTGTTAGTTGCCTGAGATGATCAACTGCCCCACTCCCCTGCAAATAAAGCAGAGGTTTCCTGAACTGGTTTTCATGTTCTAGTCAGCACGCCAAGCTCACGCTGCTGCTGTTGTGCAGGAAGTTTTTCTTTATTTCTCTCCTGTTTTGTATTTTTTTTGCTGGTGGTTGGGTTTTTTTCCCTCTAATAAACTTTTTTTTCCTCCACTGAAATAGGTATTTACATTCACATTAAAAAAAAATCTATACAACTTGGAAAAACTACTTCACCAATGAATTTCTGAACCATCTTAACACTGAGTTACATGAGCAGAAAAATCTGCTTTACCCCCTCTGCATTTTAATTTCATTTCGGTGAATGCCTATACTGAACTCACTGCAGCTGCCTCTGATCATTCTTGTGTTTTTCTCCTAATAATGAGCCTGGCAGCCCTGCTGATGAGGAAATATACATTAACATATTTTTCTGCAAATTCAGTATGTCTTATGATATTTTAAGCCAAATGCTGTTCTGCATTTTGGAATCCATGGTTTAATTGATGGAGTCCTAAACTACTCATGGAGTACAGGGTACTACTCTGGTGAACAGGGCATGCTTGTAGCAAGGTCTGATACTTTTGAAGGCCATCAAATTTATGATTTAGTGAATGCTGTTAAAACTTTTGAAGCTTTAAAAGACAGTCTTGATCTCTGGAATATGTCAACTACTTTGAAATGCACAAGTAATGACCATTATGTAGGGCAGGATAAAAAAGATGTTGTGATGCTTGTGATGCCCATCATAAAGAGCCTCTGTGTTCTTGGGTTGTATATTTATAGTCTGTTCACTGAAGTGTGTTACATGTCAAAAGGGCAAACCCAAGATATGAAAACTTTTCTACCTGCTGGGTCAGCTCTGTAGCTTTCTGATCTCAGGTCAAAGATCAGAGCACTCTTAAATTAGCAGGATCTCACAAATATTGAAGGAAAAGGTAAATAAGTGCTGGAAACCTTATACTCTGAGTAGAAAGTTGTAAGATTCCCTGACAATTGCTGTTACACCTGCTGAGAATAAATCACAGCCTTGGACGATGATAGCTTTTGCAGGTTTGTTGATTGGAATATAAATGTTGACAAGCTGAGTCACCACATCCTTTTGATGTGGTCTTTTTTCCTTTTCCATATAGAAATAACAATGCTTTCAGTAATTGTGCAGATATCAGACTATATCCTCTTATTCAGTGGATTTCTGTGGCAGATTTACTGTTCATTGGCAACAGCTCTTTCCTGTACTAAAATAAAACAAAAGCCAGCATGAAAAGCATGTAGCATAAGATAAAGTGAAGGGTACCCTCACTGCAGAGGCAGATACTATGACTCGCCTGAATAGCATGGACTATGACAGAGCCAGAACATGAGAACATTTAGTTCTTTAAACATAAGGATGTTTTTCTTCAACTAATTTTTGTTGGCAGTTGGTTTTGTCAGATGTTCTTTGACCCTCTTGAAACAAGTACTGCTTCTGTATATTAGTTTACTTGAGCTACATGGTTGGTTATTTGAAATTCAGAGTTCGGCTTCATAAGGCAACCTTGTCTAGACGCAGGCCTGGAGGTTGGTGGCCCTGCATGTGACAGAGCGGGTGGAACTCTACAATCCTCAGGGTCCCTTCCAACCCAGGCCAGTCTGTGATTCTGTGATAAACCTAAGTGTAAAGTGATCACTCAGTTCCTCAAATCATCTCCCACTTCACTATTTTAAGAGCGATGCAGCAGACATGCCTGTTTCAATAAAAAAATAAGATCTACCTTTGAGTAATTTTTTTGAGGTCCTTACGTCATTCAAATCCAGACTTAACCACTTTCTGTGGAAATAAGGTTACATGAGCAGACTGTATCATAAAAGGATGCTCTATAAATGCAGTGATTGAGTAACACTTTTATGCCAAGGTTTACAGGCATATGAAGGAACACTTATGTAATTTACAGTCATTTAGGAAGAGTTCATGATTAGCTTAACTATTGATGTTTACTTGCAGTACAGTGAGGAAAGAGGGGAAGGTTGTTGTGTTGTTAAGTACTTTCTCTAGTGTCTTATCTCAAAAACTGTGCTGTGCCTTTCAGCTAACAGATGGAGTTCACAGCTGTGCATGTGAGTATAGCCAGTCTCTAGGGGGGAAAAAAGGAGAAAAAATGGAATTTCTCTTTACAGAAAAACTGTTCTTTTTTTCTCTTCATCTGTCCAAGAATCACTAAGATATCCATGGTAGTAGAATATAGTAGTATGTGGTAGTTCCAACAAGGTGTTTTGCTCAGGTACTCTTGACAGGGAAAAATCTGTGTCTCTTCCAAACCTGTTGTCATACTCCTTGTTACTGCCTTTCCTGTTTCTTTTTGTGTAATTCACCCCCACCCCTGCCCTGCAGAAGCTTCTCCTCCCATACACATTCAACTCAGTGGACTGTAAAGGTGGAAGGTTAGTTTCCACTGTAAATGTAAATATTTATTTCTCATCCTCACAAAGCAGAATTGTAGCTACAGAAGGCAGGAGGAAAACATGATTTGGCAGGCTTCAGTTGTCACTCCTGAGCACTGTTAGAGGCATGGTACAAAATGCGTGGTTTAGGTCTTTAAAACAAAGTATGCCATTAACTGGGTAATGCTAAGAGGAATTTTATCTAGCCTATAAATACCAGTGAATCTTTTCAACTTCAAATCCCAGTACAGAGACAATTTACAGTTGCAGTCAAAATGATGCACACAATTTAACTTCAGCACCATCTGTAACTCTGCTGGTATTTTAATAATGAATAAAATTATATCTTGGCAACAAAAGCCCCACTTAAATAAAATACCTTTAAATTCAAAAAAAGGCCTCCAAAAGAAAAATGCAAGGCCTCCGACTTACCCTGAAATATCCTTCATACTTACTATAAAATAGATATATCTACATTTAAATAGCAAGTTGTGGACAGAAGGTCTGTGGGATTATATGAAGCCTTTGTTAAACTGCCTGTGAAGCTCAGAGATTGTAGTTCAGACAAGGATTGGCACAGCCGGCCACAAGCACTCCAGCTCTCATCACACAGCTTCTGGTTCAGCAGAGGCATGGGAGCGAGGCCTAATCCAGGACCTCTCTGCTGACATGTCAGACCCTGTGCACTTGAAGAAAAGTGTCCTTGGAAGAGTCCTGTGCAGGGCCACTGGGATGATTAAGGGAGTGGAACACCTTCCTTACAAGGACAGGCTGAGGGAGCTGGGTCTCATTAGCTTGGAGAAGAGGAGACTGAGGGGTGACCTCATTAACATTTATAAATATGTAAAGGCTGAGTGTCAAGAGGATGGAATCAGGCTCTTCTCAGTGATAGGACAAGGGGAAATGGGTCCAAGCTGGAACATAGGAAGTTCCACTTTTCCCTGTGAGGGTGCCGGAGCACTGGAACAGGCTGCCCAGAGAGGTTGTGGAGTCTCCTTCTCTGGAGACATTCAAAACCAATCTGGACACGTTCCTATGTGATTTAATCTAGGTGATTCTGTTAGGGCAGGGGGTTTGGACTAGATGATCTCTCAAGGTCCCTTCCAACTCCTAACATTCTGTGAGCCTCTGATCTACAGGAGGCAGCTATCTTCCATTAAAATGCCTTTTATCACCATGGGATGATGCAGGAGGCATGTCACTTGTCCTCTTCTGAATTCTTCTTTGAAACTGCATTGTGAGGCCTACACATAGCAGTTTCTGCATTGTAATTTTATCATCTTATTCATCTTCTCCAATTTGTATATTTTCTAAAGAGCAGGCAATTTTTACTCGATAGTTTCTATGCTGGGTCCCATTCCCTTCCATTACTTCAGTTGCATTATGGAGGACTACAAGTCCTGTGTTCCTACTCTGAGTCCTGCTTTCTGGGGTATTTATGACTTTTTCATGATGCTTTAATAGAGTAGCAGCAGCATAGACCACAGTCTTATTGTGGCTTGTTAAATACTTTCTATTTGTAGTGATATGAGATTGTTGGGATAAGTATGGTACTGCTTATCATACCAACAAGAGTCCCTGACTAACAGTGTATTATCAGGTAGAAGTTATACGACCTTCACAGTTACAGATTTTCTGCACATTTCTCTTGGTAAGATTGTAGTGTTACTAACTGCAGTCCAAATCTGATGTATGGAAAGTCCATGGAGCCCAGGGATTGGTGATCTTTCACTGATCATATCCTCATCAAAACTTTTATTAAGGAAATGTTAATGACCTTTCTGGATGGCCTTCAAATTGGAAATTGATATATCTGTCCCGATGACCCTTCAAGTGGAGAAGGGAAGTAGCAACAGGACATATTTGTTAACACATCTTGTTATGGCTAGTAATGACTCTGCCTGTGATCTACACATAGGCCTTTTTAGAGGACAAGGTGAAAGAAACGTGTGATCAGAAAGGATTTGTGGAGTTTATGGCTTGCTAAATAACTTCAGTGACCACTAATCAGAAATACTCTAAACTCATATTGTTTGCTGTCACTCGATTCTATCTCAAGCTTGAAGAAAGTTGTAAATTGTTCACATCGTGCCTACCAACATCTATGTAAAACGTGTACTAGAAGAATTAGTAAAGTTGGGCTCAATCTCTGTTTTCTATGCAAACTCAGGTTTGGTAATACAGTAGCTGTGTTTCAGCAGCCTGCTGTGATTCAGAAGCATTTGCAAACACAGAGCACCTGTCTCTGTAGGATTTGGATACTCATCACATGTTGAAGGCCTGCACATCATGTAGAGTATAATTATGTATTTGGTCAAAAGGCCTTTCCTAAATTGGTTCACTATTTTCACTGACTATTAGCTAAAGCTGGTATTATTTGGCATTTTTCAAAGGAGACCAAGAGTTTTTGTGACTAAACCTCACTTGAATAATTTTGAACTGATAGTATTGAATGTGTTTTAAAAGAAATGGTTTGGGGCAAAATTAAAAAGTCATAGGGGAAGAGGGAGATAAGATTTCCTTGTTTTTACTAGAAAAGCAATTAAAGCTACAAGAAAGGAATCAAAACCAGTAAACGGAACAATTTCATAATATGTTGTGGAGTTGGGGGTTTTTGTGTGTCTTTATCATTATTTTCTAAAAATCAAAAGTGAATAAAAATCAGAAAATAACCAAGTTGATACAGGTAAATATTTTTCTTCATTTCAGAAGCAAGATCGCTGATGACAGCTCTAGTAGTACAGATGACACTAAATGCTATCCATAATTGCGTATTTCTCAGAACTCAGCATAGTCAGGGTCAGCATTCATTTCTCAAATGGAAGTCAGCATCTGTATTGTGATAAGATTTGCATGAAGATATTGGCTTATAGGTACAATTAGACACTTTCTCTTTTTTTTTTTCCAGTAATTATCTGGTTGGCAAGGAAACAGGAGTAAACAAGTGGGTAGAAGATGCTTTTCTTTGTGAGTGTGCAGTTGTTTCAAATGATTCTGTAGTGTGTAGTTCTCATTGTTAAAAACATTGAATTTAATGAACATGTAATGCACTTAGAATCAAAGCTATGACAGACAAAGCAGCAAAAGGAGGAGCATCAGTCACTAGAAACCTAGAAGCAGCTGGAATTGGTGTCTTTTTCTGTCACAGCAAATGAAGGAGATAAGTCTCTTGACATATGTGTGCTGGGTTGCATGGCAGGAATCATCATATATTGGCTTTGCTTCTGGTTTTACTTTCTCTGATCTTGCATAGTCACAAAAAATTTATTTCCTTTCTTATCTGCACCCATCAAAAAAGGGGATTATTATAGTAATAACATCCTTTCTTAGAGAGTTGATCTTGAGAGGTGTGTGTTGGGCTTTGGTTAGGTAGGATGCTTTTTGTTTGTTGAGGATTATTTAAAATATTTTCAGTCCTGCCATCTCCTAGAAGTAGGGCCTGTGAGATGACTCTCCCTCTATGTGCACACCCTACCTTTCTGAACCTTATGGCCTATTTCAGCTGAGTTTTTTCAAGGAGACACTGGTCTCAAATCTGTACAGTTCTTATGTGTAGTGTCTATGGTAAGGGATGCATCAGAGTGTGTCACATCTACACGTGATCTGGATTGTTGTGGATGTACATTTGATTGATGAAGGCTAAGCATTTGACTGTGTTGTGATTTAAAATTTCATTTGGTATGTAAAAGTTGTGCCATGTCCTGCATTGTAGGTCTGTGCATGTTGAGCTGTTAGGTGCCACTTCTAATGTTGCGAAGTGAATTTTGACTGAGGGAAAGGTATAAGAGCAATCTTACATCTCATGACAATATCCATTTGACAATCAATTTCAAGCAAGAACTTCCTCCAACTCTACTCTGAAGTCAATTGTTACTCTCCTGTCTGTCAGAAGTTGGACTTTATTGATCCTGGTGCTCTCAGAACAATCTCCAAAGGGTTAATTCTTCCCTGAAACCTTAAAATTACACATTTTTTACAGTTAGGTAGGAATTCGGGAAGAATCTCTGGCAGTACTGTGTTGGTTTTTTGTTAGGGTTTGGTTTTGTTTCTGGTTTAGTTTTATTTTTTGAGGAAAACCAAATAAGGATCTCAGAAATTGGTGTAAAAATAATGATGCAATGCTGCAGTAGCAAAGATCCAAGTTCAAGCTTCAGCTTTTAAGTGATGCTGAATAGGCATGCAGTCATGTTGGTAAGACCTTGAACTTCCTTTTGAAAAGTTCCCAACCTCTCCACTTGTTTTGATAAAATGAAGTTTAGGTGAATTTGGTACCCTATTCACTTAGATTAGATCTTTGCTTAGATCTTCAGAACACAAGTGACAGTGAATGTGAGCATCACATTTTAATTTACAGATTATTTTTTTTTTATTTTATTTTAAGTCCAGACAGAACAACTGTGGCCTGATCTCACACTTATCAGGAAGCACAGCAGACCACAGATATTTCTTCTCAGTAGTTGTAAATCCCCTTTGAGATTCAAAGGCTCTAAGTGATAGAGAAACTGCTGAGGACCTTAGTAACTTGTTTTGTTGGCTAATTGTCCTCATGGTCAAAACATTAGTGGCATATCTGTCCTTAGTTTAGCTGGCTCACAGGTCTTGTTAAGCCTTTTTTTCTAACTGTGACCCAAGCAATGGAAAGTATTTCATAATTAAGTCTGCTTTTTGAGTTCTATCATTCAATGCATTGATATGAATACTGTTGACTACATTCGTTTGTTTTGTTTTTTTCAGAGATTTTGATTAGAACAGCCCAGATAGTTTTGTAGAGAGCCACTGCAGGAGGAGATGAGAAATATTTTAATGTAATCTGGCTTATTACAGGAAAGGTATTGCACAATTTTAGATCAGTCTAAATTTGCATCCATAACTGTAATTTTTGTAGTAATTTTTACTTTTGTTCCTTGCATTTTGTAGCCCTGAAATATCATTAATGCGTTATTCCCTGCTGCCCTCTCCTCTTCACCCCTACCCCCCATCCTTGCAAATTGTATATTTACTCTGTGAGTGAATGTTATGGTGTCTGAGATCCTGTTAACCTGCAGGACTTTTTCCAGTAATTAGATCCATGTTTGCTCCATGGGTGATTCAATTAAAAATAAGAGGGTTTTATTATTATTCCCTACTGAAACCCCACGCTATGTTCTTGAGTGTGTATGTGACAGCATTATAATGAGAAAACTTACTCATCCTAATTCTGTCCTTATTCAGCTGTTATGGGCTCAAAAATACAATATGAATGTTAGCCTATCCCACCTGTCTTCAGGTGAGGATGGGAAAGTAAGAGGGAAAACACATGAATAGACTATTCATTTGAGTGAACAAAGCTAATTTATGTTCATGAGTCTGGGGAAGAAATGAAGGAAGGAAAATAGATCATCAAACTGCATTCTTGGATTGCAAAAATATTTTCAAGCTTGTCAAATATTTGCTGTCTAAATAACAGCTTCCATCCAGTTGCCATCCCACCAGACTGCCTTTAAGGGGGGTAAATTTCAGTGTCGTGTGTGAATTCAAGCACAAGTGTGCTCTTTCTCCTTTCTCTGTCTACTAAGTAGAAAGAAATACCACCATGAGACAGCACAAGTTGGCATATTTGTTGCTCGTGTGATGACCTCTGTATGTTTTGTTTTTTGCCTTTTTTTTTTTTTTTAGATAATTGTGATGATGCATTGGTATCTCCCTTACCTTCAACAGCCCTTACCAGTTCCTCTGTGCTCTTCAGTACTCACAGTCCCAGCTTTGCAAAGCTCAACAGACGAGATGGTAAGGTTGCAGTATGGAATGCCTAACCTATTCTTTTAAATCATATTTACAAAGAATAACTTTTTATGCTGTTTGTATGCAGTGTGTTCAGAGCCCGGTTGAGTAGATGTCAGTTTATGCTTCTGTAAGAGCTCTATTTAGGAGCAGTTTCTTTCTTTATTATAGAAAATTTCTATTGAATGTGAAGCTTTCCACTTCTTCTGTAGCAGTATCCTGCAGGAGGCCTTTTACTTTTGAAACGAGTTCCCAAAATCTTTAGAGCTTGAAGGTCATTAGTCATGAAGACCCTGTTCTAAAATGTAGGTGTTTGTTGAAACTAGTAACAGCTAGATATTAAAGTTCCAGTGAAATTCAATTATACAACCCTACAGAAATATGGAAAATGAATGATAACATTTTTCAGACACTTGCAATAAGGAATGCTTGAGGCCTGCATAATGACTTAACACACAAGGTGAAGCTATTAGAATCAAACTTGGTATCAGTAAAGTGAAGTTGGCAGAATCTAGGGCATCGTTTATCACTGCATTGCAAATTTCAGTGGTTGGGTTCCATCTTACTTCTAAGTTAGAGCCTCAAAACCAAGAAAGCCCTGTATGTATCCCATGATTTTCATGATAAGAAACACTATAAAGTATGTTATTAGAAAATAAATAAGAATTTAGCTATGTAAAAATAACCTCTGTAATATCTGTTTTATCAAATGCCATGCTATTTAATCTGCAGAAAAGCAGTAAAGGGCTTTCCTAGATGCTTGGCAGTAATGATAAGGAGTTGCTAATTCATTGCAGAAGTGTTAGATGTGAATTACTATATCATATTTAAAATCTCGAACGAGAGTTCCTGAGCAAATAGAAGGTGATACAGTAGTTGGCTCACACAAGAAACCTGTAAACATTGAGCATGGCATTTGAGTTTGCCCTCCCTTTGTCTCCCAGTTGCTAGCTGGATCAGTGAATGGAAGTGTTTAGGTGATTTTACGAATTGGTCTAATGACTAATTTTATCTGCAGAAAAGAGGAAGACATTCAGAGTCAATATTCTTGCAAGTCAAGCTCTGGCTGGACTATATTTTAACATGATAATTTAAAATATTTAAAGTAAATTGAAAATGTTTGCAATTTTGAAGGGCAGAAATTTAAATGGGTCTTACTGAGCTGTGTTAGAGTAGTTTTGCCATACAGGAGGATGTGAGGTATTCCCATCCTTTAGATGGTATTGCATCAGTAAGGTCCACGCTGTCATTTGGCACAAATCAGAGGAACTTGAAGACCGGAACAAGCTGAACCTAAAGAAGGAACTTGCACTTCATCTTTTGAAGGCTTGCTAAGTCAAACACAGCAGCTGAGAAGCTAAGTTCTACCTTGCTTAAGTTTTTTGTTACAGAGACTTTTTTAGAAATGCACAGAAGTACTGCAAGCAGAATTTATACAGGTTGGGTTGGAGCAGTGGTAGATGGTGGCTGAATGAACTTTGCCTGGCACTTGAATGCAAGCAGTAGATATCTTTACAAGAAATAATATTTACTGACAAAGCCTGTGCCATTGCTTTCTCATAATGTTGGAGTGTTTTGATGAGTAGGCTTAGCTTTGTTTGCAATTCATAAGACAGTGCTGCTGTACCAGTGCCTCAGGGTAGAAAGCCAGATAAATACATTAATGTAAATATGAATGCAACAGGTGAAGATTAATTTCTAAAACACGATCCTGGCCTACATCAATAGAAAGTTCTAATTCATCAAGTTGAATCAGGAACAGATAACAATAACTAAAAGACTTGTTTAAAAGGCCTGCAGCAGTGAAATGTGCCATTAGAAAAAAGAAACCATGCAAACTCCATGAGTGAAAGCTTTGTACAGACTGCAAAAGCGTTCAATTAAAATGCTGATAAATCTGTACTGGTAATAGTAAAGTAGTATAATTCTGATAAATATGAATCTGAGGTATGAAATATATTACTTACCCATGAGAGGGCTTAATCAGCTTTTTTGTTTACAGTAAAGAAATAATGAAAAAGAATAAGAAAATTGCTACAATATGACAGTATCAACTGAGCTTTTTCAGTTCTCTATTAGCTCTCAGGCTGAGTAGTCAGTATAGGCAATTACATTATGGGAATATAAAACATATATAATGTCAAAAGAATTTTTTTTAATGGCCAGGAAGTGTTTGATCTGGGCATTAAAGTAAAATTCTGCAGCAGGGAAGCACTTAGCGGCAGCAGGAAGTCAAAGAGTTTGTAGCACAATGTAAAGCCAGTTGAGCTGTTTGTAAGGCACTGTAGGGTGGAAACAAGCCTTCCTTTTGCTTTGTGTTAATAAACTACAAATAAGTATGGGCACCCTGAGCAGCCCTGTGGAACATCAAGGAGCTTTGGCTGCTTAACACTGGGCTTAAGTGCAATTTTTGGAATAATTACGACAAAATGTACAATTGGTTTGAGAAAGAGAAATGTTAGATCATATTTCTTGGAGTTATAGAGGTCTTCAGCTAAGAACCCAACCGATCTTTGTTCTCCTCATATTTATAGTATTATGATTTGATGTCATGGAGAATATGATCAACATATCCAGTTCCTGTGGTACTGTTTTTCCACAGGGACATTTTCTCTGTACCATGTTGAATCTCTCCCCTGAAATGATCCATGGGAAGTGTGAAATGTATGAACTGTGGGTGAGATGGTGTAGCCTTTTCACAATGCACAGAATCCTATTGGCCAATGGGAACCTGGAGGGCAAAATACAGAAATTACATAGTGTCTGAGGGGCACACAGAGTGCCAGGCACATGCTGACTTGTTGCATCTTCCCTCTATTGTTTTCTTCAGCTAAAGGCAATGTGGTGTCTTCACACACTAGTACTTTCCAGATTACACCCAGAACTGTACTTTTTTTTTTTTAGGTAATAAAAGCCAATTTTTGTCTGGTTTATATTTATGCCACACTATTAAAAACAGGTATATGGTCCTCTCCAATTTCATTTTGCCCAACTGCAGGAAAATGGTGTCAGGATTACGCATGTATCTGTTCAAAAAGAATATCCTGTAAGTTTTGTCTTCAGTTGCCATTAGAACCTTTGCATCCTGACAAACCTTCTCCGGGGTGCACATCACAGGCAGGTAGAGGAGCAAATGGCTTTAAAAACATTGCTGGGCTTTGGATGTACTTTTTTTGCGAACTGTTGAGTAAATGCATGGGGTGGGTGTGACATGCTGTGAGGAATGATGTGCAGAGAAGAAATGTGCACAGACTGGGCTGGGAAAAGCCTCCAGTATCCCTTGTGCCGCCTGCTCTGTATATCAGAGCAAATTTGGAGGAAAAAAATGTTTATTTATGTGGGATTTTTCTGTTGTTTGGGGTTTAAGTAAGCAAAGTTCTGTGTTTGCTTAACTCCTGACTAGCAGGAGATGCCCCATAGGAGAAGCTGTAGTTCTGCCCTGTCTTGCAGCCACTGCAGCTTTGCCTTTGCAGAGATTTTAACTGCATTTCTTACAAGTCATTACAAGCATTATGTATTGCCCACCTGTGAAACTGGTGGTGGTGGACAGTTTGGGAGAGGGAAATACCAGGATTTTGTTTGGTTTTTTTTTTTTCCCATGGGAAGTTTTATGAAAGAGCTGTTATGTAAAGACATGGTCTGTGACAGACATCTCTCTTGTGAGACCAGCTTCCAGAGGGGTGATGCTATGAGCAAGGTGTCACTGCTGTGTCATGCATTCCTTACATCTAGACTGACATTCCTAACAGCTCAAGTGAAGAAATACACAGTTTAGAGATTCTGTGTCTCCTTGATATGTGACCTCAAGATCACCACAGATCTCCCAAATTTCCATTCAGTTTGTATCATTTGACTGACTTAAAAAATAGAAACCTGTTGTGCTGTGCCTAAATTGGAAACCAGCATTGTGTAGGGAAGCAGAATACTTTTGTAGGAAGTGTACTGCCTTTCTTCCACATCAAGCAGAAAGTCTCCTTCATAAACTGCATAAACTGCAGAGTAGATGCTCATTATGATGCTTAACATACTATTGGAAAGTGCCCGTGTCAATAAGCTTAGTTTATGGCTTCCATATAAACTAGAACAGAGAAAGATTTTTCTCTTTTTTTTTTTTTCTTTAAGTGCTTTTAGTATTTACCAGAAACATCTAGAATAAGATCTTTGTAGTATTGAAGGGAACGGCTTTCTTAGACAGACCTGTCAGAACTTCTGAACTGAAATTGTGTCCTGCCAGTTCCTGGAGTAAAGCTGTAAATAAACCAACAACTGTGGTGTTTCAGAGTCTGTTTCACATATGGGATACTGCAGTCTATAGGAAGGATGCCTTTGGCTCCTGTGTACATTAGTGAATTCATTGAAGGAAGAATACAAAAATATGTAGCTTGTTGCCTTGGAACATATTTAATTACTTTTGTGTCTTAAAAGCCAGAAAGAAATATTCTTTACATGTCATTTACAGTAAAAAGAAAAAAAAAGGGAAGGGGAGTAAAGTACTGTAAACTTATCTAAGCTTTGCAGTAGCTGAGTAACATTAAGTACTTGGAGAAGAATGATGAAATTCCTAATATTCATATTAGGTCATTTATAGCATGCTCATAGGGGACAGCAGGTGAAATAAACACAGTGATAATGCAGATGTCTGTTATGACTGAAAAAGGGAAAAACAAAGCATGGCACTAGTATGTAGTATGCATTAGTTTGGTTCCAAACTATTCCCTGGAGAGGTCTGGTAGAGAGGCGAAGACTCACTTATCCAGGGGAGCAGAGACAATACCCAATTCTAGCTCTGGAGTAAACACTCATCTGTTTCAGGAGTTGGGACTCCAGACTAGCTTAACAAACTGCTGACACTTAAATTGTAGCACCTATTCTTACACAAAGGAATTTCAAACCTGAGTTGGCAAATGCAATATGGTCTGGGAAATTCAGGGGTGTGCTTTTGTTTTGGCTTTTGTTGTTGTTGATTTTGGCTTTTTGCTTTGTCTATTTGTTTGGCTTGGTTTTCTTTGTTTTTAAAGATAAGGCTATTGAAATGGACTTACTTGATATAAGCCACATCTATTGATCTTTCAACTCTGCTTACTTCAATAAAATACAATTCATGGAGCAGCTTTGGAACAGATTAGTTAATAAGAATAAAATACTACGGTAAATCCAGCTAATTATAACCAAAGTACCAAAGTTTAGATATGCTTTTTCTTTGGATATACAAATTTATAATAATTCCCGTAGTTTACATGAAGAATTGTTAATGCTTCACTTTCACCTCTTTGTCCCCTTTTCCTTCCCAATGGGATTGTGTTCACTGTAATCACACAGAAGTGCTTTTGTAAACTTCTTCAATAACAGCAAAATGCACAAGATGATGGGTTACAGACAGCCAGAAAATTTGCTGCTTTGGATACTTTGTTAATTGCTTCTGCATTCTTCATAGCTGCATTGTTCACTTATTTGAAAGGGTGAAGTGAAGGCTGAGTGTATACAGAGAGGAAATCTGTGCAAGTAGAAACAAGTTAAAAGAAAATAAACATAGCCTATGATTTAAGGGTGTAAAAAAAAAAAAGCAAGAGAACATAAAATAATATATTCTAATATGGAAGGATTTGCCTTTTTAACCATAAAATCACATCTAATGTAGGAAGTGGTGACATTCAAACAATGGTTGCAGTTCTGCATTTCATTGCCCTGGTGTTCCCATGAGCCTGTTTAACATCTAAAAAGAATTCAAGGACTGGTGTATGTCTTTATTTTTAAAGGACAAACACGAGATATGAGGAATCAGCTTCCATAAGATTGTGACTCCTGAAGGCTCTGCTCCTGAGTGGAGAAATGGGTAGTGGAAGTTGCAACTTGTGTTTGTTCTTATGAAGAACATGTTTGTTATTTTAAGATAAATATGTATTCACTTAACAAGCACCTTGCTCGATCAGTTTCTAGCTTTACAGTGTATTACCTGAAGTACATTTTCAACCTGTAATTAAATCATTCTTTCAAAAACTTTATAGAGCACAAATAAAGATCACAAACATTTTTGCATGTCTTCCAAAACATAGTGAAAAAGAAAATGTCAAAGCAAATTAGAAGTTAGAAATCATCATTTTCAAATTTTCACAAGCATGCAAAGAGGGAATATGTACANCTAACCTCACTGACATTTGTCCTACTGACAAAGAATAGATTTCCCTAAAATTTCTTAGAAATTAAAAAATCATTTTTACCTTTAGGTTAATTAAGAAAACATTACGGAAGCACACTCCATGCAGCATATTTTCTGATGCAAAAATGTGAGCAAACAACTGTATGTTCAGGAAGTAGAGTCCTCTGTGATTACCTGAAATAATAACATACTTCTTTCTCAAGTATAATTTCTTGTGCTGTCACTGTCATCTAAAGTATCTTTACCCAATCTCTTTCAGGAGCTGGTGGCTGGTCCCCACTGGACTCAAATGAGCAGCAGTGGCTCCAGGTTGATCTGGGAGACAGGGTGGAGATTGTTGCAGTGGCTACCCAGGGCAGGTACGGGAGCTCAGACTGGGTAACGAGCTATACGCTGATGTTCAGCGACACTGGACGCAACTGGAAACAGTACAGACAAGATGACACCATCTGGGTAGGTCAGACTCGCGGATGCCTTTGGCCCCAGATCTTTCTGGTTCGGGCTTATTTTGACATTTGGAGAAACAGATATGGTTTCAGATCAGAGGAGTGCTGTAGTGGTGCAAGAGAAGACCTGAGGGTGTTTTGATCTAAATGAGTTTATGTCACCCACTCTGTGTAATACAAGTTTAGACCCTCAGGACTACATTGTTTTGCAGACTATGATGATGCTCAGGACACTCAAAATGGCCTGTATGCTTCTGTGCCTGGTTGGCTTTGATTCAGGCACGTCAGGGTAAATGGGGCTAATTACCTACATACTTTCTCCAGGAAATATGGAAATGAAGTCAGTATCTTACGAAGGCTTGCTGGCTAGAACAACAGAGCTCATGCTGAGGGAGGTGGGTGGTAAATTTCTCCTCGCCTGGAGAAGCCTGGCACTGCAGCACGAGTTGTGGGATGATTTAGCAGCTATACTAAAAGTGCTCAAGGCTTTTCCTACAATTTTAATGCAGACTTGATGCGTGCTGTGTTGTGAGTCCAACATTTGGCCATACCAGGTGCTGTTGGTAGGACTGCATGCAGTAGCAATGCCTCCTCAAGTGTGGATGGAGAAGCTTAAGTCATCTCTTCATTTGGAAAATATGAATTGTTAGTGAATAGTTAATGACTGACAGTGTGCTCTCTGTGCTGTATTCTTGATTTCTGAGGATCAATAGCTTTGGGAACATGACAGTATGAGGTGGTAAATGCTACATATTCTTAATGGAAATTAATTAGATTATATTAAAGGTTAACAAGTAGATTTCTGGTTTTATCTTGATTTTTGTATTTGGTTAACATTGGTTAAAGGCTGTATCTCAAAACCAGATTTTACTTCCAGAATGTACTGATTGTGAATGAAGAGAGTTGTGTGTAGCAGGAAGAGTGGAGAAGGGCTGCTTAATTTATTCCTGAGCACGTTGTGGTCTTCAGGGATGCCTGTACAGGGAGGTTAACTTCTGAGGTTGTAAAATCCATTGCATTGTCTTTGTTTTACCACGGTTTGATTTAGGGAAAGCTAGTGAATTCCTTCCTTCTTTAGAAAGGGAGGTTTGGGCCAATGGTGGTCATGAAGTTGTCAGATGATGCTCTGATTTGCTTGTCACTTATAAAGTTATACTAGGCTGACTTTGCTGCAGATGCTTATACTTCTTTTTTATAATGTTTAAAAACAATGGAATTTTGTTCTGGACCGAATATATCCATATAATGTGGCTCTCAACTTCTACCCTTGGGACTCAGAAATCCAGAACTGAGATATTTTTACAGACTTGCTGTAATAAATAGCTTCCTTACCTGAAAATATGTACCTTGTTAGAATTTTACATAAAGACAAATTAATTTTTATTACATGTTTATCTTTTCAGTCTTTTTTTTTTTTGGAAATCTTTGAATTTTTAATTTAGTATATATTTTCTTTTTAAACATACATTTGAAAAGACAACCTGTAGAATTTACCATAGCAAATCTTTGTGCCCTAAGGATCCAATTCTGTGAGTTTCTGATCTGGCACCTAACAGTGTGCACAAGAGTAAGAACAAGCCTAGCAGGTGTTTCACAGTGAATTAGGATTTATGAAGAACCTCACCTCTCTTGTTTTACTAAGTGATCAGGCATGAAGGTGATACAGAGGAGACCCTGACACAAGTTTTAAAGCTTCAGTACATCAGGAAGGCTGCTTTCTGTGGGGTGGTTTTTTAATTTTTTCCTATGTTTTTCTAATGGAAACTGCTATAAGCTACAGAGGAAAAGTTAATAGAATTTGGATGTGGAAAAGGTGACATTGGGAGAAGTATTTGGATATTCTTCCCCTTGTATTAGTTTCTACAAGTCACACTGACCATGCAAGCTAGTAGGATAGTTCCAGGCCAGAAGAGCAATTTCCTCCCCATCCCCAGACAGCGGGCTTGAAGAGATTGTTAGGATGCATTGCCAAACTTTGCTGTTGGAAGAATCTGATACTGAAAATTCCAAGTGAGCTCATTTGACACTTCATTAGACTTTCCAGTCCACCTAAACTGGCAAGTCTCATTAACACCTAGGAGTTTGTATGCTTGCCCATGGAATTAATGAAGATCAAGAATTACTTCTGTACAATTTCTATTCTAACTGAAAAGTAACTTGATTTTTTTTCTGGTAATTTTGGATTTGTTTCACTGAATTAAATTAGATCTTGAGAGCCATTCAATGTACAAAGAGGCTTTCAGAAGCATGTACAGAATTATAATTTAAAATTTTGTGGCATTTTGTTTTTTAATGGCAGTAATCCTTCCCTTAGGCTTTTTTCTAAGCAAGAAGAAAAATAAATTGTCCTGTCCAGCCATATGTTGAAGGCTTTTCTATAAAAGGCAGACCTTTAGATGAAATGAGGACAAGCACACTATGGTGCTTGTCCTAAACGCCTGGCTGTTCAATAGGTGTAAGGGAGGTTCTGCATTGCACACCTCTAGGAAGGAACCATTGCCCTTGAGGTAAGGGAAGGCAGGGGAGTGGATGGACGGACCACTGCACAGCAACAGGAAAACATCACCATAGGGAAGGCTTCAGTGTCACAACCTGTGACAGTGAACACAATACCAATCTGTCACAAGATTGATAATCTCAACCTTAGGAACCTGTTTTGTGTTCTGTCTTGGGGTGGCCTGTGTCCTGATTTTTACCTGTGTTTAGAGTTTATTTTCCTAAGAAGCTGGGAAGGGACATAGCCAAGACCCGACCCAAATTAGCCAAGGAGATATTCAATACTGTAATGTCACACTCGGTATACAAGGGGCAATCGGCTGGAGAGGATGAGTTGCAGCTCGGGAAATGGCAGGCCCTCGGGCTGTGGGCAGTGAGCAGCTTGCATTGTGTATCACCAGCTTTGTGTATTTTGTTATAAGCACTGTTGTTATTTTCCCTTTGTTGTCCCAAGATAACTGCCCTTTTCCCAAACCATGAGTTTTGTCTTTGTCTTCTGATTCTTCTCCCCGTCCCACCTTGTAGGAGTAACCTACGTCAGGGCAAGGTGGCAAGTTACCAGGTTACTACTCATCTACAGAGTGTGGAGTGGTTAAAAAATTTAGGTTACTGTGGAAAATGTGCCACTTAAGAAATCTCAGGTGGGAAACACACACAAACCCCTGCAAGCTTTAACTTTGAAGCTTTTTTCCCTCGGTCCTTAGGACAGGATTTTAGTACTCTCTATATCCCTCAGGACTTTGAGATTTTTAAGATTTCCTGTTTTAAATTTTTGTGTATAGCTAAATGACTAGAATTTTACCTACTTCTTCACTTTTGTTTCAAAAGCTGTGCTGCTCCTAACTTAAGAGGTAGTCAACACTCATAGTCAACACGATTTAGATTTCTCATCCCCATCTGGCTCATAGCTCAGATGGGGATGAGAAATCTAAATCGTTATTGCCTGGAGATCATTAGACAATGTCTGTTGTATCAATATAAAATATTGATATGCACTGGATCTGACAGGTTCACTGATGGAGCATCTACTTCAGTAAAACTAGCTGGAAGTTTGTGCTTTGCTGTATGGATGCTATTGAATGTCTCACACCAATTGCTCATTGGTGACAACTTATCATTAATTTGCAGCTATTGAAAGCAGAGATTATGTATCAGTGTATGGGACCTAGATAGTCTGCTGAGCTTGTTTGTGCTCTGAAGGCAATATAACTGTAGAGAGCCATTTGACAGATAACGATGCAACAGAAGCTGAAAAGGAGGTTGTAAGAAGTACCTGGGTTTTGAGGCAAGCACTTGATTTCAAGTAGAAATTTGAGGTTCCACTTTGTTTTAATTTATTTGCAAAGGAAAACAGGGTCTTACACTTCTCTGCTTTCTGTTAAAATAAAATTGGCAGAAATCCTTCATCTCTTCTGAAATTGCAGATTTCAACAGCAATTTCTCCCAGCTGATGTGCACGACCCAGTGACAAAGTTGTGGGGCATTCCCAGCTCGCTGTACTTGAGGGCTCTCTTGGAGGATGTACTAGCACAGTCTTTCCCTGCTGCATGTCACGGCTGGTCAGTCACATTTGGTGGAGACATCAGGAAGGCACTACCTCCTTTCATAATCTCTGAGTAAATCTACCAGGGTGAAACTTTTCCTGATCATGTCTTTACAAATGCCTAATGCTCCGTATTGCAAGTGGTGCTCTGGAGGAGTTGTTTTCAGCCATCTGGGTATAGGTTTTGTCCACCCATATGGCATATGTGTCCTTCAGTGCATCTGAGACCTGGGTACATACATTCTTTATTGGGCTGCCAATAGGACAGACATTTGCACACCAGTATATACGACATATCACTAGTAAAAATCCCTTTCTAGAGATTACAAGGCTTATTATCCTCCTCTCATGGCATGCATACAGCTCCCATCAGCTTCACCGTTAATGAGTGCTGCACAGACAGATCGCGAGGAGAATCAGAAAACCTCTTACGTTTTCACTCAGCCTGTGTTTATGATGTTAGTAAATTCTGCAGCTGGAGTTGAAGACAAGACAGATTAGCCATTTAAAACCAATTTTCCAGCCCAATTTGTATTTAAATAATCTTGTTACAAAAGAACTCTGTGGTTCAGAGCAAACTAGACTTATAATTATATTTTCAATATGGATAAATCAGCTCTGTGTGGACACGCTACCTATTGATTGAAAGACATAAAGCATAAATCTTGCTGCTTGTAACAAGTAAATGATTTTTCAGTGTTTTTAAGTGTTGAATAATTCAGAATTTACTTTACCTGCATGCACACCGTGGCTTGAGTCCGTCCAAATTGTGTATATTACTGGGACAGAAGTGTGGGCTGTGATACGATGCTATGTCATTTTAGATAGCAATTCTTAAACTGTACTGAAAAAGACTTAGCAAAGTTGAAAAATGCAGTTATGCAGGAAGAAAAGAAGGAAAGGTGATGAGGAAGGTGTAGATATATGCGACAAAAAGAAACGATGTTCTTTAGACAAAGTTTTGAAGGAAGTTGTGGAAATGAGGAGAAATGCCACATCCAGGGCAGTCTGCAGAAAAGGGTCTTACAACAATGAGTCCGTGCAGAAAGGCAATGAAGGGGAAAAATAGCATAGACAGAGAGGGGATGCTTCATACTCTGGGCAAACACATGCTCATACTCGCGCATATTATGTGGAATTTTAGACTTGAATGTGACTCGGTGAAGCTTCTTACGCATCTCCTGTCAACTGCCCTGGAAGGGAGAAGGAAGCTTTGGGTGGAAGGGTGACCACAAGCGCTAGCCCCAAAGCTGCATCACAAGATAGGAGGTGTGTCTCTGGTGTTGGACCATGGCCTCTGGGTCATGCAAGCTGCAGAGCAGATTTTCCCCAGTAGAGAGAGATCGCTGTATCAGTCTCACTTCTTTCCAGAGCTAGGGTGCTCTGTGAGGGCTTGAGAGTTGGCAGGAGGCTAAGGATGCATTAGGAATATGTAATTCTCAAGGGAGCAGGAAAAGTGTTTAATAGAGGTGATAAAGATCACTTGCATCCCCTTTCCTCTGGAAAGCTCTTGAATGCATGTGTGAGCTTTTGCTGAACCAGAAGTTTTTCTAATGAAATCTAGAGGAGGGTCACTCTTAATTGGCTTATAAATCTGCAGGAGTGCTGTAAACTTTCCTACTTCCACTCTAGCTGGATAATGATTGTGGAACTGTTTTGGTGAGTTAATTATCACGAACATAGTTAGAATATTAATCTTCTTGTCAGATTTATAGTTGTGCTAATTTATTCTAAAGCATCTTTTAGCTCCTAGTCCTAATGCCCTCCAGGCAAGGCCGAAGCAAAACTCTACCTGTAGTGATGAGAAGTCCTGCAATGTTGGCTTGGATTAGATTGAGTTTCTGCTTGTCTTGTTATAACACTTCCATCTGTACTTCCTGCTGTATTCAGATATAATTCATCTCCTCCATACACAGTAATTATTGCCTTAGAAAATAGGTGTTAAACAGTATCTGTGGATTATTTTCCTTACCATCACCATTGCTCTAAGAAGCAAAGAAGAAAGAAAAGAAACAACAATCACTTGCAACTTTCAAGTAGGAATGAAGGAAGCAATTCAGTCTTGCTGCAGGGAAGCAAGGCTTTTCAGGCTTTCATTGCTTTTCCTGTTACAGCTATGTTATTACAGGTTTTAAAGAGGCAACCATTACCCGTTTGTTGTATTTAGGACTGTTCAGATTTAAGACTGCCTGACTCTGAGATGCTGTTTGGATGCTACTAATTTGCTTCTAATTCTGGTTTAGCTTACTGAGTTGGCTGCAATTGTGGCTTCTTGAGCGTGTTCCCAGGAAATCCGTCTGTCTTGATACTGCCAGGGCAGTTCTCCCATTGGGAGGATAATTCAAAGTGTCAGTATATCTGTTTTTGTTAAGTGCGCTCTGTATGGATTTCTGTCTGCATAAAATGGATATACTTAAATTGCAAATTATCCTTTAGTGTTGAAATACTTGAGTTAGCCTTAAGCTAACTGAATTTTGTATGAATTCTGTGACCTTACAGTGTGCTTTTATAGTTGGTTAACTGTAAAGTGATATTAAGGTGGAGTCTGGAGAATATAATGCTGAAATTAACATGATATCCATCAGTAATGTCTGTAGTAGTTCTCCATGCTTTTTATTTGACATTAGGAAACCGCAAGAGATGTGGCTATTTGCAGTGTGTGTGATGGTCACTGATGTCCCAGTCTTGTCTTTGCAAGTTGCCTGAGGTTTGCCTTTTCTGTAACCATTTAGTAGAGGAAGGCTGTGAAATGTTCCTTCCTTTCTCAGTCCTACCTCACAAATCTTGTGCACGATCTTGTCTCTTCACTTCTTCATGTCACCTGTGGGGACACCATGTTGGTGGTAGAACAGGAAGGTGACTACTGTGGTGAAGTAGTGGACGTCTCCTCTCAGGTGGGAGATTTTAGCCAGCAACTCCTTTATATCAATAGACCAAGTTTCATTTTTCTAGTTTGCAAATTGTGTTCTATGGCATGTGAAACTATAAATAGATGCCTTTACAAATTATAAATAAATATGGAACAAATAGTGCTTCAATCCATTTGTAGTTTCACCTCTGGTGAGCAAATGGCCATTTGCAAATGGACTAAAATGAGAAAGCAGCGTAGAGCAAAAGAACAAATGGTAGAGCTGTTTTGCTAAAGGAAAATGCATCATTAATTTGTTCGCAGCAAACAATTTACAAAGATTAGCCAAATAAAAACGTCCCAGGGATAAGCAGTAAAGCTGATCCGCCCACAGCAGAAAACCATTCTGAAACAATAATAGTTGGATTGACTGTGGGGCTGCAGAGAGAAGTTACCTGACTCTTCAAATTGCTTCTGCAGCTACAGATACTCAACCAAGTAAGGGCCTTTACAGAATACGATATGCAAATATTTTTCTTCTACAATTTCCCAGTGAAGCTTGTGCTAATTTCCATAGTCCTTCTGGGTCATATTATTCAGGATTGAGTGGCTTCTAGGGTTGGTAACAAGATCTGGATTTTTATCATCTTAAAAGCCTGTTCAAATTGAATGATTCTAATGCAAACAGCTCATTTATATTGTTTGCTGCTGAGCATCCTGGTAGCAGCCAGATCAATGGCTAAGTGCACAAGGAGAAACACTTGGCATCCTTGGAAGGTGATGGGAGCTTTTTAGAGTCTCTGCTCATGGAGTATGGAAAGATAGGAAGCCTAAAAAAAAAAAAGCCTCACTACAAAAGCAAAAAACCCCCACTACTACTAGTCAGCACCGAGTATGCTTCCAGAGCTCAGATCCTAGTGAGTTTCTTTGCAGTTTGTTACATTTTTGGAACAACTGAGAGTATCTGGAGCTATCTTAACAGCCAATTATTTTTGGGAACTGTCTAATAAGTACTCTTACTGTACTGTCATGTACTATAAAATAGTTCTGCTGAAAAGAGTGTACCACTTCTACTAATTCACTCTTAGATTAGATTAATCCAAACAAATAACTACGTTATCAATTCTGCTGGTTTGACACAGTGTTCAAGTCTTCATTGTGTCTATTTTGCTATGAGCCCTTTCTAAACTTTGGATTATTTCTGTAGCAAGAAGCTCATGAACAGAGAACTAGAAAGCTGTTGCTTGTGGAAACAAGATTAAGACATGTAAGAGGCAGGTAGCTATAAACTAGGCACTGCAAACCACTTTAGGACTGGGATTTTAAGATGATGAAGTATTGTCTCATCCAAGGAGTGTGATGTATTACAGATACCAGGTTTAGAGAGAAGACATGCTAGTAAACTGGTGAGTACCTTGGAAGAAGAGGAGAAATGAGAGAATTGCTGTGATGCCTGAAATGGAGATGAGGAGAACAGAGGAAGATGAAGACAGAGTGGTAGAAAGCTATAGTAAATGACCATAGTTCAGTACCTAAGAGGGAAATAAAGACCTTTGTCATTTTATCTTCAATCAGCATCAACAGAAACCAAGAATGTCTTATTTCTGCTCACCCTCTTCTTGTCTACTTATTTAGCAGATTTGTATCCCACTTTGGGTTAATATTCTCAGTGTTGCCTATGCCTAGATACCCATCAGGAACAAAGAGGCCCCTACAACCTACTTCTGAGATACTTTCTTGAAAATTAATTTTGTTCACAGAAACTTTTCTTCCACATTAAAATTGTATCTTTGTACAGTGGCATTGCAGGGGTGGAGAAATGGAAAATTTGGTATCCCATAAGGACCTGAATGATTTAGAGGGAGGACCCTGGTTTATTAAAATTTTAATTTTCTTAGGCTGTTTGTTAAAGGTTTGAAGTTCTGTGAGTCCCTTGAGTTATGTGGGCATTATGTTATCACTGTTACTGGAGCCCTTTCTCTTTGGGGATTCCAGAAACTGTAAGGATAAAGAAATATACTGACTAAAAAGTCTGCTCCACAGACTGGATGAACACAGGGACCTACTCCTTTTTCACTTTTTCTGTATAACTGATATATAAACCAGAAATCTCCAAGTAATTCCAGCATATGAATTAATTTTTCAGAGGGTGAAAAAAATATTATTTTTTTTACCTTGCAGAAAAAACCTCTAAAATATTTTTTGATTCTCATTAAGAAGCAAGTTCAGTTTGGGGGTTTTTAAAACTGCCAGTTCCTGCACTGGGATATTGCAAGTCTGGAAATGGTCTTTCTCTAACATCGACAAAATATAAATATATACTATATTAAATATGTTGCTTAATTAAAAATCATTGCTGTGATTATTAATTAAAATAATTGCTGTGATTATACATATTAAAAATGCATATAAGTATTACTCTTAGCATGGAGGTAGAACTTTACCTTTCCAAATGCATGGTGTATATTTTATGTTCTTACAGAGGCTTCCAAGTTTTAGTGCATAGAGAATTTTAAAAATGCTTCTATAATCTTTTATTCTTGAAGGTCATTATACCAATTGTACTTTTGATTCTCAAAGCTATTTCTCAGGGGAATGGATAAGATAGAAATCCTTCGAAGATACAGGGGTACTTGAGGTACAGAAAAATAAGAACAAAAATTGGTATCTTCAGAATAAATAAGCCTTTTAAAATTCCTTTAAAATTAACTGAACTATGAAACTTGTTAATATGAGTCTGACACTTTTGGGGAGCTGCACATACCTGTTCTGCAGGGTTCAGCTTATGATTGTGGAGGTAGTAATTAAAGATAAAATCAAATGTGAGCAAACCAAGATAGAGAGTAAATCCTGAAGTAGCATTATTTAAAGAACTTCAGGGAATAAGTATTCATGAGCTTGGGGTAGACATGCAGTCCTGGAAACATGATAAAAGGTTCCATATATATACCTTTACAGCTCGGAGGAGAGATGAGTTTTGGCTTAAATAAAAACTAGTCAAGCTGGTGTACTCAGGGAACATTTAATGTGAGCCATTTATTTTTATTTTAAATATGCAGACTCACATCAATGATAAGAATGGGCAAATCTTCTTTGGAGATTTTTGCTTTTCCAAATTGAGTTTTTGTAGACTTTGGAGAAATTATGTGAAAGACTGACTGCTTTAGACTATTTAGTGTTTAGATTCAGCTCTCAAAACTAATGATTTAATTTGTAGTAGCTTCCTATTGGAAATTAGACCTTTCAGTTTAGAATATGTATCTTGGATGCCTCAAGAGGGTCTGTGTCTTGATAGAAAATCAAGAAAGCACCAAAATTTATGCTAGTTAAAGAAAGTTGTTTTTTTTAAGAAAGCTGATCTGAGAGAACTTTACACCTTCCACTTGGAAACTGTTCTGAAGACAAAAGCAATCCTGGGAATGCCTTGAAAATGTTTGTGATCTTCTTCAGCAAATCCAAGAGGTGCAGGTCCTTTTGGCACTGGGATTATAGCTGATTGTTTTTGTTGCTTTCAAATCCTTTCTTCGGCTGCTGTTGGGGGAGAATTGAGATTCTTGAGGCTGTGGAGCAGTTCTATAGTAGTATCAAAGGGAAACAGCCTGGATTCTGGATCTGTTTTTTTTTTTTTTTAATTTTATACTATGTGTCACTGGGAAACTTTCCTAAACATCTAAAGTGTGTCCTACATCCTCTGTGTCAGACCCAAATCTCTGTTTTCCTGGTAGTCTCTGGGCATAGATGGTCATGCTGCACTACAGAACTGGTCCGCAGTCTGTTCTCCTCGCAAGTCCTTCTGACTGAGAGTGTTAATCAGAATATACGTGTGCTCAGCAAACCCAGTATTTCCATTAGCAGTATCCATTAATGCTAATACTTGGAGGTTGCATATTTGGTGCTTTCTCATTTGAATTAAGTTTAAAAAAATAAATCGTGTAGGAGAAGGAAAGAAAAAATATTGGAAAAATGCCACCTGAAAAACCCATTGTGGTCTATTACTCAGTAAATAAATACAGTTAAAATTTAGTCAGGAGAGCAGATACAAGATACACTCTCTTTGAAGGATATACTTCAGACACTGTCTTCTTACATCAGCTGGTGCTTCTGGGAAAATAATTTCTCTCCATAGAAGAGGGCACACTTCAGTATTCTTCCCCAAAGTAGTCTCTGAAGAAAGATAAATTCTTTAGAAATTTAGGAAAACTTTTGACCTTGTGGCTTTGAAGTAATTTTACAATGGAGTCATCTGTCACTGTGTCCCTTACATGTCTGGCCAATAGGTAGTTTTCCGTGTAACCCCAAGGCCTATACTCAGGCTGTTAGTGCATTCAACATATGGTCTTTTGAGCACTCTGTCATCTCCTTTTACTTTCCCATTTCAGCTTACTTTTTGTTATGAGATCACAAGCATACAAGCAAACCCACAGTGATTTATGCTGAAGATGGCATCAAACAAATGAACTGGTATTTGTAACCTTGTTTTGGTTTTGGTTTTTCTGGAAGGAACCTGAGAACTTTTTTTGGGGTTGTTATTGAGAACAGTTCATAATGTCTAAACAGCGTTAGATCTTTTTCCAAGTTTCTTAGTCCTTTACATCAGAGCAGACAGCTGAAGTGTGCAGCTGACTTCTGTGGAGAGCACATTGTGTTAACAAATTACACCCAACAAACCATAACAGAGTTCAGTCAGCCAAAGCAAAAGCTGTCCCCAGAGAATGATTTTGAAATTTCAAGTAGTTGTGATTTGTATAGCAGTCACATAGTTGGTGATTGACACGTTTACAGGTACCAACTTCTTGTTGGTAGTAAATCTCAAGATTAGGTACTACAGTAAGGAGAAAGCATTCAGATATGCTCTCCCATCCTGCTCTCTGCAGAACCTGTGGGACTCCTAACAGTGTGCACAGAGGAAGGGAAAGATACACACCCTTTGAGAAGGCAAATTTTTGAAACCTGATTGTTGTGGTGGTTGTGTCTAGGAGCTTCTGGACATGTTACTGAAATTCCCTGTAGGACATAATTTTATGTACTGTGGGAATGCAGAAAGCATCTTCACAACTCCTACTCATGCTCTTTCCTCTGTTTCTTTTTTCTTCTCTCATTTTACTTTTTCCTGAACTCCACTATCCCGTTAGACTGGGCTACATTAGTCACATTAGACCACTTTGGTTTTGGTTACTTCTCCAATTTGAGCATATATTATAGTGAAGAGGATAGTAAAGACTAAAACCTGGATAGCCTTTCTATAGAGGTCAGAGGGATGTTTAATTTCTCTGTGGAAATTATCAGGTGGAAAAGGATCTAAAAACAGTTATTGGAGTTTTGGTAGTTCTCAGTATCTCCTTTTTGGCAGGACCACTTTTCTGTTACCTCCACTTAAAACAAGTAGTGACTGACTTTGAACAATACTTTCTAAAATCTGTGAGGCTTTTCAGGTGCAAGTAACTCCTAATTTGAATGAGGATTTTAGCCTGTAATCTGGCAAATGTAAGGGCATTTAACTCGTGCATTTGCATTTGCAGAATGAGCCATGAAACATAACAATGTAGAAGTGAGGAAATCAGAAATGTTGATTCCAAATAACTCTATAATAAAATTTCCAGAGGTGCCAGGATTTCATTTGACACCTGTAATTAGGTACTGAACATAGCATACTGTAGAGCAGGGGCTATACAATTACATGCTTGGTGATCTTGAAAGTTGGTTACTTAATTTTCTCATCTGCTGTGAAATTTGATNCCCCCCCCCCCCCCGAAAAACTGTTTCTATATTTGTTAATTTGAGGAGTGGCTTTCTTGCCTACATTTTGTGGCTGGACAGAGTCATTAGAAGCAAATGTATATCTGCAGTGCCATTTGTAAAACAAGCTGCAGCAGCACATTGCCATGAAATAAAGCCTTGACTTCTCGCCATCCTTCACCTAACTGTGTTTCTTCTTTTCTTGCTGCTAAGCTGGAGGTCAACTTTTAGTGCTTAGCCTTATTATTTGAAGGCTTATAATGGTACCTATGTTTATAATCCATGGACATTATTTGCTTATAGCCTTGTAAAATATATGTGCTATTTCAGCCTGAGAAATGTGTGCATGTGGTAATGCATCCATCATCATAAAGGGTAACAGAAATGGTGATCTGCAAGGAATAATCTTATGAAATTACAGATTCACAGATATTTAAGGCAGGTTTGAAGAATTATTGGCAAACATGCAGAGCAGTTGTGTATGTGTGTGTAAAAATAAATTAAATTCATAGGACAGTGAAGAAGCAAATCTGAGACAGAGGGAAGGCAGAGTTTCAGGTGGCATTCATCCAGCCATATCTGCAAGAATGCAACGATGATGATTTATAATTACTGTGATGAAAATAATGATGATTCTGCTGCCATGTTTTTATCATAGCCTCGGGAGTATAAGAAATTAGGTGATGATCAGTTGATTCTACATATTCACAAATTTAGCTATTTATCATAATTGGTTTAGTCCCTTGGATTTAGTCCAGACTCTTTATTTCATGCAGTTGGTTGTAAAAGGGAAATGGAAAAAAATCAAATTTCCTCTAACTGCATATACCAAATCGAAGTTGGTTCTTCACTAACAGAATCCTTATTATTGATTGCAATGGTTGTTTATTTTTCCAGACTTAAAAAAAGCAACAGACAAACAACAACAAAACAGACACTCACGTAGGAAACACTGACATCTCCTCTTTGGAGATGCTTTCAGTGGATATCTAAAATTAAGCCTGTTCCCACTCCAAAGTATTCCTTTTCTGACATATAGCTGCATAGATGTTTTGGATGTTCAGTGATCAAATTAAATTGAATTTGGGGGCTCCAGGTTTCATGTTTGGTTCCATGCTAACTAAAGACTTTCCATGGTGGACCCCATCCCAATATTGTCATTCAAGGAAAAATCTTCCTGACTTCATGGCCTCTAAAGCCCTTGTTAATTATAAAGTTATGGTATTCTAGACAGCATTTTTGACAGCTTCAAGCTGTCTGAAAGTCCCATGCCTTCCATCCTCCAAAATTGAAAGTGCTGTTGGCTTTCAGACGTGGAGAGGCATGCTCAAGGGTAACTACTGTATGCCCAGGTACATAGCCAAATTCTTGATGATTACAACAGCACAGTTGCACCTTAGCTATACTCCTGGTTTTGTTGCTGTAATGTTACAAAGTAACTAGAACCCTCTTGCTGCCTTCTAGGGACCCTTATGCATCCAGGCACAAAACTTAATGCAGCCTCAAATGGTCCCACAGGGTTTCTCTGGGCAGCAGCAGGCACAGGGATCAACAAAACATCACAACACCACAGGTGAAGTGAGCAGTGTTAACAGTCCTAGATGTCTATCAGTCCTATACAGTGATCTGTGGCCTGTGCTCTATCAATTTGTCTTAAATCCCCTGATTAGACATGTTTCTTTGTCACATGTAATTAATTTCCTTCCTGGCCCAAGTACACCTGCTAGCTTTCAAGCATGGTTGTATAAATGGGTTCACTGCAATTCAGATTTGGCAAATAGGCTGAAGTTTTCCCATGTCCTTTAAGGCTGGCTGAAGTCTGAAATTGGAACACAGACTTTTCACCTCTATGCATACATACACTTCCCACTGCACTGGGCTATTCTAGGTCTTAGTATGCCTTGGACCTCCTTCAGGGATGAAGGCACACCTGATCAAACACAAATGCCTTGTCTCCTGAGGTTTTCCCGTGATAAGGTCAAGGGCTTTGGGCCAGAGCTGTATTTGGGTTCCCTGTTGTTTTCTGATCTTCTATTTCAGTAAGCCAGTGTGAAATGGACCTTTTAGTAGTGACAAGTAACAGGAGAAATGATGGCTACATAGTCAGGCTTCCTTCAGATAAGATGCAGAACTGAAGGTCTTTCACTTCTGAATAAGCACAGGTATTGCGTTCCCAAGGTACCTGTTTCTTATTATGACAAGTTCTTCTGGCTGCTTTCATCATTCACTAAAGCCACTGCTAGCACTGGAGAACAGAGTCTTTAGCAGGTCCACCTATTGCATAGACTTGCAGGTCTGGGCATCCAGAGAAACAGAGCTATAGGAAATTGGGGAACCTCCATGTCAAATGGCCAAAGAGTTTAGGAATCTCTTAGGTCAACCAGGTGCTTTGCTGAGAGGTTTAGAATCACAGTTTTGAACTTAAAAGGCCTAAATCTGCTCAAGCACTTTTGGAAGTCTTTAGATGAATCTAGTTTTATTGTTACATAAATTTTGGGGCTCTAGTAGAAGGGAGATTGTTCCATTGTGAAAGAACTGTAATGAAATGGCAGCAGACTTAAGCAGATCAATATCACTCTTCTGTGCAATTTTTAAAAACCAGAGTTGCAGCAGAAAAGCCAGTTATTGCAGTGCTGCTTAATTCATTTAGTAATAGGGTGCATTGATTGATATTGTCATAAATAACAAACAGCTTCATCTGTGCCTCCTCACCACCCTATCATATGCATACAGGTTAAGACAAAAAGAATAGCTACAACCCTTCTGAGCCTGAGGCTAACAAGCTTTATTGATTGTGTTTGTCATGAGTAATCTAAAGCTAAAAGATAGCAACCCATAGGGTTTGTATATAACCGTCACAGGCCAGGTTTGAGCCCACTGTATTTTCTATGTGGGCAATGCCTGCAGAAACTATGCCCATGTCTATGCAGATGCCATAATGGTTTTACTGGAAACCGAGTGCAAACAGAAGGCTCATGTTCTTAGGAGTGATTGGCAAAATCAATCTTAATTAGGCTGCAGATATTCAAGGCCACTTCTAAACCTGAGCCTTTACTTGATCCCCTTTAATTATGTATTCAGATTAAAATGACATCCTGAGCTATTACGCTGCTTGTTAAACCCACTCAGTCACTTGTTGTCTGAGCAAATGCATCGACGTTTTACTAAGCGACAAAAATAGTTTCCTCTGTCAGTCTCCTCACTGTGGGATCTGCACTTGTGTCCTTCAGCATCTCAGTTTCCAGACCTCGCTGCAAAACTTTAGACTTAAGTTGAACAAGTTCCATATGTGCTCAAAACCATCCTAGAATGTTATTTGGCCTCTTCCTCTGTGGGGTTTTAGAGACACCTCATTTTTGTGTGATACTCAGAGCATTAAAAAGTATGTAAAAGGAAAAAAAAAAAAAAAAAAAAACACAAAAACATTTATTTTGCTTGCTCCTTTCTTTTAAAAATATCAAATACAAGTTTCCACTCCTGTGGCTACTTGTTCCCTTGCACTTTCCAGGAAGAGGCAGAGAAGAGCATGAGAGGGGTGGGAGCGTAGTTGCTCAAGTTTACTAATTAGCAGGGCTGACATTCAGGAACAAGAGAGGAGCAAAGGATACTTAATAATTGTGTGTTTTGAGTCTAACTTGGTGTTGTACACATGACCTTTTCTTTAAAAATCTGCTGCAGACACTGATTACTTGGCTTCTGTCATCCTGAGGTGGGAGATGGTCAGCGGCACTAAGCAAAACACCAGAGCTAGTTTAAAATCCCTTCAGCTTGCATATGTGTGAGATAGCAGGTGGACAGGAAAGGTAACAAAGCTGTAAAAACTATATTTCTAACATGTTGATTTATTTTTTTATTTTTTTTTAAGAAGGATGAGCAGGACGTTGTGAGGCAAGGCACCATACCCCTTGGGCTGCTCACTCTGTAAAAAGCTAAGCTGTATATGAAAATGAAAGCAAGAAAAATTGTAGGTGTTAAAATAGGTGCTGATGGGGGCACACTGGAGGTTATGCCAATGAAGGTGTTTGCTTCACATGGAGATCAGCACATTTCAGGATTTATTTAGACCCCATGAGTAATCTTCTCTCCTTATAGAGACTGGCAGAGCTCCTTCTGTGGAACCGCTTCCTCTCTTTCACCTTTCATTTCTAATTTGTTCTTTTTTCCTTTTTTTTTAAATGCCTTTCAGTGTAGCTTTGCTGCTCATATTATTTAGTCTAATTTAGTCTTTCTTGCAAAGCTTTGCTGCATGTAGTTTCCATGCATACTATTTGTGTAGTGTTTTTATTAACTTTTATAGCACAGGTTTTGTTGCCACTTAGCTACTAAACATTAATGTAGTGCAGACAAAGAAATATTCTTTGCTGCTTACTCTGAGAAGTAGCAAAGGGGAATGCTTTGGTAACAGTGCTGTGAGGAACAGCATGAGCTCAAGTTTTCAGAAACAAAAAGCAAGAAAAAAAGGAGCACCTCAGTTTCATCAAGCTTGGTTCTCTCAAATTGACTGTAGACTAATTTTGCTAGAGGACATAGTCATGTACCTAGAGAAGAGTCTTTTCATTTTCCTTTGACTTCAGGATAAAACTGGAAATTCTGGTCCAATACTGCTCTCAAAAAGAAAGCTGAAAGCAAAGGTTTATTTGTGTCTGTTATACTGGACGTTGGGATTCATTCTGTGATCCCAAGGGATGTTGCCAGGCTTCATTAGTCTGTGCGCTGCAGTTTTCTGGTAATGTTTGAGGCCTTTTGGACCTGCTACACCACAAGCAAATCTTTAGAGAACTCTTTGGAAGTCCATACAGAATAATGCTATTCATGTGTTAATATGCTGTAGTTCAGTCTCAATTTGTTTTCCCTAAGCTTTGGCAATAGCTTGGTTTTCTGTTGCTCCCGTATCAGTTCTTACCCTTGGTGACTCTGTCACTATTAAACTAGTGCAGATATTGTCCCTTTTTTAAAAGCTCTCACCATCAAAAACATTTCTGCAGGAGTGAGAGTTCCCTTTAATTTCCTTCAGGAAAGTCCTAACAAATGTCCTGGCAAACGTTCCAAAAGCAGAGCCACAGAGGAGGGCTTGGAGGAAGAAGGGAGTGGTATTGTGGACAATGCAGTGTGATTGATGTGGTTTCAAGGCCCCAGGGATCCTGTTGTGTGCATGGATGCTTCTAAGATACTATTCTATTTTTGTTGTATTTTGGTGCTAACTTTTACTCTGTTCCATGTATTGATCAGAGAGAAAAGGTCTATTTATTATTTTAGACTAAATAGTATAGTGGATAAGTAAGGTCCTGCTTTCCTAAAGAGAAAGAGGTTTTGTATTTTTTGTTTTGCTTTTTGGACAAAATCACGACCTTCAACTTTCCTCTATCGCCACTAGCTAATCACCAACTTTCAAATTAATATTCTTCTGTGTAAGCGATTACTGCAGCATGACTTCACAAAGTTGCCTTGAATTTAAGCCCAGATTCCTGTAGATTTAGAGTGTATTCTTGCCAGGTGCCAAAGAGGGATGTTTCTTCTTCCTGAGAATATCAGATACCCTCAGAAGTATTAGATGTAGTGTTTTTCTTGGTTCTTATGATCTGAGTGTCCTGAAATCATTAAGAAACATGTAATGATGCTTGGGATCAGGGCTGGATCTGACCTCTTGGTACCCATGACAAAACAGAGGGAAAAAATCCTTCTGAAAGGAGTTAACATTAATTCCAGCCCCTGTCTCCAAACCTGCCAAAGGTTACTAAGATTAAAATATTAGTGTCTTCAGACTCAGAGGAAATTACTGGCTCTTGAAAGAATGGTCCTTTCACTTACCATTAGACATTTCGTTTTAAGGTCATTTCCATCTGCTTTCTCCAGATCCCGTTCGTGAAATTCATGTTTTTTCAATGATAACTTGTTGGGCCATGGAATCTTTATTCAAGAAAATTATGTATTTTATTTCCATTTTTCACATTAATATTCTCTGGAAGTATTGTTCTCTGTTTCCAGGCTTACTGACTTTCCACCTATGCTGTGAGCAATTGTTTTCAGTAACACAAATAATTCTATTTGAAACTGATGTGTAAGAGTTGTTACTGTGAAGCTCAGTCCTTTGTTACCATTGCCTTTCAGTAATGGATAGGCAAGAACCAAACTTGGAGAAACTGGAGCACAAATAGAAGAAGGTCTTAGCTGAAAGCTGAAGTCAAAACTCAGAATGCAACTCAGTGTTTCTTAATGAAGTATTTTACTTCTCCATGTCTCGTCACAGTTTAGCTGAATGGATATAAAGCCTAATTCTATTTCCTCTTGTCTTTTTGTTCAGGAAGTGAAAGAAAACTCCTATCACTGAGTTATCAAACATCCCAACTGTTCTTAGAAATGGATTAGACCTTTGTGATGAAAGCAGTTGATGTATTTGATTCTGTTTTGAGGGGGATATGAAGTAAGAGATTTGAACTAAGGATATGAATGAAGATCCCCAGCCACTCTAAATGCAGGGCAGTTTGGATAGACTGTAAAGGACATCCAGCCAGCCAGCCTGACCTTGTCTGGCCCAAATATCAGCATGAGCCACATCACCCTCCTCCCTGCATCTTCCCCGACATGGTTGTTGCCACTGGAAATCTGGGTGCATTGGCCTGGAAAGGCACATAGTAACTTCCAAAATGTTTTGCCACAGTGGCACAAACAGAGGGGTGGGAAAGGGGCTACCTCTGAGGCTCATTTGTTCTGCAGTTCAAACAGAGCCTCTGTTTTTGCATTTTCAGATTCCAGTAAGGATTTCTGTTAGCAGTAGTGACTTGATAGCTTCAGAAATGCCCTTTCCCTAATGCCAGCTGATGTGTGTGTGGCAAACTATAAAGTCACGTACAGCATTTTCGACAGTGAAATACACTGCTGACATACTGTGAGATTTTTATTTGCTCCAGGAACCAGCTCCACGACTCATCAGCATTTTATGTAAATAGGATGATTTGTTTTCTCCTACAGACAGTAAAAGTTAGAATATAGTTTGAGCTCTTGATAAAAAAAAACGTTCTTGATAAAAAATTCTTGAATAAAAAATCCCACAAATGTGGGGGGATGGTTTTCCACCTCCTGAGGAGAGCAGTTAGAGATGACAAAACAAGAAGATGCAAGAAAATCATCCCATGAATGTTGATGTTTTCCTTTTACTACCTTAAGTCAAAGCTACACAAAGCAAACTGTAATTGTAATCTATTCCTGAGATAGGGGTGTAATTGACACACATAAAAGCACTTAACAAAAATCAGTGTTTTAGCTCTTGCTGTAATACCATAAGAAACAAAGTATTACATCAAAAGTCCTGCCTCAGCATGGCCTAGCTGTCCATCTGAATTCTTCTGGTAGCTTACTCCTGAAAATTGGGCACCTTCGGTGTTTTCTCTCTTCTACAAAACTCCACTTGGCAGAATATTTTTCATTATGAGGCATTTGGAGGTTTGCATTGCTTGACATAGGGATGGAAATTTTATGTTGGCATTTAATCAACATAAATCCTTGCCCGGAGAAAGTGTAAACTGGCATTTCCCCTATTGAAACGAGATCTTCAGTGTTAGCACTGCCCTGCATGAAACAGGCCTGCCGTTGAGTTGATATGATGGGCCTCTTCTGCTTTCAGCTCCTGTTCTCCACATCTCAGTTTGTCATGGCAGTTCTGTTCCTTCACCCCATTCTGTGCCATATTGCAGAGAAGTCTCAAATCCCCAGAAGAAAATCTCCTGAGAGCTTAGAAGTAGTTCAGTATCTCTAGATCAGTGAAACAGTGCCTCATCCTGTATTACATGTGTAGAAATCTCCCTGTGGATTTTAGTGTTGTTTCTGTTTAGACCCTATGTATTATTCAGGACTGTATCGTTAATTTTGTTATTAACGAGTGACAAATTCACTTATCACAATAGGGAACCCTCAGCTGCACATATTACAAACTCAAAAATCTATTAATAATTACATTCAGATTCACAGCTATATACAAACATAAATAGCAAGGCCAAAAAGTCAAGCAGAAAGTTAGGAAATAGCAGAACTAGTTGCCTGGGCAACGTTAGTCTAGTTCCTTTAGTTCTATTCATTTTGATCTAGGACTTAAGAGCCAGATATTTTATTTTTTCTTCCCTGCATGAAGGGATGCATAGAGGGGGAAAAAAATACCTATAATTTTACTAACTCGCATATGAAGTATGAGATAACTATAATAAGGGACTCTTCCAGAACTCCTTTAATAACCTTTATCTTTATTACATAGATGGAAAGAAAGGTCAAGATCTGATCAACTAGTATCTTTGTGTGACAGACTTAGTGTTAGCTCCATGCTTTATATACATAATGTGTCCTCAGAGATTGCAGGGAAAGCAAACAGACCTCATCAATTTCTCTAATGATTCCTCTGAAAGATACCTTTTTTTTTTTTTATCTCGGTTTGTATTTTTAGCTCACTTTAACAACACCTCTATTACCAGGCTGTCAGAGGCCTCATACATAGAATTTATGTTGGCTTTCATAAAGAAAAATTAGATGCTATCTCAAGGACAGGCTCTACTTTTAATGTCATTAAAACTAAATGAGTTATTGTTGATATTCACTGAGGAACAGCAAATAGAATTAGATGGAGAAAAATCTTAGTGATAGGGAGATGTGGTAGCTTAAACTGTCCACTGCTGAGAAGACGTGATTTATAAGCATTGCTTGCTCTAATGTACATTGAACCTGTGCTTCATGCTGTGGTGGTTGGTTCTATTAATCCTAAGGGAGGGAGGGAGGGAGGCTATGGAGAAGAGGTGTGAGTTCTAGTTGTAGTGCTCTATATTTCTCCAGTAGTACTGACTGTATAGCTGGGCAGTTTGGTCCTGGGTGTCCTCAGCAACTCTGAATGTAGCAGAGGAAAACGTAGGGGTCTCCCACCCACTGTAGGCTGGGACATGTTCCCTGTCAAAGGGTCTGAAGGAAAGCAGAGCTCATGAAAACAGGGAAGATGTTAAGTACAGTAGTGAAAAATTGAGTTTATCAGCACAAAACTAAGTGATACCTCTGTGCTGAGGTCTGTATCCTCATGTTTCTTAGGGTACAACTGGTATGACTGAATGCTTTTCAAGTCTTAGTAACAAAAATGTCACTCTTGATTATCATTATTTTCTGCTAAATAGCAGAGCTGGGGCAGGAGCACCTCAGACACTAGAGGATTCCCACATTCGCTCACTTTATGTTTAAATGTATGCTCTTTGCTTTAACCTGTCTGGCCCTGGAAAAGAAGGAGGAAAGATGCAAAGTGAGGGTGAAGACTTCCTTGTTCCCACCCTGCTCGTCCAGGCTCATAGGAAAAGCAGAGTGCTCAGTAGAGAGTTTTATAAAAGTCTGGGAAATGGCTGTTTCCACAGCAATCCCACCAATCTGTAGATCTCTGGTACAGCTGCTGTCATCTTTATTTCTTGTGTCAGAGCTCTTTAGCTGTTACCTCCAAAGCTGAGTGAAGCTGAATGTGGAGATCCCATGGCATATTCTAAGGGCTCAAAGTGTCTGGGTAAAAAATGAGTTATTGAATTTTCTGGTAGGCAGGAAAGTGCTACATGTTTCATTTTATGTCTGTGGTATAAAGACTGAGAAAGTCTTTTATAAAAAAGATCAAATGCAGATGCATTTATATATAACATGTTAATGTATAAATGTTTTGTTGGGGCATTGTAGAGGTTGTTATAAATGAAGAAGAAATGTTAAAAGAAAATTATTAAGCTGTGAAGTTAGAAACGCGAAGGATAGAAAATGTCATTGCAAACTTAATTAGACCCCCTAATGTGTATGCAGTAGGAAGGGCTTTAATTACCTGATCACAAACTATTTTTGCACAGCATCTTCCACTCCTTTCAGTATAGAAACCAGATAGTCTTTAATGAGCAACTATTCAGTATTTTGTTTTCTCCTCAATACACAGCCTTAAATTTTATTCACTGTATACTCTTCAAACCTAGCTCAAAAACAAAATTATTCATTTCTTGATGGGAAATTCTGAAGTACACTTCACAAGAAAATTTATTTCACAAATATTTGTTTATTTTCACACCATCCAAAAAGGATGATGGGTTATTATTTCTCATACAGAGAATCGTGTCACAAAGAAAAAGCATAAGTTAATTTGTAAGTTTAGTTTAAGGCAAATAAAACTGTATCTCAGCAGATTATATGCATTTGAAGAAAAATTTCAGTTTACTTCAGTTGTGTATACTACCTGGTAAAGGAAATCAGATCACAGTATTTTAAATAGAGTTTTATTTTCCCCCATCTAGCATAGACTGAAAACAGGATTTTGACCTGTTTAAAGAAGAAAAGCAAGGAAAGAACATGTCTTGAGCCAGAGATAGATGTTCCCTCACTAGCTATGTCATTAAGGCACTAAACTTCTATCTTTGAGACAGTAGAGTCATGTATAAAATTGTTGCTGTGAATCACAAAGACCAACCCTGGTGATAGTGAGATGTAGCTATCCAAAGAAACATACCCTCTCTGTTCCCAGGGATGGGTCCTTGCTCTGCATTTTAAAATTACTGGGTATTACAAATAAACACCTGGCAGATGGGGCCTGAAAAATTTGCTGATGAGGAGAATTCTGCTTTCTCCTGCTTCTTGACCATTCTGCTTGGCTTTCCTGCCATCCTACCCTTTCCATAAGGTGGCCTCATCCAAATAATTTCTGTCAAAGTACTATAGCGAAGTAGTAACTTCTCATTTGGAACATGAGACACTCTCTCACTTCCAGATGAATCTCTTAATATCAGGATTTGTGTTTGAAGCAGGGGGGTGGAGGTGCCAGAGATAAATGAAATAGCCAGATAGAACCCCTTCAGCCACAATTCAAACTGAGGTTCCAGGTGGTCCTATTTCCCTTTGAATTCCTACTTTCCAGGCGTGAATGAAGGTTGATAAGGAATTGAGTCAATAAGGATTTGAGCCTAAAATTCCCAAATCGTGGTTGGAAGCCCTAAAATATCAATTACTCTCACTTATTGTCATAGTAGGCTGTAGGAACTCTTCCTAAGAATCAGCATTTTTTATTCAATATAAATAATATTTTAGGAAAAAAAGCTTCATTCTCTTTTGCCTATAGTTTATCTCCATAAAAACAGATATCTCATAATCAGTAGTTTATTCTGTCTCTGAGGTGCACGTGGGATTAAAATATATTCTCCCAGAATTTAGGAATGATACTGTTTTCTTGTTTCCTTTCACTCATTTACCTGACCCTCCCATGTTCTGCAAGAATGGAGGTGTTAGAGACAACAGCTGCTTTATAGGCTCTACCAACAGTATAGCTTTCTAGGAACATACTCTGCTGATTGAAACAAAGGTCTTGCAGGAGTAGTAAATGACCATGTAATAGAGGGGAGGAGTCTGCAGTAATTTCTATGGTGCTGAATGCTGACATTTCACACACAGAATCATAGAAATTTAGTAGCTGGAAGGGACCTCAAAACTTCATCTAGTTCAACCCCCCTTCTTAGCTTTTGAAGTGACTGCTTGGCAGTCTTTATGTTTTTGCAAATGGGGAGGGATGGGTGGGTAAGCAAGCATGTAGGTATATCTATGTCTGTATTTTAAAATAAAATAAATCCCACAGGTGGAATAAACAACCCTATTGTTAGTGTTATAGTCTTGCATGGCTCAAAACTAGGCTGAGGACCTCCTACCTGCTGCTTTCAAATGTGTGTGTCGAGCATGAGCATGTTGTTTTTCCTTGTTGCATCGTTTGTAGAAGGTCCAGTAAAACTGTCAGAGGCTTTTTAGAAAGACCAAAGAAGCAAGGTAAAATTTTGAAATGAGAATGGCAACATTAAAATTATTTCTTCTGGTCTGCTTTATGAACTCTGCAATCTTTTGGATTGGATAAATCATTTGAACAATCTGCTCTTTCTCTACGGGTAAGGTCAATGAGAACAGATCCAAAAGGGAACATAATCCTCAGAGGTGCTCTCGCTTATCCTCCCTGGAATGCCTTTTACAAAAGTAAATTCTGTCCATTGGGGAAGGAAAGGATTAATCTGTGATGGAGAATTTAGCATGCTAATTGCTAGCAATTCTGCCTTCAATCAAAAGCACACAGAGCTGCTACAGGGAAGAATAATCACTGTCTCTGGATTACGCTTAAATCCACTGAAATGTGGCACTCCAACTTGTGTCAGTTTCTCCAACTTCTAGTCAGGTAGGCAGCAGATTTATCTTGCCAAAAATACAATTTACTTCAGGTTTAAACAAGCATATGTTATTTGAATCCAGCATATTTTACTTACCTCTACCAAAGATAATTGAAGTCTCTTTTAAACAGGCTGTACTTTAAGTACAATCATAGAATTTTTTTTGTCGGAAGGGACCCTTTAGAACATGAAGTCCAACCATCGCCCTCAGCAATGTGGGTTATGTGCTGGAGTTGGAGCCTGTTCAATTCTTGATGTGACAAACTTACTGTAGCCGCCTGGGATCATCAGTGCTGATTTGATTCATTTAGAGTTGAAGGACTCTCCTTAAAATACTCACCATGAAAAAGTTATGCAATATCCAAGCAGGTTCTAAAAGTAGAGATTTTTCGTTATTAGTAATTATTTTTGGGGGGGATGACATGATGGGATGCGACTGGACTGAGGAGATGGGAACACACCGTGATACCAAAATATTTCCATTATTTCCTCTACTGTTTAGCCATTATAGTTTCTCTATACTTTGGAAAAATTAGTGCATTTAAGTACAGAATATTTCTTCAATTTTTAGTACTTTTCAGAGATTTCAAGTTTCTTGACATCTACAATTAGTGGTAATTGGTTGTTGGACTGTGGATAATGGTTTTCTAGCAAGAGACAGAAAGGGAATATGTTTTTACGTAATTATTTCTTTACAGCATTTTTACAGAAGCATACAAAGAGTTCTCAACTAAGATCAGAGCTGTGTGCCATGCACCACAAACATCCATCAAGTGAGATGACTTCTGTTTAAGAGAACCTGTAGGTAGGTGAAAAAAAATTCTAACAAGGTGTTATTGCCCCTGTTTGACAGATGAGGAGCCAGGACCTAGGGATTGTCTGGATTAAGTGGCAAAAAAAAATAACACATGGCTCTTTGGGTCCTGGTGTGCTGTGCTGTTCAGTCCATCCCTGGATTGGGAGATGGTTTCTGCAGTTAAATTTCTTTGTCATGGAAAGTGGGATGCAGAAGCAGCCTGGGAGCAGTACCCCAGGTATATTAAACTACAGACCAATGAACTTGCTTTCTTGCACTTAAACTGCTAAATACCTGCAGTGACTAGTTTTGAAATAGTTTGGTCTGATTGTGTATTGCATCATAACTGGCAAATGCCAAAGTTAATCATATATCAAATCTATACACAATACTTTCTTTTTATCCTCATTGTCAGTGAAAATAATGCATTATTTTAAATCTAGGGGAAAAAAAGGGGGGGGGGGAACACAGTGCTTTTTGATAGGAATAGCATGCTTTTGGGAAAGACACGACCAGATTTCTTCAGTTCACTGTGTGCTGCAGGTTCATGTATTCTTTTCCTCACTTTGGTGGGATCACAATGGTTTGAGCAGGGTAAGAGGTGCAAGAGCCAAACCTGCCACTTTGTGCCATTTGTGTGGAAGGGCACTACACAGGAATGCTGAATTGGCTCATCCAGTGTGACCCCTGATGAGCTGGAGTTAAGTGATTATAGTGTCAGAATGAGACATGTTCAGTGGCATCTAAAGGATGTAATTTCAGTGGGTACCTCGAGACTTGTACAGCACAGGCTGATAATGATCACTTGTGAGAGGAAATGATATGTAATATATCTGTAATAACATTAAGTACAATTAATATTTTCATATTAATTTCTAAGCATTATGCAGATTTGACAAGTAATTGAGGACAATGCAGAATTACTTTAAGATATACTGAGCACTGAAACACAAGAAGTTGAGACTCCAGATTTAAAGATGTTGATACCAGGGTCATAAGCAGGGAGTCTGTGGGACTCGTGAAATGGGCAAACTACTGTCATGGAAATTTTGGTACCAGGTTGTAGCCTGAAAGAGTCTTTCTGCTTTAGCTGCTGTCCGGTGTGAAATGTTGTATTACTGCCATGAATTGGATCTGTTTTCTTGTACACTATTTCAAGAGGATAAAGCAATTGTGAAAAACTCTTACTAGCTGTCTGCCTTTCTGTGTGTTATGGAGTTGAAGCTGTTCCTTTTTCCATTTTAAACATTTGCTGTCCGTCTCCTCTGCCTGAGTGCATTTCAATACACCTGCTCACCACTGAAGCCAATTTCAGCAGTATTGCTGCTTTTCTAAAAACAGACTCTGTGAGCTACTTCATTATCTGCAGTGGGAATTGTTTATTTTAATAGGAAGCTACTTCGCTACAGCACCATTTCTTAAATTGCATGTTACTTTAACAACCACATCCACCCAAAGCATAATGATTGAGAGTGAAGAAATACAGTTCTGAATCCTGAAGTCGTGAGTGAAACCAATTTTTGTTTTGCATATGCACACAAACACCACTGAAAATCGTGAGTACAACATGCAGAGACTTCTGTTTGTAGCCATGCATACCCACTTCCATGTGGGGATAAAATATGCCCCATTGAAATGAACAGGATTTCAGTACTGAAACAATGTGTTGGTGAAAAATCATTTTAACGATTTTATTTAATCATGTTCTCGGTAGGTGATATCATATACATATTTAGCAATTCTTGTGTGCAAATGCTGTCATCCAGAGCAGTATAAACCTGGAGAGAAGTGCTGGTTTCAAGTTGAAGACTGAATGCTGGCAGAGCCATCATGAGGGGCTGGTGAAGAACACTCAGCATGATTGAGACAAGTCAGTGGTACAGTAGACATGTCAACAGCCTTGCCAGTGGTTGTTGCAAGCACCAACAAAATAGCTTTCATATTTCCATAATGCTAGAGTCAGACACCAGTAGACAGTTGATGGGCAGAATTTTCAGTTACTTGAAATAACTTTGCAGGTAGTCATCCATAGGGCAGACTTTCGTTCCTCAGTACAGGTTGTTGATGCCTCAGTATAGGTTAGGTACGGTTGTCACAGATAGAAGTTTTGGGACTTTGATGCCAACTGTACCCACCACTTCCCCACTCCCCTCTAGAAAGAAGAAATCAGCCCAAAAAAACACCAAAACCAAACCAGACTTCTCACCCCCTCCCTACCTCCCTCTCCACCCCCCCCCCCCAAAAAAAAAAAGGAAAAAGCCCCCAACCCTACAAAACCACGAAGCTTTCGGAATTTCTTGTACTCTTCTTTTGACATTCAGCATCACTACCTTGATTTGTTTAGTCTGGGTCATGTTTCAGGCTCTGTAAGATCCATATCCCTCCAAGTAAGCATTCAGAATGTTATTTATGAGACTAAGATGGGGGGGCAAGCTGCAGATCCATTACAATATTATGCTGTCATTCCTATCAAGGAGAATACAGTGCAGTTTGTCATACAAGAAATAGCTGTCCCTCTAGGAGCTCTTGAAATAGGTAAGAGACTCCTATTCTCCTTACACTGCCATCCAGGCAATGCAGCAAAGCATAGAAAGCAATTAAAAGGTAACTACAATAGCCTAAAAAGGACAATAAGCTGGTAGTTCAAATCTGACATTAATTGTGTTCTGGTGAATTTGTAGTGGGGCAGTTACTGACAGCAGCACATTTACAAAACAAGATATTGTCACCATGATGTTTTTGGCTGGAAGTAGTTGCAATAGCTGCTGACTGAGGCTTTGTATTAATGTTTGTGCAATGCATAGTTTCTTCTTCTTAAAATCAAAGAATATCAATTTCAATTCCTACTGTTGTGCTACTTCAAATCCCACGGTATTGGACTAAGCTACATGGAGACCGAGGATGTCTCTGCCCTAAGTGTACTAAGATGTGTTTCAGTATTCACCTCCTGGTTGTAGTGGAGTTGCAAAACTCTTAAAATCAATTGCATGTACTGTCATAAGTAGCTTCAGCAGAAATAGGTTGTGTACCGTTGTTCTCCATGAAATTGCTGCTAATGATGCACTAAGTAGGCAAGTGTAAACAGCAAATGAGGGACTCAAGGGAGAAGTGGAGACTAAACATTTTTTTCCTAAACTTTCCTCTTACAGTAACTCTGTTCAAATTCTAAATGAATTAAAATTTACTTGCATCCTTGCTAGTATGCTGCCATAAAGATTCTGCCTCTTAGATTTCACTGGGGTTGGGATTAGAAGCAAAATTCGTGTCCTTACTTCACTGCTCAATCCTTCCTGCTTTCCAAGGTGAGGAACCTGATCAGAGGTGTTATCTGGACTTTATCAGCTTCCAAAATGTTAGGTTGAATTTGGTCCTCTCAAGGAGATGTTTAAAAATATTCTCGGGGTTTAATTTTTACTTAAATAAGTAGGTCCTTATTTGAGATAAAGGATTGATTTTTACATCCTGCTACAGGCTCCTCTCCTCAGCTTAGTTAGATTTCTGTGGTTCAGTGACCAGTTATAACAAAAGGATGAGAATTGTCTGCAGTCAAGCTTTTGTCTTGTCAGTGTGGACTGGGAGCATTTTCTGGAGAAGAATGGTCCTGTGAAACTCCTAGCAGAATGCAATCTTACATCTGGTTTGGGGTTTCTGTATTCTAGCAAAATACTCATCAGAGTGCTGTCATATCATCTTGGATAAATGGTTGAATAGCTATAAACTTGGTATTCTTTTTCCAACATCACTTCCTTGTTTCATTTATTTTTGTCTTGTTTAATTTGTTTCCTTCATCCAATATTTAAAACTAACAAGCATAAGCAAACACAGATAAAAAAACCTTGAAAGGCTAAAAATCAAACAAATGAAAAAACCCTTCCTATTTATTTAATTCAATTAAACACATTCTTCCCGTGGTGCTGTGAGAAAATATATTATTAAAGGCACAAATCACTTTGTAATGTTGTATTATTAACTGCTTCTGGGACCAGATGATTTTTTTCTCACAGATTAGAAGGAAGGAGCGACAGAATATAATGTCAATTATCTTAATTGCTGCAGGTCTGTCAACACTGTCCCCCTGGAAGGGGATGTAGAGATGTGTATATTTGCACATAGTGCTTTAGGTCGCATTTCTGGGTGGGGTTTTGCCCCAAACAACCTGGGAATTGAGGGCTGAAAATGTCAGATGGCCCCAAGAAGCAGAGGTGTAGTTTTGGTACTTTGAAGCCCCAAAGTGAATGAGAGTTGAGAGCATTCGAGCACATTTTGTCAGCAAGTAGAGATTTTACTAAGATGGCATTATTAGGGCAGAGAAAACTGCAGGAATTATTTGGTAGTTGTTTTGCTTTGCTGATTCAAATATCTGTAGATTACATTAAACTGTCTTGTAAAACACACACAGTAAGAAAAAAAAATATAGTGGGAAAAAGGATTAGGTCATGCAACAGTCTCAACCCATCAGGGTCAGGCAGGAGAGGCAGGTACTGTCAGTGCTGCCAGCAGCTGTTTGGAGTGTTTAGTCGTGTCTTGCTTGAGAACAGATCCTAGACATCTCCCTGGTGATAGCTGCACACGTATCTGCCTGAGTATTAAAAATAGACTATTTTTTATTTAATTGGATGGTGGAAAGCTAGAGATTTCTCACATCACTGGGACAGCAGATTCAAGATTTTAAGTATATCAAAACAATGCCATCTGGGTTTGTTTATATTGCTGTTAGCCTTTCTCAGGAGTCCAAGTGGCTATTTGAAAACCAGTGTAGCATCAACCTAACAAGTAAACAGCAGGTCATGTTACAGGTCCTTCCAAATTCTTGAGCCAATATGGAGAACGCTTTGCTTACAGATGTGCTGGATCAGTGTGTGTTAGGCAAAGAAAGTTATGGAAATGAATATAATGTCATAAAAAAACTAGCAGGATGTATGGAAAAATATGAATTAAAATATTGAGTCACAATTTTTAAAAAAGCCAGGCAGTGAACATGTTTCTTCAACTCTTTCACCTCTAAATCTCTGTGAATTATATAGGCATAAATTTTATTTCTTGCAAATATTTACATATACAAGGTTTATGTAATAGAAGACTGAGTTTTTAAGGGTGTTTCATGTAATTAAAACATTTACTTATGAGTTCAAACAAATGTACCCAACCAAACACCCCTGTTTGAAATAATGTAAATCTTTTCTAATCTATTGGAGGCAATTAACGAGATTGATTGTTCCTATCATATCCCATCCCCCTCCCCACCCCCTTTAGAACTGTAGATTGTAGGAGTGTTAAATTTGGATGCTAGCAAAGTTTCCTGGTGAATCTTTCATTTGAGATTAGGGTTTTATAAGGAGTCAGGAAATCAGGTGCTTAAACAAAGCTAACAGTTGCTACTGTCTCTCCTTTAAAGTGACCTCCAACTCAGCTGGCAAACCTTAAGAGTTTTTCTGTTTGTCCAGGAGGCCTGCAATCTCTTACTTTTATGGTGGTTTGTGGGAGGAACAGTCTAACAAAGCTCATAGAACTCATAAAAGGTAAATTAATACATAATGGATGGAATCTCCAAGGCACAGATCAGGTTAGTCTCCAGCAAAGGAGTTTGTAACATTTGATAGTAAATGGGGTCCAAAGTCCTTTCAGCTCAATTTAATTTTCTTTTTAATACGGACAGCTCAGAGATAACTCTCTGTCTCTGCTTTCTAGATGGCTTTGTGTAGATTATGGCACAGTATATCAGCACACGTGTAGTCCTGAACTACAGGCTGGAACTTGCCATATGCATCTGAAGTTGCTTGAAGAAGTTTTATTTGGTGTGATCTGATTGTGCCTTGGGTAGTTATGCTAAGGGATGGCATCCTTGGCAGTATTTGATTCAGCTGTAAGTGAAAATTAATGCCAAGGGTGACTTTTCTGTGTTACTTGACAGATATCTTTTCTATGTACCATTAATGTGCCAAGAAATGAAAGATGACTTAATCTGTTCAAAAATAGAACCAAACATTTTATTTAGTATGTAACAGTAGGAATGTGTGTTCAGGCCCTCCTCATTTCTGCCAACTGCCTTCCATTGAGTAAGGGAAAGCTGGAGAGTGGGGTATTCCTATTGTGCTTCTCTCCATCTGTTTGGATTTGGAACTAGAAATACCATTTGGACTGAGAACCTTGAAGAGAGTCAACACTGAACAGCAAATCCCTCGGAGCTGCCGATCATGGTGCTTTCTAGTGGCTGTGATAAAGCCCTTTGGCTTGGAGACTGAGGGGAAGACAAATAAGTGACTGTCCTTGCTGGGATGCAGCTGAGCTTGTTTTGCCCTGTCTAAGCTATGGCAGAACAATGACATAAATGAGATGTATTAAAGAAAGGGGCTGGTTTTGTAGCATCAATCTAGTCAAGGGCACATGCAGACAACATGCATGTCTTATCCGCTTGTAAATATGAGCAATGTAGGTCATACTGCCTCACAAAGGGGCTCAGTCCTGCAAGCATCTGCAGGGTGTGGGACTAGGGCCCCTGTCCTCCAAAGTTTGTTAGGGCCTGTAGACTCAAAGCAGCTGCTCTGACAACTGGACGTTATGCTCAGGTGGGGCCCCATACAGTAAACCACCTGGACACTGCCCCTCCAAGAGTAGCCACTCTGATAAACAGGGTACTGTCCTTACCTGATAGGGAGCAGTGACAGGCCACTGCACTCCCGCAGAGGCAGAGTGCTTTCTTGCTTAAGTTCTGTGTAAGGCCACTGAATGGGGTCAGTGCTCCATCAACCCAGCTGGTGTGGGTTGAATGACCACCTGGGACCCCCATTCCCCACAAGCTTATTTCCAAAACTCTCTACAACTTAACACTGAGTCTGTGCAAGATATGCTAGGCCTCTCCAGAAGGGTCTGGTCAGGTAGCATACAAGATGGACATTTAGGACATCTGGTGCATGCCAGCCATCCAAGGACTATGACGAGAGGTTGATCTATGCTCTGTCCCTGAGTAGTGATAGCTTCCTCTTTTTGTCTATCTCAAGTTCTAACCTTATCCTCAGCACATGAGAGTAAGTATTTATAATTTTGCTAAATTCTACTAAAAAACCTTTTTCTGTCATACATCAACTTGGATTGTTTTGTTTTTTGATGAAAGTGCAGGTCCAAAGTATCAATTGTACTATCATTATCAATATATAAATTGAATCCTTTGCAGACTTCTGACAAATTTGTGGGGTCTGCCAACCCTCTGAAAAACAGGATGTCTTTTAGTCATTGCATAATGATCTTTGCTTATTCTCATGTTTAATAAAAAGCAAAACTATTTTATGGATTTATTTGTATGTGGTTATACAGGACTGTCTTAAACCCCTTTAAGAGGTGCTTCTGCATTTACCACCTTCTGTGTCTCTGGTAATGAAGTAAATGCCTCTGATAGAATAGGCATCACAGCTAATAACTAAACAATTTTATATTGAATTTCATCCTGGAAGGATATTAACTGAGCTTAGTGGATTTCTTGCATTCATTTTATATGTTAATGCAGTACTTAAATTTGAAAGGATTTTTCTCACCTCGTTCCTTAAAAGAAAGAGCTTAGACTTGGAAATACTCTAAGCCCTATCCTACTCCTCTCAGATGCAAAAAATTAATTTAACATCTCAGCCATGGCCTTGTCTTCAAGGCTAACTTGCAGACTTTTTCTCAGTTTTTTTTCCCATTGTATGTTTAGAAAGACATTTATTGTTATTTTTTATGCCTTTTATGAAAGGACTTTCTATTTTTTAAGCTCTACATTGTGTTGATATTCTGCATTTAAAGAGCTGAATCTAATTTCCATTTTAAATGTTTAATTGTGACTCCTTTAGAAGGATGTCTTCCTACTTCAAATAACTTATTTTAGCTTGTCACTTTATCAGATAGTTTTTATTTCTTTTCTTTTACAGAAATTTGTTTTCAGGATAGATTATTCATTTTAAATCTCTTAATATGATGACTTCAGGATACCTCTGTGGTGATTAAAATAATTTATTCTCTTGTTACTTTTAATTTCTAACTAACAAGTCCTAATATTTATGTATTCTTTTTGAAATGAAGCTCTATTTTAAAGGAATACTTTTTCTTGGTGTATGTAACTCTGCACTTGAGTCTAAAGCAAGCAGTGTGTCTGTGTGTTAGGTACCTTGCTGGCAATTGTGCATTTCTTTTTTTAAAATTCAGAGTTTAAGTCACCACGGTGGTTGCTCTTGCTATTCAAAGGTAACAGGGATGTGTCTGTTTTCCCTAATCATGGGATTTTATGCTGCCTTATCTGCCATTGTGTGAAATGATAACATCACCTGCTCATGTTCTTAATAACCTGGAACTGACACACTAACGTGGAGGAATTTCAGTCTGCAGATATGTTAATAGGATCAGTATCAAGTTAGTTAGACTTCCAGATTTAGCACATGTATATTTGGCATGGTCATATGCTAACCCTAAAGACCTGTATTGATATGTTCTTCTTAAGTGGGACTTGGCTTCCCAACACCATGCTTTACTGGTTAAAATGTGTGCATTTTGTCTGGTTCTGTTCTGTAATCAAGAATAGGGAATTTGGCTCAATTCATTTCTCAGTAAGTCATATGAAGACCAACATAGAGGGAAATTGGACTCTCTGAAAATGCTGATCTGAGACTCTCCTAGGATAAGATATATTAAAACATCAGGGATAGTGCAGTATTACTGCATATTCTTTTACTCATTATATACTCGATTTAGCAGTGCTTTAAATAACTGTTGTCTTAACACTGTGTATTTTTCAACATGGGTACCAACCAGTTCAGGCATTTATGAATGCTTTACTGCAGAAACCTCATGACCTCAAATGGGCATAAATCTATAGTGCATCACACAATAGATGCAGATGAGAACATATCACTGTCCTTCTTTATTAGAACTTAATTTTGTATATTTGCACAGTCCTCTTCTGTTTGTCAGAAAATGAGCTCGTCTTTGCTGAAGACTGAACAGTGAGCATATGTCCTACTCATTATGCAGCCCTTACAGTGTGCCAAAGTTTTGAAAGGCAATCCTGTAATAGGTTAATTTTCCTCACGGGGGGTTCATTATCTAAAATACTTATTTTTTCTTTGTTACTTTTGCAGGTGTTGCTCCTCATACTGCCTTGAGAAAAGAAATATTTTAAACACTTCTTCATTTTAATATAAAAAAAAGTGTGTTTCTTTTTCTAAAAGCAAACTCTTTCACAGATCCAACTTTTGCATCCTTTTTTTCACCTATAATCAGGAGATTAAAAAGAATAAATAAACCCTGTATGCCCTCAGGAGAAGGCCTTGTTAAGCAGCTATTGATTACTCCCCTCCACCAAGATATCTAGATGTGTTTGCTTAGCTATGTTTTAGGGAAAAACAGTATGGAAGTGGAGAGAGAAAGGGGAGCTTACAAGAATGTGTTAGAAGAACACTCTGGGAAAGCAAACTATCCAATTAGTATTAAGAGGCATTATATTGAAATTACTGACATGGCATTTTAAAATACAATTCTATTTTTCCATTCGCTTTTCCCTTCTCTGAAGTTACAGCCCTGATTTAATTTCTTTACAAGTAGCCATTAAGACTGCAGGTGCATGCAGAAATAAACTTATTTTCTTAATATTATTGCATTTCTAAAACTGTGCGTGAGTCTCCTGAATCTAGTGCTATGGAGTGCAAGGCTTTGCAATATTTCCACAGCTCATACTTCATTCTTCCTTTCTTAAATGGAACTGTACAGCAGAAGATGATGGCTAGTAGTCTTTTTTGCCTTCCTATGGGTGATCCTTTTTGTGTAAATCAGCATTGCATATTTTACTGTTAGAGGGAGAAGACATAGTTTATCTCATGTTCCTCCTTATTATTGTGTTTATATGATCGTGCTTATTTTGAAATATCGTTTTTACAAGTCCTAAAATTTCCAACTTGCTGAGAGATTCCCATCACCTTTCCATTTAAAAGCAAAAGTTATGGAGCACTTTATGGCCTTCTGTGATCTTGGACCTGCTGAATGTATCATGACTTCATTTAATATGCTACCATAAAAAACAGTTACAGACCTTTTGCATAAGCAAGCAAAATTTACGCTTCAGAGTCAGAATTCCAGGCTACCTTGGATGACTATCAAAAAGTTACTTATTTTGGTGCCATAGTTTAGAGAACATCATGATCTTCAGAGTCTACTGCTGAGGAACTTTTTGATGTGGTTGACGTAATAAAATGTGTGGTTGAAGCTTACTGGGCAGGCATGCGTTTGGAAAACATTGCGCATATGCCCACAGAGAAATTGCAAAAGCTCGTCTTTATTTCAGGAAGAAGAGAAGTGGTTTAAGTTGCTGTAGTATCCTGGAGATTAATTTAATGTGGTTCAGTGACAGACCCCAAAGTGAAAGTGAATAACACAACTCAGAAGTAGATACTACAAACATTAGAGAAATGGTTTTATAGGAGGAAGCAATGTCAATTGGACTTAACCCTCCTGTGGTAAGAGAGAAGTGGATGTAACTCACTAGGCCAGGACTGTGGCTGATGTACATGAACATGGTTTCACTGCTCTGAAAGGCCTGGTGACTTATACCAATACAGGGTGAATCTCACCATGTGTTGACACAGGAGAATTTAAAGTGTAACAAGGTATGCTTGAAAAAGTCTAGAGGAATGTATGGGCAGAAAGGTGGGATTTTGTAAGCAGATTATAACAAGCCTTAGAAGCAGTCAGTATTATTAGTATTATTTGTAACCTCATATTTGTATACTTTATGATGAAGACATTCCTGAGCAACGTAGACAACACAGTCAGATCAGCCTACAGTGCCCTTTTGTATTGTTAACTGTTGTTACCTTGGCCAACATGTGAATTTTCTCCTATTCAAAGGAGAACAACCCCCACAACAGAACCATAGAATAGTCTGGGTTGGAAGAATTCATTAAAAGGCACCTAATGCAACCCTCCCCTGCAATGGCCAGGCACATCTTCAACTAGATCGGGTTGCTCAGAGAGCCCTGTCAAACTAAACCTTAAATCTTTCCAGAGATGGAGCATCTACTACCTCTGTGGGTAACCCATTGCAGTGTTTCATCGCTGTCACTGTTAAAAAAAAAAAAAAGTTTCCTTGCATCTAACCTGAATCTACTGCTTGTTTTATAGCAACAGACCTTACTAAAAGTTTTGTTCCCATCTTTCTTATAAGCCCCTTTTAAGTACTGGAAGGCTTCTATAAGGTCTCCCCAGAGCCTTCTCTTCCTCACGTCAACAGCCCAAACTCTCTCAGCTTTTCTTCATAGCAGAGGTGTCCCATTCCTGTGATAATTACTGTTGGAAGTTTTCTAGCACTATCCTTAACCTGGACCTTAGGGAGGCAGAAGGCTCCCTAAGAGTAGGGTCTGCCTGTCACACTGGATACTGTTTCCCTCAAAAGGGAGTTGCCTACAACTATAAGCTATATATAAACATCTTACCTTCCTTGTGGAGATGGTAGGCCTTTCTGACCTTGGCAACACCTCTGATTATCCATTGACTGGCCTTCCACATCCAGAGCTTCATACCTGTAGTACAGAGGCGCCAGGGAAGGTGAAGTAGGCAAGGAGCGCCACCCTGAGCATGGACTTTCCTCCATTCACTCCTCTCCTTTAAGCTCCCGCCTTCAGCTTGGTGCAGGGAGGGTAGAGGGTCTCCTTGATCTTAGCTTTTTTCTGGAACCTATTCCTGTTTCTATTTTAGGAATAGCAAAGCATGGTTCCATGGTTTCTCAAAATCCCAGCCATTCCTTAACTTTTCTACTTCTGCTAGCTCTACCACCAGGCTGAGCAGATCATCTGTCTGGTCACACCTCAAGCTGTTGTCACTACTGCAGTCTGTTACCAGTGACAAGCTCTGGCACTCCGTGTAGCTGGAGGCCTGGGTGAGAATATGTTTCTGTGGGGGCCCTGTTGCACATCCGTTGTGGTGAATGCAGAGGACATAGAGGTATGGTGCAGAAGGCAGCATATAGCAAAAAATACGTGTGCATGCACATGCATTTCAAAGCATTATAAAACACTGGAGAAAACCAACCCTGCCAATTTATGATCTTCCACAGAATATCACTTTACTGATCCAAGTGAAAATGCCATCAAACTTCATAACGGGGATATAATGTGAGATAATGAAGCACAATATTCATCCGAGGTCACTGTTGCATGGAATAACTAACACCTCTCTGGTGTCATCCTGCTGGATCCGTCTGGCAAATTATGACCAGAGAGATACCAAGTGTACAGAGCTAGCTATTTAAATGCACTTTGGTGAAGCTAAATACAGGGAAGGTTCCCAGAGTTCCCCAACACTGCCAGACATAAACACATTCACTGCATTGTTAATCCCACTAATTTAATGTAAAGCATGAAGGTCTCCATGAGACTTATGCAGAAGACAGCTGAAATCTATGATTAGCGTTGGCAGTGGAAAATGCAGGTTTTTGTCTGTTGGCTAAGGTTAATCTAGTCAAGGTACTGGGGAAATATTTATCTTTGCTGTGCTTTAGTTTAAAATACTATCTATGTGTAGGATTGCCTTTAAGATAAAGCACAGGAGGCAGAGCAGATACAGGAATTAGCTGCGAACTTTTATCTCAGACTTGTAATTTACGGGTTTAATTTTGCTGCTTCTTGCTTCCATTATTATTAATTTATGTAGCAGTGATAATAATAACAGTGGTAACAGCTTCACCTCCAGGTGCTCCAAAGACAGAGATGATTCTAAAACTAAAGATGGCGATCAATTCTCCATCACCGAAACACAGTTATGTGAGATGCAACATCACACTGGATGCGAAGAGTATCTCAGTAGGGTGAGGAGATTGTAATTGGTTCGCTTCTGGGAAGAAAAGCAGCCTGCCCAACTACTGATTGGATCAGGCACTTATACTATATGTGTAGGAGTAAACAGAAGAAGACAGGAAACTTTCTCTAGGCCTGAAGTTGAGTGATGCAGCCTACACCGACACAAGTTCAAACTGAAGATTAAACTGTCCATTCCAGTATAGAAACTCAGCATTTTGAGAGGTGCTGCTGACCAAAGCAAGGAAAGAAACTGAGGCAGGGGAAGAGAGGTGGGGGAAAGCACAAAGCATTTTTGTGTTTTAATGTCACCATCATTAAACAGACATTTTCTGGATTGGTACAAACCTCTTTAAAACATTACATAGATTCTCTTTAATAGTTAATAATTTTTTTTTAAATATCTGTCTTGCAGAATATTTTGGCAGGGTAAAATTTATATTGTTTTATTGGAAAATCTGTGAACAATTCTACTAGCTGTTAGCAGAAGAATAACAAACATCCTTAATATAAATGTGCTTTGCATTGGGCAGTCATCTGTCTGAGGCTAATGATGTTAACAGTATTTGTTCCTGTGTTTGGAAAGTAACTAACCAGAGAGAAGAATATGCATTCAGTGTAATGGGGTAGATCAGAGTCAAATAACCTTCCGCTTGAGCAGATTATTTGTGGAAGTGATGAAGTGGTATGGACCCTGCCACATTATTGCATCTCTTGTCCTCTGCACTACCCAGCTCTGCACAGAACTGCCAGTAGCTCAGTGGTGGCTGACCAGTGCTTGGGATCCAGGTGGACATTACGTTGCTGAAGCACAGCAGTCAGTCCCTGTTGTGTCAGCCCCAGGCAGAGGCTGAGCACCATGAGCTGCTTGCTCACGCCTCTCATGAGGAAAGAAAACAGACCAAGCCCCATGGGTTGGGATAAAGACAGTTTACCGATGAGCACTTTGAGAGGAGAGGAACAAGAACACACCTGGTGTGTCAGGTGGTGAGGAAACACCAGGAGTGTGAGGAAACAGCTCTGGCCAACTCAGCTCACCTGTGCTGTTGCTTGGGGAAGTCAGCTCTTGCCTGGCCAGAACCAGAACAGCCCCTCGATACGTAACAGAGGTAACTGCATGTTTCCCAGTAGGATCCTGGCTTGATAACCCATACTACAGCTATTCATGTTAATTCTTACTGTGCAGAGAAGTTAAACTACATCTCTGTAGACATTTCTTTTTTGGTTGGTTGTTTTTATTCTCCCCCTCTTTCTCCATTGGGGGGTGGAGGAATGGGAAGGAAAGCTGTCACTTCCTCAGATAATATGTTATGGGAGGATAATTTTGACAGGTGTCTCTATTATCTTTTTTTTCCGCTGCTCCTCCCTAATAGCAGCTCTGAGACTGAGCCAGGGGTTTTTGAGATTCTTGTCAAGGATGGGTCTTTCAAAGAAGAAAATTGTAGCTGCTGTTGGGAAAGAAGAAAAGAAACAGAAGCAGAATGAAGGCTTCTCTTTCTGAAGGTGGGGTAAATTTTTGACTAGTTAGTCATAGTGTTCAACCTGGACGAGTAAACATGAGCCTGAGAACAGCAACTCAGCTCCAAAGGTTGTTAACTGGAGATGACTGGTTATCTTTAGGCGTGAAGGCCATGGTGGGTTAACAAGAAAAACAGATGTGAAATACGAGGAGGTGCTTGGAGGGAAGTTAAGTGCTACAAGGAGGTATCCCATCTTCTGGTCCCTGTATCAGGCTGGCAGCCATTTCCTCTTGGGCTCAGGCTGAAACCTGCTGAAATCAGTGGAAAAAGCTCACATTTCCTCTCCAAAGCAGGCAAGTTTCTTGTTCTTGAAGTAACATTGAGGAAAAAAAAATTAAATTCTCTCTTGAGAAAAACGTGACAAAACACAGTGTATAGCTTTGCTGTCTATGTGCCAAATGTGGCTGCATGGTAGGTGAAAACAAAGATCTAAACCACAGCTCTTTACAGAGCTGAACAGTCCTCCTTGTCATTCTTCGCTTCTCCCCATGGTCTGATCCCTCTAATAGTAAAAGGATTTTTAAGGCCATATGTGCTGGAAGAGGCAAATTCCCAGGGGCTGGATCCTGCCACAAACCCCTGCGCTGGAGAGCTGCTCTTGACATAGCCTCCAAATGAGGTGGAGCTTTTAGCAGCTCCTACTCTGGACACGGGATGATTGAGATGACAGCAAACCCATTTCACTACATTTCTTTGTGACAAGATATTAATAGTTCTGGCTTGATGTGTTGGGCAGGATTTTTTACCATTACATAAGCAAAGCAATGTTTTTCACTGTTGATGTGCACAGTATGTAGGAAAAGTGAAATATAAAAAGTACATTTAGACTTTGCAGGGGTTTTTTTTTCCTCCTCACACATTTTTCTCATTAATTTTTTTTTCATCAGTGTGTAATCTCTAAGTTTTAGGACTGGGTTGAGGTGAAGGGGGAGTTTCTCAAATTGCCTGAACTGACAGTTGCTTTCATTTCGCATCAGAAACTAAATGGATTTTTTAATTTGCATTGTTATAAAGTCACCACAAACCTGTCCAGGCCCAAGGTGTTGCTAGCAGGCACTGATGCAGTATAATTATTATGTGAAAAACCCCTGTAGCATCCCATTAAAACCAGAGGCTGCTGAGTTTCCATATGGTGCATTTGTGGCTGTATTGTGTCCTTGTCACGGTAGCCTTCAGTGTCCTTCTGTACATACAAGCAGAGATGAAGGACCCCTTGTAATTTGGTTTTGGTCACTGGTTTTGACAAAACCTGGATTTAATACCCACGCTCAGTAGTCCATTGAATTGCATCCCAGGTAACGCAAATTTGAACAGAACTAAAATCCCGTTGCCTCTAGAAAAGACAAAAGCAATCCTGGAGTCAGAGTTTATTTCAACCTAGATGATGTGAAAAGCTGGGCAATGTTTTCTCCTTCTTGCTTTAGATTTTCATGTTGTTCCGTAGATGAAAATTCATGTTTTCTGTAAAGTGCATGTACACTCAAATATTTGAGGAGGTCCTTGGTGGAATACACTGGGAAGCATGTTTTGTACCACAGTACTAACTCCTGGCTCCTGATATTTCTTAGAAGTCTAAAAGGGAGAATAACATTGTTTTTCTCTAAGTATTGCGGTTTGGGGATTTGTGACAGACTTAGCTGCTTTTTATCTCACTTTGGTTCCTTCACTAAGCTGCTGGATAGCTTGAATTAAGTGTGCTCCTGTCCTTATTTCTTTAGGCACTGGAGGCAGCATACTGCGATGTCATGGGTGAGATTTGAAGGTGGAGTTGCTCTTTTCTGTGCTTGTATTTCTCTCAGTGAAGGTTGAAATGTTGTAAATTGCTAACATCTGTGTTATGTGCCCTCTGCACATTCATAATCTGATTTCCACCCCCCCCTCAGTTCAGTTCATCAGAGTGACTTTGGCAGAAATGAGAGTATTCAATACATCTGAAAATATCTCCCCTAGAAGGTAGTTAACCTCAGGTCTGCCTGCTCACCGTTTGGGGCTGATTGTGCCTATGTTGCTGCTTGCATACTCATTTTGAACCCATCCCATTACCTGCCTAACAAAGTGGGTCAGCAAAATATATTCAGCAGAGTCATTATGGGAACCACCTTCTGCAGCTCTGTAAATAAGTTGCCATTTGCTGTGCAGAGTGTGCATTCAGGAGGGACCGAGATAAAGTCCTGTGTCTATTGAATCGATTAGGCTTTCATGAGCAGGCACTTTTCCTGCATCAAATTTCCCTTCCTTTGTCTGTCTAAAGGTGGAAACCAGTCCAAGAGTTTGGCCAAAGAACAATCTAAAGTTTAGCACATCAGATCTCACTGGTATGATTTGGCATAGATCTGAATTAATACATGAAGTAGAGGAACATATGAATCTGAAGGGTTATTAAAGAACTGTCATATTTCACCACAGTTACTGCCCTTGAACAGCTTCAGGGATCCCTCTGCTTTGGAGAGTTGTATAAACAACCTGCTCATCTGAACTGTTGTTTTTCCTGAGGTAGTCATACATACAAATTCCAGGAATCAGGGATGGTTTAGAGATTTAAATTTCTTTTGAAAGTTTTCTTTTTCATCTCAACCTGAATTCTATTTTGTTCCACTTCAGTATAACCCAGGAACTAGTTGGGTTGAGCACTGGGAAAAGCATTGTATATGCTTGTCTCATTCTTACTCTCCCCTACACGCTGACAGCCACTGCCAAAGAGGTAGCGCTGGGCTGGTCAGACTCTGCTCTAAACCACTACAGCTGTTCTTACCTCACGTCTTTGTGCTAGAGGGACCTGCCTTTGCATCATAAAATATTACTGTGGTGCCGTGGTCTGTGTCACAGCGGGGCACCGTGAAGCCAGGCATCATGAAACAAGTTCGGTCTGAGAGGCAGCCCTGCCCCTGGCAAGCTGTTAACCTTACAGCCGCTAGCGCTAGGAAAAACTTTTGCCTTCAAGAAGCTGGTGGCAATATTTGGTGCTAATGGAGCTTTTTGATTTATAAGCCCCGTGAATGCCAGAAGCAGAGTTTTCCAGGTAAATCATCAGTCTGTTGTGTTTACAGGGCTTGCAAGAAACCACAGATTTCAGTGTTATGCTCCCTCCCAGCGCAGCGGTGCTGCATGGAGAACGGCACGCGGGTGCTTTGTTTTCTGCACTAGTTTATCGTTTTGCTCCTGCAAATTAATCCCTATCAACAAGTTGTAATAGCTGCCGTTTCTCAAGAGGAAATATTTTTGCCATTCTCACTGATAAGTGTGTTGCTACTCAATATTTGAACCTCCAGGGCTACGAAATCTGTTACTGCATCCTTGTTTCATCTTATTTAATGGATGGATTGTTTCTGTGTCAGATGTGGATCTAAGTTTTCAAGTGACCATCTGTGGCAATTGGTGCTATTGGATCAATGGTCTACAGCCCACAGGTGGTCCATAAAACATCACACGGTGATCTGTATAGCAGTGGGAGTTGGAAGTGAAAATCAAAGCAGTCCTGAAGGCATACACGGTGACACCCTGCAGTTAGCAGCAAGCAGTGATGTGCTGGCTGCATGCAAAACCCTCTTGTAGGTGCAGATCGATGGGCACAGCATCGCCTGTGAATGATTTTTTTTTTTTTTCCCCAAAAAAAAGTTTCATTTGTGCTTTGGTTATTAAAGAAGCTTGAGAGACACTGCTGTAAGGGATTTATTGGACTTTTGAAGGGTTTGTTTTTGCCCAAAATACTGTTTCAATGTGGAAAGGATGTTTTTACATAGTTGCTCTTCAGGTTTGGAGTCAACTGAGTTGGAGCCTTGATGTGGGTAAATTGTGGCTCTTCCTTGAGGGTGTCATGAAGGAAACTGTCTAGCACAGATGTCTGCAGGTGGACACCAAAGTCTGCTTGCAGATGGACAGGTACCGCTGTCTGTCTTTCACCTGGGAAAACCATAAAGCTCCTTTGAATGCATTGGCATTCCCTGAGTGCTGTGCTGTACACACCATCTCCGTGTGTGTGTGCAAGCAGTGGTGACACTCCCATACATTGCACTTTGTGCAGTTTGCACAACCTTTGCAAAACAAAAAAATATCCTTACAGGTTTGCTCTACAAGAGAGGTGTCAAGACTGCCCTTGTCCACAGATGGGGGTAGTTTTGAGCTGCCTCTATGGTTTTCCTGCAGCCACCCAAGATCCCACTGATCACAGTGTGCTGCCGAGTGCCACCATGCTCCTACCTGCTTTCTAAACAGGAACGTGTGGGCACAAATCGCTCAGTTCCCATTACTTTGTAATTGCAAGTGGATATTTCTAAAGGTGCTGTGCTTTTCAGCTTGGTCTTTCACCCCAAAGGTTTTCTTTTATATATAAACCAGAAATTATTACCTGGTGTGCATGCGATGCAATGTGCATTATTGACAGCCTTGTATATGAGAGGATTATGCAAAAACCCCACAACATGGGCTCCTGTTTCACAGTATTGCTATATAAAGATGTACTTTTTCTTTTGTCTCTCAATTTTCACCTTTCACTTGCATTCTAGTCACTGCATTTTGAGCTTTTCTTCTCAACTGGGAGAATTGGAATGTCTTTGCTTCCCCACCCCTGTTCTTTTTCTTCTTTATTTTTTTTTTTTTTTCATCTCTCTTGTTCGGTTTGGGTTTTTTATCTTTTGAAAGGTGTGATTTTTAAATAATCACAGGATTCCAAGAGGATGAGCTTTCTAGGCAAACAGAAAACAACACTCCCCATTGTCTATGTTATGTACCCACAAGTGCCTTAATAAAAATGTAAGTGCTGCCACAACTCTTATGCTCTGTTGACAATTTCATTACAAGAGCAAGAACGTTTTTTTTATTTGAAATGTAATGAAAAAACCTTCTGAAATAGTCTTTGCTGGAATTTGAATTTGGCTCCTATCTGGAAAGCAGTATGAGTAGGCCCAGGACAGCTTTAAGTGCTACTTGTGGCATTTCTCAAAACATCATGTGGGCAAACTGTATGTGGTTAACTTTGAATTAAGATCAGCAAGAAGCATAGAATGTTTTGTGTTGGAAGGGACCTTAAAGTTCACCTTGTTCCCACCCCTTGCCATGGGCCAGGATACCCTCCACTAGCCCAGGTTCCCCAAAGACCCATCTGGCCTTGCCAGATGGGTCTTTGGGGTCTTTGGGAAGGGGCAGCCACAGCTTCTCTGGGCACCCTGTTCCAGTGTCTCATCAGCCTCAGAGTGAAGAATTTCTTCCTAAAATTTCTATTTTTTTACATACAGAACTGTTTCCTTACAACCCTCACAGTGAAGAGTTTTTTCTTAATATCTAATCTAAATCTACCTCCCTTTAGTTTAAACTCGTTACTTCTTGTCCTATCACTACACTTCCTGAAGAAAGTGCTAATTAGTACTTTTTTTAGTGGAGATGAAACCCCTCATCTTGTTAACTCATCCTTCCTTCGTCAGGAATGAAGGTCTGCTTTACTGGGGTTATTCCAATTTGTACGTGCAGTTGTATTGCACAGGTGAATGGTGCCAGGTTTTGAATTGCAGAAGCACTTAAAACTTTTTGTGATGGATTTTTATACTTGCAAAATGAAGGACCACTTACAAATAAAGCCTTTCTGGGGGATTATATTTTTTTAGTTGTTCTCATTTTTCACCTTTTACAAAATTATTAACTTCAAATTTAAATCTCAGCTGAGTTTCTCAAATGTTCTGGAGATAGCAGGGAGTCTGTGATATACCTATCCTAATATTACAGAGTAAGGGTGTAAAGATGAATTAAAAAAGCTTCAGGCAGGATCAGAGCTTGGATGCTTGTCTTAAGGTTCGTCTTTGAAATCCTGCAGTCATTTTTCATCCATGAGAGACCTGCCTCTTGTTGAGTGATAATTCTGAATAGGGCCATTAATTTTGGCTTGCAGTTGCAGGCAATTAATCAAATAGGCAAGAAAAACAGTTAAATTATTATTGTTTGCAAGCTTTAGCTTCCATGGGTGCAGACACAGGCGGAAATGCTGACTCTCCTGTGAATTGATTCATGCTTTCATCTCTTCCTGTGTCTTGCTTGAGTTTGCTGGCACATCTCGATGTATACTTCCCTGCTCATCTTCCCAGTCTTGGGCCAACCTCTGTGTTCATCCTTGTGACCATCTTCTTCTACTACCTTGAATACACCAAAGCCTATAGTGGGCCCCATCCTTCCCTGTGCTGAAGAGACCATAGGCATAAGTATTGTTTGGAGAAATTGTGTAGCATCTTCTGTAACATCCCCATCGACAGCCTACTTCTGTAACTCCCTGTATATGTCCTGCCACTCTGCTGCAGTGGTCTGGGTGCTGCTGTGTCCCTCCTTTCCCTCCACAAGAGACAAGAGCACTTAGAAGAAAAATCAACAATGAGTTTAAATAATTTTGAGTAATCTATGAGACTGAGAATCAGGAATAGGGGTGACAGTTACAGTCTTAATTCAGAGTACTGCATGTGCATATTGGTGATAAATGTCTTATCCCAAGGCTCTCTGTCCTTCCTTCCAGGTTTTCACAGGGAACAGCAATGCTGACAGTGTGGTTCACCACAAGTTTCTGCACTCCATAAAAGCCCGTTTCTTGCGCTTCATCCCTCTGAAGTGGAATGTCGGTGGGCGGATTGGACTGAGAGTTGAGGTCTTCGGCTGCTCCTATAGTAAGTGGCTACATCTTAACCCACATTTTCCCAGAGATTTTTGTTGATGCTCTCAGTGCTGTGGGGTAGGTCTGTCATGAGTTTTATGAATTGGAATGTGATGTGAACTACGTAACCACCATTGTTTTTTCAGTAGTTGTCCTTGCCTTTCTGCTTGGGGATGTATTGGCTTATCTAGCTCAGCTGGTGAAGCTTTCTTGGAGCTGAGCCCACCACAGAGTGATTTGCTAGTTCACGCAAGTGCAAGGCTGTCAAATGTAAAACCTCCCACCCTGCTGGAGGGTTCAGTGCTACTTGGGATCTTCTGTAGGGCTTAATTTAGAAAAGATACCACTTTCTTTCTTAAATAGCACATTATTGTTTTTAAGACAACTTAAATAGTGTAGAGAAAAGTGCTGTGGATTGTCCAGCTAATTTTTTCTATTTGAGACTGTTAACTGTATAGTTCCAGCAGAGAACTCATCTGCTGCTTTAACTGGGTTTGCATGGGCGTTTTCTTTGGCACTCTTCTCCATGGCACACAGCAATGATCCTCTTAGACATGGTCTACAATCTTGTCACATGGTTTTTGGAGCAGTATGTAAACTTTTGCTGCCTTAGGGTATTTTGGCCACCTAGTTATCTCAGTGTGCTGTTGCAGATGTATGACCTAGCAGCCCAGAAGACTGCTAATGTAAATTAAAAAGGGCCAGTGTTGCTCCCATGCACAAAATGAAAACAAGTCTATAAGAGATAAGACAGAAGTCCAGTATTTGTTTTTGTAGTTGCTGTAGGTTTATTTCTGAAATGTTCAAGTGTGACTTGAGATGCTGCTGGAGACAGGTGAGATTTTGCTGGAGATAGTTAAGGGGATTTTAATGATATTTTATCAGTAAGTTCAATGTGATGTGGCACAAGTCACTGTCATCTGCACTGTACTTTTACATCTTCCCATTTATATCAGATCTTAATCTGCTCCTGCTGGGTGCAGAAAAGGGGATGTAAGATAAGAAGTGGAGAGCCTCCCATTTGGGAGGCATCTTAAATTCATTTGAGTAGAATTCAAGAGCAAAGTGTCTTAAACTTTAATTAAAATACACGATCCCATTCAACGGAGACCCAGCTCCAGATCTTTCATTGGCCTCATCACTACACTCAGGTTTTAGGACTGATTCACGTGGTTTCACAGGAAGATTCCTTCTCCACCTATTTAGATGCTCAGGCACTTTGGACCATCGTTCCTTTAAGTATGGAACTGAAATAACCTGGTCAGCAAGAGACCTTTTCCAGGCCTACCAGAGGGCAGGGAAACTGAAATCTGTAAAGCAGAACCATATGCCCTCGATGGCATCATTTTAAAGCAGCTATCTCATCTGTTTTCAATGATGTTTCTTCTGCTAATGATGACCAACCCTCTGCAGTGAGGAGTATAGTCCACAGAGAAGTACAATTAAAACTCAAGCTGAAGGTTGAAACTTTTGTGACTGAATGTGTTTTGTTGCTACTCCGTGTGGAATACTACATGGGCACTACTTTCATGTCAGATTGTGTTTCTGTCTTCTGTGATATGAACACAACTTCAGTCACTTGCAGGCTGAATTTCATAACTTATGATATCATGAAAGTCTTCATCTTTGTCCTGTACCCCAGAGTTACAGGAAATAAAAGTTGTTGCGGGAATATTAAGGTATGAGATGCATGAGAAGCATGCCAGAAAAGAAATAAAGGGATTCATAAAAGTTATATATAGTGTTGAAATATTCATTCCGTTTATATAAATGTGCCATTCTCCTTTCTGTCTGGCAATTTGCATCTGCCAAGCAATACCTGTCTGCAAGTTTTTCTTATATAGTTTCATAATCTTGGCTAACCCAGGTGTTCCAGCACTGTACAAAAGATGTTTGATCATTTATAAAATGTTGTCTTTACTGTTACACTGACAGAATATCTACAGCAGATCCTGAGCTGCTATACACCTACATAACTGAATTTGCAATGTTTGACAGCATACAGACTCATCCACCATCTTCGATTTTGGCACAAGAAATGTATTAATAGTTTGAAAAGAGTTTTAAAAAATGACAAAAAAAATCACTGAAGATAGTTGGACAAGCCAGGAAGGGAATGAAGTTAGATGAACAATTTCTCAAATGTATACCGTCTTGGAGAGGACCGTTAATGAGGGTACCTGTGTGCATATGAAAGAAGGGATGTGAGGTTGGGTGTAGGAACGGCATTACAGGCACCAAAAGCTTCAGCTGATATAAATTTTTCTGTAAGAAACTAATTCCCAGTTATGCCCAATCCTCTTTAAGCTGTTGGAATGACATAAAGGCTTCTATAGATAAACAAACCCAGACTATTTGATCCTAAGTCCACTAAAGTTGAGGGAAGGATTTCCACTGGCATTTTAGCTTTGGATTCAGTGCTGAAATATAAGATTAAAAGAGAACATGTGCATGGGGAACACATAAGAATCAAATCCTGCACAAACATACATGTGTGACTGTGGGGTTATTTCTATCTCTTAGCCTGTAGAAGCAGGTTGGAATTCAGAAGACAGTGGACTGTTGGCTGTCCATTCCACCTTTCAGGAGAACGTTACCCCAAAGCGCGGCACCTGAACTGAAAACAGAGCCCCTTTATATCCATAAAGCTTTATATCTGATATCCAGAGCAGAAAACTGCAAAGAGAAGCTTTCATTTACAGGCAAGCTGGAGATCCTTCTTGTGGGAGTGGCAGCATTCATTTGTTGGCTGAAACAAAAGTCTGGGGACACTGGCAGCTTAGGCCAGCTGAATTTCATGTGCTGCTGCACATCTGTTAAAACCCTGGGACTACTGCCAAACATGCAGCTGAGCACCTCGCTGTGCTACACCGGGGCGTACAAAATAGCCTGTGGTTCCTTGGATGGTCTCTGCTCACATCAGCTCCTTTTAACCTTGCATATTTGAGCAGAAGATGACAGCTCTAGGAGAAGTTTCTGGCTTCACTGCTGCTTAAGCATTTTTGTGATGACAAAGTTAGGTGAATGTGTTGTTCTTGCACCAGTGCAAGGCTCCGATTTCCCATTTTTGGAGTATGACTGTCCCATGCAGCATATTCTGCTGAAGGGGTCCCAGGAACACAACCTTGTGCCATTTTTTGGCAAACACAGCTTTCAGTGATGACTGTTTAATAGAGAGGACATGTGGAAGGCGTCAGGTCTTGTAGGTCAACAGCCACTCTGCCAGGACACAGCAATGAAAAGTACTGAAGGATCATATTAGAGATTAACTGCTATGTGCAGTGGATGCCAAGTGGCTAATATAATATGTGATTACACAATGCTGCTGAGTGGCACTCACTGTTGTTTATTGCTCCTGCTAGAAGTAACATACTACTATGAATTTATCCCCAAAACTTCTCTGTCAAACGAGGGTTCCACCCACTCACCCCCCACTGCATGCACCCGCAATTGGCTGCCAGTTGATGTTGTTTCTTTGGAACATAAAAACATGTTTTGAACAGTAAAGCTGTTTCAGACACGTGAGTGTGCTTGAACCTGTCCCATATAGATTGAAATTCTGGTGCAACAGGGCACTCCAAGGCTGTCACATCAGCTGGAATTCACGATGACACATGCTAATTGTTGTTTACTTTCTTACACAGAAAATATGTATTTAAATGAGAAGTAATTACATTTTTTTGAAATTCCTTTGAAGATTCAATCTCACATCCTCAAAATAGGTACTGAAGTAAGATGATGTTGATCTGAAAGCATACATTGATGTTTCCAGTTCAGAAGGAGTTATGATGAGTAAAATGGAAATTTCCATGTAGAGGTATGTGTAAGCTCTCGCTGTCCCTTTGCAGCAGCAGCTCCAGAAGCAAGTGTGATTGTAACACATAAACAGAGCTGCAACAGAGGATGTGTTCAGATAAATAGCAAACCAATTGGTTTTGATGCTGGGGGCAGTAAGGGGGGTAATGTGTGTATCTTTATACTGGGGAAAAGTCTTCTTAGCTTAGCACAGGAAAAAAATCTGCTGACACGATTGCTTTTATAGGATAAGATTTATAGCTGCATTGAAGATGCTGATCATATTCTCTAACTGGTTAACAGCCCAAAATGCATCAGCAGAATCAGGTGTACGTGCAGTTAACAGGCTGGGAAACCACAGGAGAAGCAATGATGGAGTGTGAGACAGGGTATCTTTTGCTTTTGAGAGCAGAGTTCTTCATTTGCAGGTCAGGACTCCGATTTCTCATCTTTTGCTGTCATTGCTTCAGGGAATATGTTCTCATATTGTGCTTTTTGATAAAATGATGCTTTTACTGGATCTTTTTTTATTTCTCTGTTTTTTCTGCCCACCTTATTACTCCATCCTTTCCTTTGATAGATAGAGATAGAAAGAGAACATATTGATGAGAACCACTTCAGATCTGATGACCGTTGGTCAGTAGTGTTTGTAACCAGCTGCATAAGAAAAATACCCAAACAATTTCTTACCAAGAGGCAAACATAGATTTGTGATAGGGTTAAAGCTGCTTAGCAGAACCTCTCAAGTGCTTATCCACATTCTTCCCTTGGATTTTGTGTCTGGGTATGGGTAGGGAAGTCAGATTGCTTTAGTCTCACTCAAGCCAGTAAAGCATGACTGTCCAGGAGAGATGTCTGTTCAGACTAGGAACAGCCCTCCTCCCTCCTGCAGGGAGTTAAAGCTTCTGATCATTGATGCAAGTGCAAGACCCAACGCTGCTGTCTGAAATCACACCTTTTCCTAGAGGACATTTTTGTGTTTTGGAATACTTTTGTCAAGTAGATTTTACTTTTCCTAAAATCACTAGGAGGACTGTCTGTGTAAGTTTTTTATGTATATCCTCTCTGCTGCATAAGTAAACCCCGTGTTCTGATATTGTTCTCAGCATAGCTGGTCCCACATGTTGAGCTCTGCGGTAGGATGCTCCCTTTACAAAAGCAAAACAAAAAAGCTGAATTACTCTAGTAACACACTCACAAGTGACCTTAATGTTTGGATCTGTGTTGGGAAAAAAAATTTGTATGGAATGATATGACCAGTACCCCTGGGGCCAGAACCTCTACTGAATTTCAGAAAAGCTTGATGAAGGATTTGTATTTTATGGGAACTGCTTCAACTGCTTTGATCAGGTGTATGTATGCATATACCCCCTGCACTCAGGGGGTATATATATATATATATATATATGCATATGCCCCCTGCACTCAGCACTGGTGAAGCCACACTTCGAGTACTGTGTTTGGTTTTGTGCCCCTCACTACAAGACAGACATTGAGATGATGGAGCATGTCCAAAGAAGGGTAACGAAGCTGGTGAAAGATCTAGAGTACAAGTTTGCTGAGGAGCAGCTGTGGGAACTGGGGTTGCATAGCTGAGAGAAAAGGAGGCTGAAGGGAGAGACCTTATGACTCTGCAACTACCCGAAAGGAGGTAATAGTAAGGTGGGGGTTGGTCTCTTCTCCCAGGTGAGAAGTGATAGGATAAGAGGAAATAGCCTCGGTTTTCACCAAGGAAAGTTTAGACTGGATATAAGGAAAAAAACCTGTTAAGCATTGTAATAGTCTGCCAAGGGAAGTGATTGATTTACCATCCCTGGAGGAATGAGAGATGTGTAGATATGGTGTTTAGTGGGGCATGCTTAGGTAGGGGACTTGGCAGTGTTGGGTTAACAGCTGGACTTGGTGACATTAAAGGTCTTTACCAACCAAAAAGATTCTGTGATTCTGTATCATGTATTTTCAGCAGAGGCATCTCTTCAAATTGTTAAGTCAGTGGAGAGTAACATGAAATAAGCATCCTTTGCCTGATCCCACTTTTGATGAGTTTTGTAGCCTTGTTGATGAGGGCAGTGGAGACAAGTGCCCAGAGTGAATAAAGTTTGTCTTGAGGGAGCATAAGTGAAACAGCAGGCAATGTGCAGAATGAAGACACATGTTGTGTTTTAGTTTGTTATTCCTACAGGTTTTCTGAGAACATTTCTGATCCTTGTTCTCTTGCTGCACATGGATTATGGGCATACAGAGAATAAACAAACACTAAACAAACAGGTTTTCTGTAGTGGCTATATTAAATTGTGAAGTATCTTTCAGTTTTTAACAGGAATCCAGTGATTTGTTGTCATGCAAAGTGCCACTAATGACTTTTGGCTGCCAATGTTAGCATCTATTTGACATATTCCCATTTCATTCAAGTCTGTCTATTGGCCAGAGTACTCACAGCCCATAATTAGTGAAGCAGACTTTGCAGAAGTGGTCTGTCTTTGTGTTGTACTATGTAAATGCTGGTGGTAGAGCTTTACAAGTAATTGTGTATTAAGCTGTGGTTTAGTGGAAAGCTAAGTCAAGGACTGAAGTGTAAATTCAGACTGGCTGAAGGCTTGGATCTTAAGGAGAAAAAGGGGCCACTATTACAGCAACACTGAATCAGCACTCTTATAGCATCTTTGTTTTTGAGAGCTAGGAGGAAAATCAACTTATCTGCAAAATGCACTGGAAATCAAAGACTGTAACTTCTTTATAGGTTATTTCCTAAATCCTGCCGTGTTAAAATGAAACCATTTTTATGATATACTTGGAATTTACTTTAAAAATTGAAGTATTTAATGTAGCTAAGGAAAATTCATAAGAACTAAACTATGAATTTAATTCCCTTTATAGAAAGTGGCAGTCAAGGTGTCAATAGAGATAAAGAAGTAATTCTGAAGGAACTGTTTCTGAACACCTAATTCAGAAGTAAGAAAGCAGTAAAAGCAGATGCTGAGAATACTTTTGTATTCACGTTTCCTAAACCAGCAACTGTTCCACATATGATGCTAAATAGCATGTTATAATTCTGACATCACAGATAAGAAGTTGCTCTTAGTTTATTCTGGGGTTAATGTTCACCAGGGTTGAGTTTCTTTGTAGTTTTATTCTCATATGAAATAATCAGTTGTCTTCTGATTTGGAATAGAATAATTTTTGGAGTGACAGAATTTCACACGAAAATTGAATTTTAAGATCTCTGCAAGTTTGCATGCGTGCCATCAAACTTCTGTACAAACTGGATTACTGATAGTGGTTACTATGGTAATGGATCCATCAGCAGCTCTTGTCTGAGCTAGTAATAGTTTTTTAATTGCAAACCTCTTAAAATCTTTGTCCCTTTTAATAAAGGGGAGGTGGGAAGAGGGAGTGTGAGAGGTGTGTTAAAGAGGAGTGAATGAAACTACTCATAAGGCACAAAAGGACAGAGGTGACTATTAGGTGACTTAATCACCAAATTTAATGTCAATGTAGTTGCTGACCTGGATGTCAGCATATCAACATTTCAGTTATTTTCAAAAGAAAACAGAAAATTGATTGCTATGGATTATCATGAAAACATGTGGTTTGCAAACAGAGATCATCTTTGCTCTTTCCTATTTGTTATTGTGAAGGTATTCTTTGTCTTTCTGTGTGTATTTTATTATTGGTGGAGCTGAATAACCTCTTGTTCAGGTTCTTCCTCATGTGGAATTCTTAATTTTTAATATTTTTCTTAACAGGAAATAGGGTTGACAATTCTATTATTTGCATGTAAATGTTTTATCCATAATTTGTGCCAAATTGCATTGGGATAGAAATTGGAATTGAATTTACATATGTTTACATGTATGAATACAATATATTAGTTAAAATATTTAAAGCAAGTATGTANATATAAATATTTAATAATAAGTTTTGTAAATATACATTTTGCTTGAAATACCACTTTGTAGAGCAAAGAGTACCACAAGCTGCTGCTACCAAAGAAAATATTAATTGCAATTGAAGAATTGAAAGCTTCTTTCCCATCACAGAGATTGGGTTTTAGAGGCTGGCTGAAGGGGAAAATATGCTTCTAATAGGATTTTCAAAGGTGTATAATCAGTTTAGGTGCCCACCTCACATGAAATCCCTTCAAAAGCTTTCTGAATTGGTATTTGACTATACCTGCCAGCCTAGTCAATTTGCATGCAGAAACACAGTTGATAAATGCCCATCACAAACAAGCAAACAACCCTTAGAGGCTCAGATGATGCTTATTTGGATGCAAAGGTGGATGCAGGCATGGCTGACAAGCAGAAACAGCTCTACAGACACTCATGAAGCTACAAAAAGTGTAGTGAGAACTGAAGTGTTCAAAGTAATGAATAACATCCTGGGTGTGTTTGAGACAAATAGTAAATGTGGCAAAGGATGCTTTGGAGATCTGAAAATTATGGAAGGCACCTGTTCTGCTCTAAAAAGTTGAGTAAGAAAGCAGTCTTGCATGAGAGAGAGGTAGGACAATCGCAGAAGAGTTCTGATTTTATCTTGGTGTTCCCTTTCCCTGGGCAGAGGAAGAATGGAAATGGGTGTAATGTGGTTGTCTAGATGCTCCATGCATCCTGTGGATGTACGCTTCTGAGAATACCTGGTTCCCAGTGATATTTGAAAAGATCCTGAAAAAATATGATCCCTCTCCTGGTGTTGCCCCTTCTTTTCATTTTGCCATCTTCTTTCCCCCAGAGTCAGATATTGCAGACTTCGACGGCAGAAGTTCACTCTTGTACAGGTTCAATCAGAAGCTTATGAGCACATTCAAAGATGTGGTTTCCTTGAAGTTTAAAAGCATGCAGGGGGATGGAGTCCTGTTCCATGGAGAAGGACAGCGTGGAGACTACATTACCTTGGAACTGCAGAAAGGGAAGCTCTCCTTGCACATCAACCTGGGTAAGGGTAATTAGGATTATTGGTTCATGCATTACTTTTTTCATGCTTGCTTTTATAAATTTGTTGTTTACATTAGGCAGTATCCGTAAACTCCAGCTGAGATCAACAAAATGTCCTGTATGTTGCAGCTCGCAGCTTAAATACTGGTCAGGAAAGGTGGGAGGGGAAGCAAAAGAGAATAGACATGATTGATGTCATGTAGGACATGATAGCTGAGTCAAAAAGAGACCTTAGCTCTTTAAACTAGTAACAACCAAGGCTGAGCTGCTCAATGACTCCTTTTCAGGTTTTGACCTTTTGCTTGATGATGCTTTCAATCACTGATTTTTTTTTTTAATGTTCTGTTTCTTCCCTGTCCATTTTCATTTTTATTGTTATTATTTTTGAAAATAGCATTCCCAGGAAGATTGGCTTGGAGTGCAAAAGGGGATTTTTTTTGTTTGTATCATTTTTTCTATTCCGTGATCAGAACTGAGCTCAGAACACAGAATTTAAATTAAAAGGTTCTGGTCAAAACATTGCACACACTGGTATTGCTTTGCTTCCGGAAATGGTTTCAGTTGAAAACTGTACCTATCTATTTAATATCACATTACTGTGTGAGCACATTGGGTCAGGGGGGCAGATCAAAAGGTGGCTTAATTTCTATCTGTAGAAGGATGCTTGCTTTTTCCTGGTAAAATACACTAACACACTTTGATACTGACAGGAGCTACTGTAGTAGGTGTGGTCATGTCCGCTCTCCCAGCCTTACTGCAAAATCTTTATTCATTTCATCTGCAAGTGACCCATGGTACTGGCCTCAGCAGTCCCTGATGAGTTGTACTGAGGGGTTTGAGTTGGGCAGATGCTTCTGCACCTGTGCTGCTGTACTTTGGCCAGCACAGGAGCTGCACTTGCCCTGTTTTGGTATAGAACTTGGTCTGAAAGCCACACTGGCCCATCCAGGTGGAAAGCTGAAATAACACCCCATCTTCCCCCCTATTCCCCATTAACCATGTAGGGAAGGCTAATTAAGTGAGAATTAAAGTCCAAGTTTTTCCACTAAAAATCTGTCTTAATAGCTGTCATAAATAAAGTAGTCTGAGTCAGGCTGCCCAGAGAGGTTGTGGAGTCTCCTTCTCTGGAGATATTAAAGACCAATCTGGACATGTTCCTGTGTGATCTAGTCTAGGTGATCCTGCTCGGACAGGGGGGTTGGACTAGATGATCTTTCGAGGTCCCTTCCAACTCCTGACATTCTGTGATTCTCTGATTTGCAATTCAGATACATGGCTGCCATTTTTAATAAAACTGGGAGATGTAGCATCTAGTGATGTATAGTATTAGCAGGGGCAAATCTCAGACTGACAATTCCAGGACACTTTAAGAAGTTTGTCTAAAGCAGATAAAGCAGTCAACAGTATAGTATCTCATTTCCTTGTTCATGACTTGGGGAATTAAAAGAAATCATAAACTGGTGGGAGCAAACTGAGATACTGAAAATGAATTTGTAGATAATTCTTTCTGTGTTTTCCCCCTTGTACTTAATTATGTTTGTTTTAAATGTCAGTAACAGTTTTCCACAGCCCTTGGATTTCGTTTTTATGTAAGCTTATTAATTGTTTAGTCTCCAAGCAGTGTTTACTTTCTTTTTATTTACTTCATCAAAGAGCAGAAATGATAATGCAGCATTTTTTCTGATTTAGTATTTGGATGTTAGCTGCACCAAGTAGCTACATCCCAGTCCTCTGAATGGGGGATTCTTTGACTCTGTTGTTCTCCTCTTAAAAAAGATTCGTACTAGGATAAGAAGATGGTATAATTAAATAGGTTACTTCTTGCACAGAAGTTGCTGTTATCAGTGCATAGTCTGAGATATTTTTTTTTCTTTCAGCAGTAGCCCCAAATACTCAGATTTTAGCCATTTCAAGTCCTCTGTTCATTCGTGTGTCATGGGCAAGGATTCTGGTGGATGCACTTGAACCTGCTTGCATCGTGCCTGACAGTTTTGGAGCATGTGCTCTCTTCATTCTCTTGGAATATAAAAAAGTACATGCACTCCCTTTTAAATGAGAGGCTCTGAAGTGTTCAGAGATGGAAAACAAGAGAGTACTTGAAATCACCAGGGTTAGGGCCTAAATATTTTTATGACTCTTGGTACAAACTTTTGGAGATCTAGGCCAGGTTTAAGAATTAGGGGGTTTTTGAGCTGAACAAAACACTTGCTTTTATGTTGGCACTGACTTGTGCCTTTTCTTTTTCTCTCCGAAAATGGACAGGTGCAATTTTCTTGTTAAAATATAAAAAGCACATAGTTGAAACTGAAGTGTCAGGAGTGCTCTGTTAACAAGAACAGACAGAGGATTTTGGTGCAACCTGAAGGGAGCTCTTAAAGCACCAGGAACCGCCCTTGAATGCGTAGCAGAACAGAGGGCAGTAGCAAAGTGGCAGTCTGCTGCATCCTGCAGTGTGTGAGTGGAGCATCAGGAAAACCTCCTGGTTTAGCTCAGGGTTTCAGGGGAAAAAGGGTGTATGTTTGCTTGTGTGTGTGCACACATTTGAATAAGAGGCCCAAAGAATCTAAGGAGAGCTTTGTCAAGGTCTGTTTCTAGTGGGCAGCAATCTAGTTTGTATCTAAGAGCATTGGTCTGTGCTCCCCTTGAATCACCATGCTTCAGTTAAGGGCCTGGAGATAATTGTTGTCTTTGCCCCTCCAGGGGACTCCAACCTTCACTTCAGCAACAGCCATGCATCTGTCACTCTGGGTAGCCTCCTGGATGACCAGCACTGGCACTCAGTTCTCATAGAGCGCTTCAACAAGCAAGTGAACTTCACAGTGGACAAGCACACCCAACATTTCCGAACAAAGGGGGATTCAGATCACTTGGATATTGATTATGAGGTGTGTGAAGCCCTTTAGGTTATAACCTAATTGTGATGTAAAAAGGTCACCTTGTGAATAGCTGTTTCTTTCCAGCAAATATGCATTGTATTATGATCACACTTCAAAACACAACTAAATGAAAAGGTATGACCTGAGTTCTAACCAAATCTTCGAGGAACATCTGTACCTACTGGTAGGGAGAGGTGCTGTGTAATTACCACCATTATGATTTTAATGGGATCATTATGCACCTTCCAAGCATCTAATTGAGATGACCATGGGGATACCATCTCTGAGTTGCCTCTATCTAGCCACTACCTGCTTGCATTAGAGCTCTCCCATGGAGATAAGCAGGTAAAGGTCATTTTCTTCTCTCTAGAAACAGATCCTGAGCACAGCTGTTGAGACAGCTGGCTCTGACCCAGGTCCTTTCAAGTCTGTGGCTGTGAAGCTGAGCATCCTGTTCTAGTGAGCCAGAGCATTTCAGCCAAGGAAGGACCGAGCAGAAGAAACATCCTATCTGTCCCTAAAACACGAGACCCATCTGCTCCTCTGTGATGAGGCCAGGGTGCAGCAGAGTGCAGTGTATTTCACTGTAGCAGTTCAGTTCTTATGGCTGATAGTTGGTAAAAAATATCTGTAAATTTTTTAAGTCATTGTATCTATGTGTGGGTCAGTTCCTCATCTATTCCATCAGCAGTACTCGCGGGCGTGCAAATTACCCGTGTTTGGTTTTGGCACCACACACTTGTCTGCCAAGCCTTGGAAGGCCACAAGGCACAGGGTCATGCTGGCACAGTTAGAGCTCTCACCCTGTCTGGAAGTGTTGAATTGGCATGATTCATTGCTTAAGAGACCACAGGCATCTCCTCTGCACTTGGTATTCATTTCTCCAGAAAGGACCAACTTCCAGCACACCCAAGGGACAAAACCAGACTGCTTGGCAGTGAAAGGTGCCGTTCTCTGGTTCTCATGTGTTCCAGTGGAATTTCCCTTCTTTGCATTTCAGCAAGGAGAGAGTGGTACCTGTCCCCTGAGACTGTTCAAAATTCTTCTGTAGCAAATCATGAGCATGTTTAGTAGAGAAGGAGGAGAAAGATCCCAACAATTTGGGCAGTGAAATTCCCAAACAGCTTCAGACTGAGCTAGCGAGGCCCAAAGCTGTAACTGTTTTTAAGATAAAGCTGAGAAAAGCCAAACAACTGAGCTGTCAGCTTTGCTGATTTCAAAGTACTAAAGTACCTTGCTTCCTGCTACAGAATTGATGCCAGTTAGGGAAATCTCAAGCTCTAATGTAATTTGCAGGCCATTTTTGTGGATGTTCCAAAGCAGGGAGCATGGTGAAGATGTTCAGCTGGTGTATATCAGCATCAAGACTGACCTCAGTGGTACTTGATCCTGGCCTCTGGTGCATAGTTTTTCACCTGGCACATTTTCTTTCCTTTTGCAATGAGATGATCTTTCAGTCAACATTACAGCCATACAGTCTGCTGAAAGTGTACCTCTGTGCACTTTTGGGATTAAAGACCTTACCGAGGGTAATAAAACCATTAGTTTGGTAATTAAAATCATTACCAATCACAAAGGATGCTAATTTCTTAATAATGCAGTGGCATAATTTATATTGATTTTTCTTCTGGTTCTGAAACCCAGTACAGGATCCCTAAGCAGGGGACCTAGAGAATAGAGCATGAGTTTGGTGTTTTAAGGAAGAACTAATGATTCTCACTGGAAAAAAAATCCCTGCTACTGCATAAGCCCTCATGCCAATAACAAACCTGCAAGTGATGTAAAGTCGTGGTCTGTTCACTCTTTATTTCTCTGAAGTGATCAATTAATACAGCTGAGGTGCAAGTTCATTAAGGATTTGTTTTCCAAGAAGTGTTTTCAAGGTTATCTACGAATATTTCATTATGTAGCCCAGCTTGTTAGGTGAAGTGGGAGGAAAAACAACCCCCAGATTTCCCATTAGTTTTGTAATAATGAGCTGAGCTGAGCCATTAGGAGTAGTGACAGAGCAATAAGGCTGACCAGGTCCCAGAAGCTGTCAGTGTTGCCGCACAGCAGTTCATGCCCTTGCTGCAGGGGATGCAGCAGGATTGCAGCACAGCTCCAGATCTGCTGGAAGCACTGCAAGCTGCAGGGAATGCAGGATGCCTACCTGCATTATATCACTCGTGATGCTGCTGGCTGCAATGGGAAAAACTGACAAAAACCCAATGGTACCACGAATAAGACTTTGCCAGAAAAACTGGTGAAGCTAATTAGAAATGAGCTGTCACCTGGAAAATGAAAATAAGATTATCAGAATTTTTGGGGGGTTGTAGGGTTTGGTGTTTGTTGTGGTTTGTTGGGGTCTTTTTTTCCTTTGTTTTTTGTTTGTTTTTTTTTTTTTTAGGAATATAAAGTAATTTTGCTCTGAAACATTTTGGAAGCTTTATTTTCTATTTATTTATTTCTTATTTTCTTCTTTATTTATTTTTTCTTCTTTGAAAGCTTTATATTCTTTTTTTTCTTTTTCCTCTTTCTTATTCTTCGCTTTGAAGCTCTTTGTCCTCCCAGGGTTTTCAGCTTCTTGGTTAAGTGATGAATTGCAATCCTCACAATACTAACATCTTCCAGACAACAGGATAGCAGAAATCGTCTTTAAATGTGTAACCTGCATAACTTCCCCACTACACTGTTGAGTACAAAAAAACCCACATGCTATTCGTCTAAAAAACCAACCACGAAGAAACTGAGGGACAGGGATTGATTGCAAATTGGTGCAAATTGGGGTAGTTCGTGTGTATGATGCTACCCTCCACTGGCTGAAATCAGAACTGCTCACATAGATGCTTGGTGCAAAGGGGTGACTCCAGCTCGCAGGCAAACCCAGTGCTCTGTGGGCAAGAAGGGCTTGGAGGTTACTGGCCATCGGGGTCTGCTCTGGGTGTTGGCCTCCAGGCCAGTGAGGGCTCTGGGCTGGAGACCATTTGAACGTTACCTTGTATGTTGGGTGTTGCTGTGTTTTGGGGAGCTGGTGGAACAAGGTTGGCAAAGTGGTATCTCAGGGCCCTGTAAAGGTCTTTCCAGATTACTGGGCTGTCAGTGGCAGCAGCGTTTCCTCAGCAGCTGTAATGCTGTGTGGCACATAATTCCACTGTTGGGCAGCCAGGCCCTGCTCGTGATCCGAGATGATGCTGTTAATGTGATTTGGTTCTTAGATAATATCCAGGCTGGCTGCATGTAGTGTGGCCCTGCCCTCTTGCTTTTTGAGTGATGACTACTGTTCTTATTCTTTCCAAAAGCTCAGTTTTGGTGGAATTCCTGTCCCAGGGAAACCAGGAACCTTTCAGAGGAAAAATTTCCATGGATGCATTGAGAATCTTTATTACAACGGAGTCAATATAATTGACCTGGCAAAAAGGCGCAAACCTCAGATCTATACTGTGGTAAGAGATAATAATGTCTGCTTTCCTTCTTTACTTTTTTGCTATTGGCTGCATGTAATGAACATAGCTCAGATTTAGAGAGCTATGGGCATAATTAGCTTGTTAGAATGATATTGCTGAGGCTCACACCAGACAGTGTTGACTGCAGTGGTGAGAGTTATTGAAAGACTTATGTGGAAATTAAAACATTTCTCTGAGTTTCTAGGTGTATTAGAATTTGTTTGAAGAAACTTTTAAATTTCTTTTCCAACATTAAAATGCGTCCTTTTGATGGCATGTTAAAAGTAATAAAGATCTTTTTCCCCTTGTAAATGCGGATTATTTTCTTATTTTCTGAACCATTCCACATCACTGATGTGGAGTACAGTAGTAGAGAACCTTTATTCTGCTATTTGAGTTGGTATTATAGAGAAGAAAAGGTGTTTATTTTATTAGTAGAAATATTTTCCTTTTTGCTGCCCCTTAAATACAGTCTGTTGTCAGTTCTGAGAACCATTGACCTGGTGCTAGTGTCTGTTTGCATGGGATGGTAGAAGTAAAGAAAGAGGAACTGTGGTTTATCCAGTCTGCTAACATAAAACATAAATATAACTTCACGCCTAATAATGCCCAAAAATGCAAATCTGTATAAATATAGAATGAGCAAAATAAGAAACGTTTTCCTTCAAATGAAGAGGGAACAGTACACTCCCATACAGCCTTGACAAATTGTACATAATTCAGCTCTTTGTTTGGCTTGTGCCTCACTCCTGCAGTATGCTTTGATATCTGCCTTTTGGCTCATACCGTGTCTGTGGAGAACATGGAGGTGAAATTTGGTTTGTATTAATGTGTATCAACAGACTGAAGCTACAGGAAAGCAAGTCAGAAAACCACAAGAAGTCCCTCCTTTCTTCACTTTCCCTGCCTAAGGCAAAGCAGAGTACATAGTGAAATGGCAAATGGAAAGGTGATGGGTGAGAAGTCCTGTCTCGTGTTGCTGGCAATCGAGGTTGCCTCCAGGATTCTTCCCTGGCCTGGGACTGAGGGACTTTGCTTTAATAACCTCAAGTTTGATTGCTCTGACTTAGGACTCTAAGGCACATATCTTATGAACTGTGTTAAATTGCTCTTCCCCTCAGTTTACTTTTGAAGGGGTGGAAAGAGTCCTGATCTTCTACTCAGGTCATTAAGTAGATGGTTGGTTTTGCCAGCTGGGTAATAGGAAGGCCTTCATAAAGGGGAAACGAAAACTTTGTAATGTGTTTTTTATCTGAAGGGTATTGCCTGGTTATAACATGGCCCCAAGCAATGAAACTCTGTTATACCCACATTTTATTCAGCCAACACAAGATTGAAGTTATAGGAAAGTAAGGTAGAGGGGCCGTATCCCCATCCTTCAATCTCCCTCACAGAAGTGATGATCTTAATGCAACAGTTTCCAGATGCTGGCTGCAGTACTGCACTTGCCATGAGTTGAGCCATGATGTGCTGTGTCTGGGACACTTGTGTATGCAAAGTGCATGGAAAGGATGCTACACCAACGGTGTCTGATAATCTTAGATGAACATCCTTCTGTAGGAAACAGCCCTTGTAAGTCAGTTGCTTTCCTGCATCCTTTCCATCACAGCTTCCAGTATCTTCCTCCAGTATCAGGTACTTCCAGCTTTCACAAGCTGATCTCCCTCTCCCATCTTTCTGCTCTTCCCCACTTTTTACAATTTACTTACTCAAAATAACTTGTTCTTGCTAAATGTAGTCTTTTGCCTGCCAGATTTACTCTGCGCTAAATGCTTTTAGTTGAAGTTCACTGAGGTTTTCAAGCAACAATCAATATCCCCAGGGAGCTGCAAGCTTCTCTGCTTCACGTCTTTGTAGCTGCTAAAGTTGTCTGGAGTGGAAACGCAATGAAAGGAGCAGCACAGAAGAATATGCACAGCAGAGGCTTGGAATCACACTTCTTTCAACAACATGCTGTGTACTTGTGTTCTCTCCTGCCCAAGCTGGAGATCACCACAGATGGTTCTGCATTGTTAATCCCCAAAATATCTTTGTCTCTAAACAAAAGATATTTGTGGACAAAGTGGACAGGTTGGGACTAGAAAGTCATTAATACTCAGATACATTAGTTTTTTGCCTTCAAAACAGGCAGACTTCAACACTTGGTTTCTGCTTCTTTCTCTGTGCTTTAGTGGACCTTGACACAGTCAGTGAACCAAACTCCTGGTGTTTCATATCCATCAGTTTTAGGATTTTTTGCTGTTGACATCTTTCACACAAGCAGGAGAATGATACATCAGCTCTGGAGGTTATAGATTTCCCCTTATGAAATAGTTCTTTATCCATATAAATAATGGTTCCAAAGCAGCTGCACTTAAAGTTGGGGGAAGAAACTACAGGTTGTCAATAACAGAGTGCTGTACTATTCGCTGTACTCTTGGGTGGTGGCTGTGATTATCATTCTGCCTGTTCTTTTCTGTAACTCATTTGCACTTGCAATGAATCCCCTTGAGAAGACATCTCAGATAACGAGGCAACTTGTCTCTTTGAACTGGAACTTACCTTCAGAATTCCATTTTTGTATTGTTTCATACTTATCCTTTCCACGTGGTAGCTCTATCTATTTGGATAGGCTATCTGTCTTCTCTCTGGGGCTTTTTTATCCCTGATGGTATGTTGTGTTTGTTTCATTTTTGGGTTTGTTTTTTTTTTTTGTTGTTGTTCTTGTGTTCTGGTTTGGGGTTTGTGTTGGGCTGGTTTGGGTTTTTTACCCCTATGTTGTTGAGTGTGGAGAAATGAACTTTTATTTGCTCTCCAAAGAGATTACTGGTTTTAATTGTAAGAGGTTACAAGAAATCAAATAATATGTAATTACCACTGCCATGGTTGCAGGGTTAGACTCTTGGGAAACCTCAGAAAATGTTTTAAAATAATCTAAAGATCTGCTTTGTTTGCTAGCTGTCTTCTCAGCACAAAAGTAGTGCAGACTGGCCATTATGAGATATTATACAGCAGTTACTCATGCTTTTTCTGCAAGTAGATAGGGTCAGGAAAGTATGCTTGTAGGAGCCACGTTTACAAGAAAGGGAAGAGGAATTGTATTGCACAGAAAGATATCTGACCTGCTGTTATCTGGGATTGTGAAGTCCTCATTGAAGGATTTTGTGCTTGTTAAGAGAGTATGTAGATACAGGAGGAGATGTGACAAGTTATAGAAAGAGGAATTCGTTGAGAATTTCTAAATGCATCTGGCTGAGGGTGGTGTTAAGATAAAAATAGCTATGGCATACTGAAAATAGCTGTAGTATCCTGTCCCCTAAATGGTTCCCTACTGCTAGATTTAGGTTGACCCTGTAGAAACTGCTCTCATGTGATCTGTGACCAGGGTCCTTAGACTTTTTGTGTGTCACTGATTTTTGATGCCAAATCAAGATGATATCTAAGGGAGGGAAACAAATTAAGAGATCGTGAAAAGATGCCGTGTTTGATCTTCCCAAAGCTCCACCCAATGTCCTCAGTGCAATTGAGGAAAACCCTATCGCCCTTCCCCTCCCATTACCTCTACCTAATAGGAAGCGGAGTTGTGTTTCTGTTTAGCAGAACAAACCCGGTGCTGACTTGACAGGAGCACAGAATATTTGTAAGGCAGAAGTTGTCAGCCCTCAGATATGCTTGAATTTCTACATCAGCCTGCCATGTTGAATCTGGGAGTGACAGTTCAGCACAGCAAGAGATGTGGCGACATGTAAATGCATCACTGTAATGCCTCAGGGAAATAACCAATTGCCAGCATCAAAGAGCAAGGAAAGATACCTAGTGACAGGAGAATGTAAACTAATAATTCATTCCCTTTATAGAGAATCCAAACATGCTATTTTATTAAGCTGATTTGAGATACCTTCATCCTGAGAAGAATTTACTTGTCTACGTTTGTCTCGTTCTACCAAAATGCTATTGCAGGTGCTGATATATCTGTGAATATCAGGCTGGTGGTTTCTGAAGGCCCCTAGTAGGGTTTGGAGAATGAGGAGTTAGATATTTTATTTTCTTCTTCATTTCATTATGTACTCTAATCAGACTATAGGAATCATAAATAAAAACATGTGGGAACTATTTAGCGATACCCTAAAATATTTCCTATAGGGCTACATTATTTAAAAAAAAAAAAGGTTTTACACATTTATTAATCACATTACAAAGAGTACCAAATTTGCTGTTATTAGGTAAGGAAGGTGAGCTGAGGTTCCAGAAATATTTGGTTCCTGTAAAAATAGCTTTTTATGATTTATTATCTTACTGTCTGGTCCCTGGGTCTTCAGATGAGTCTCCTTTACATCCTACCTGCAGTGTGGAATGCTAAGAAAGTAATTCATTTTAAGGTCCCATTTTATTGTTGCTGAATAGTGTAACAGGACTGTTTTGAAAGAAATTGTGTCACCTGAACTAGGTCTTGAAATTAGGTTTGTTTAACAGTTTTCCCATTGATTTCATTTGGCTTTGTCTACAATTCTCAAGCCTTTTGGTCTGTAAATATTTAATCCATCACATACTTACGATAATAAACTCTACTCTTCTTGATATGGATGTTTTTTTGTGATAGTATTTTCATAGTTGAGCTGACCACAAGTGAAGCAAGTCCTTCCAGGAAAGAGACCACATTTTTTTATAACAGCAGTTGACATATGCAGAAAGAAATGACACTTTTTGAGTAAACAAGGCCTTTTTTTGAGAGTCATCAGCCTTCAGCAAATTTCAGGTTAGAAACAATTGTTCAGAGTCTAATTTATTACATTATCTGAGTAGTCAAATTGAGTGAACAGGGCAGTTAGTACCTGCTGAGTGGAGGAGGGTGTTTCAAAGCAGGAGGTGATAAGGCTGTTAGTCCCTGTAGGAGAGCAAGAGAGATAGCTAATTATTGTCATAGGAGTTAGCAGGGGATAAGGAAAATGGGGGAGAATGTAATTTGCTGTAAAGGCAAGGCTTAAATGTCGAGGTGTTTTTTTGTTTTGTTTAAAGGTCTTTTTCTACTTGCTAAGACCCTGGGAACTGTTTTCTACTTGGCTGCCTGGGACAATGTAAAGAGACAAGCTGAGCCATCACAGCCAGGAACATGGAGCGAGTACAGTTCATACCAACCATTTAGGCAGGCCCTATGTTATGATACACAGATGATTGGAATTTAAGAAAGGAGAATTTAATAAAGAGAACAAATTTTTTTAAAAGCTGGTAAAAATTGCTTTCTATATACTTATCTATTTTAAGGTAGATGTGGTTCTGTTTTCTTAATAATAATTAAAAAAAAAAAAAGAAATTTAATGAAAAAAAAATCTGCTTGCTGCTGTGCTTTGTTCCAGGTAATAAAAGCCTAATAAGCTGTAGATCAGTTTACCCTGAACTGGAACAGAAATTGGGCTCGGATTGTGCTAATTTGCCAGTTTGATGTAAGACATCTATCTTATTCACTTCTGTCAAGGTGATTTTGAAAGCCTGGCTTCATTCCTGCTTGTTGTTCAAAGGAAGCAAAATACCAAGTGGTCTATATTTCTTGTGTGTTTCCTCCTGTGCCCTTTTTTTTTTTTTCTTTTTCTGTCTCTCTGAGGGAAATGATGTATGATTTTTCCAAATTAGCTCCCATCTCTCGTCAGCAACTCCTAGCTATTGTACCATGTAATTAAACAATAATGTGGGCATAAAAATGGTAAAATCCTTTCTTCCATTTCTGGCCAGTGACATAGTCTAGGACTGAATGAGGATTCAGAAATGCCTAGCCAAGCATCACATCCCTGATTCAAGGTCATAATGTTTCCTGGGGTTTTAATCTTTTTTTAAAAAAAAAAAAAAAGTGCAACATTTTTTTCTGCATAGGAGCATTATCTTACTGTAAACATGTCAATAGGATAAAAAAATAGTACTTTATTGATACCTAGTGTGAGTGAGGAATAGGGATTATCAGGAGGATATGTTAGTTTAAATGAAGCTTTGATCAGGAAAGCTTGGTTTTCTATCATAAAATTTTGTTCAGGGAAAGAGAAACCCACCTCAGTATAGGAACTTCTTTTTAAAATATGAGCCTCACACTTGGGATGGGCTAGGTACTCCCAGGTAACACCATGTGTCTTCACTGAATTACAGAATTGTAGGGGTTGGAAGGGACCTCAAGAGATTATCAAGTCCAACCCCCCTGCAAAAGCAGGTTCCCTAGAGGTCGCACAGGTGTCCAGACAGGTCTTGGTGCTCCCGCATCCTGTTTGAAGGGAGTTTGCACCAGTGTTTCAGAAGGCTGAAGTTGGTATTTCACTTGGCCTTTCATTAGGTGTTCAGCAGTATCTTGATTTGAGTACTTGAAATCTATGTGGGTTTCCTGGCTGCTTGAGATAGTTGATTTTAAAAAAAAAAAAGGATTTGAGAATTTGCCCAATTCTTAAAATCCAGTTGTTCAAAGTTGAGTGACAATCTTTCACCTTATTCTTTTAAAAATGCATCAGAGGTCAACTTTCCCCTCTGTTGCTCTCTTCGAAAATTTGTGTGCAGCCTCATTCTCTTCACAGCTAGAAATAGTCGTCCAGGCTCCAAGCTGGAGATATTCTTGCCAGTTTATGCACGCTCATATCTCAGCCAGACCTGGGATTTTAGTCCCGTTACTTGTCATATGAACTCTCCCTTTTTAATCCTCTGAAGAAAACAAGATATCCTTTTTGTTGGATGGTATCCATAGAGTGATCACTGAGGAAAGCAAGCGCCCATTTGATGCTCTAACCCTCAGGTAGAATGAGTGCTCAGAAATACTCCTTTATTGTTTTTCCTGTTCAAGCTGTGATCTTGGCCTGTATCCTTTGGTAGGCTTAGTGTTGAGGAGTCCAGTTCTGCTGTCAGTTTGAATAATTTCCCAAGCGTGTAGTACTTCTGATTAGTATTCTGTGAGAGCAAGGGGGATGTGTAAGAAACTTTTCACCAACTGCCCTTGCTGTGGTGTTGTAGCAATCTTCTTTCTCCGTTCATCAAGACATGAAACTACATGAATAAAGGCCAGAAAGGACTGAAATGGTTCACTGAAGTTATACAGGGTCCATTGAATCCCTGCAGAAGTCACTGGAAAGGCTCCAGTCAGTGTTGGCTTATGTCTCACAGGATCTTATATGTAATCCACTTTTATCCTCATCACTTAACAAATGTATTTTACCATTCACATTTTAATAGGAAAGGCTTTGATTCTTCCTTAAAATTCTCTTAACATGCTGTTGCCTGTTCATTCAATATCTTTCAGGAACCATGTCTGCAACTGTACCATGCCTGCAAAATCTGGGGTGCTTGTGCTTTTGTCTTGGAACAAGTTTCATGGCAGCCAGTGAACAAACTGCAAATATCTACACTGCATTTCTAGGTTCAGGAGGTTTCTCCTGAAAGACTAATAAGAAATCTTTTAGAAAGATTTCACTGCTTATTAGAGGAGTCATTAATCAGTCAGGAGATGATAGACTTAATGGAATTCTTAAATGCCACGATAGCTGGAGTTTCCAGCAGCTGGGTAGAGATGAGCATATCCCTTATTTTCTCTAGGGATTAGACTCTTCTTATCCCATTTCCTAGCCAATGAGCTTTTACTTTTCAGTTAAACTGGGTTCAATTATAAAATCAAGTGTCTGCCAGAAGTCTTGCATGTACCCTGGAGATTTTCAGAGCTGCTGCCAATTAAAGCAAAAAGCTCCTCATCAGATGCAGGTTTAGGGGAAGTTGTTTACTTTTCTGACTTAGACCTGCTGGAATAATTTGTTTGAGATTATCATTCAGGGCAAATTTAACAGTTTTTTGTAATGAGAACCTGTCCCGTTTCAGTGGAAAAATGTTTTTTTTCTAAGTGACTGTTATGTATCTCTTCTTCAAATGTTCATGTTACTGTCTGTAGGAATGTAGGCAGTTGGTCAGTGTAAGGACATCAGCAGCTATTGTTGGTGCATGTTAACTGCATCCTATAGTTTTTGTCTGGAATGCTGCTTTAAGGAGGTGTTTCCCTCCCAAATGAGTCAGTTGAACTGACTTAAGTTCCCATAGCATCAACTGGTTCCTTTTTTTTTTTTTTTCCCAGATATCCTCAATAGCTTTTAGCTCTGACCAAAATTAGTTATGGACCTTACAATTCTTGAATAAAAACAATATAAATACCTTGTTAAAAGAAGGCCCTAAAAGGCAAACTCACCTCTTTTCTGTCTCCCAAATGTACTTTTAATCCCTTGCACACAGAATATTGCAGCACTGCCTTTATGCATTCCCACCTACTTGTTCGTGTGGCAGATGGAATCACACCTGCTCTGCTTCAGTGTAGTCAATGGAGAGGCAGCAGAGCTTAAAGTCTCACCACGTTAAGCATGGGAGAAGATATGTAGGTCCTGATCATATGTCTCAGCATTGCCCCTGGGTTCAGTCAGCACTTTTTGCTGCTTCTATTCCAGTGTGGATGACTACTGTGTTCCTGAGTTTTTCAAGGGGTCACAGCAACCCTTGAGTTTAGGACCGGTTTCATGTGCTGAGAACTTTGTATCAAAAGGAGACAGAATTTTGATGCACTTATATTAGTGTGTCAGGGATACTCTGCTGTGGTGCTGCTGCTGCAAACAGCTGAAAGCATATGGCCTATTTTAAGGTCACCTGAAAGTTTGTTGTGCATTGCAAATGTGTTTTTTCATCTTCATGTTCACCTTCTCTGACACCTTTGAGACAGTCTAGGCATAGATTTTTCTACTGGTAGTAAAAATCTGCATAGATTTTTGAGGCCAGAACCCTATCTGAATAGTGCAAATCCTCCCCTCTACAGTCTTGCATTTTGCTATATCCTCCCACTGCCAGTGAAGCAAATTGTTACTTGAGTGCAGACTCGGATAATGTTTGAACTTTCCTCCAAGCTCCTGTGTTTTGTGTGTATAAGATCTGTAAATGTCTTACTGCTTTGTGTGGAGTTACTTGAATCACTGTAAATGTCTAAAATTCCTAAGAAAATTTGTCATCGGCATTTTAAGTGTACAAACCTTTAAAAAGCTCTAGAGAAAAGTTTACCATATTTGTTTATATCAGTGCAGTTGACTGTCTTATTTTTTCTGTAATTTTTCATGAATTCAATTGAAAATGGAGGTGGAAATATAACAACAGTAATAAAAAAGTGCCTATGGTGTCTCTTATGCAGGCAGAACCCAGCAGGTGGTAGAAACTTTTTAAAGGCTGAGAGCAAATTTCCATCCTACTTTTCTGTTCTACTTCCCACCTGACTAATGTTCAGTTGAGAATTGAATAAGCTTTGGACTGTTATCTCAAAACTCATTCTAACATGATACACCCATGGATACCTTTTGCCATTACTAAATCTGTTGTGTAGCATTCTGCACCTACCAAGGGAGGGAATACGTAAAGAGCTTGATATAGATAGATATCTGCCAAGGGTTCTTTCATTCAGTGATAATTTGGTCTCTTTCTGGCACATTATTTCCCATTTTAAAACAAATAGTAAGAAAGATGTTTGAAAGTGATAAGGAACAATTCCATCAGCTGTCTGAGATTTCAGAGAGGAATTCCCCAACCACTGTGAAAACTTCCTACACATCCATCAAGTGCTTTTCTTCATAATTATCCTGTTAGAGTGAGGTACCAGCTTGTGGTACCACAGAGAAAGCCTTTTTACTACAATGTTTTTATCAGATTCCAGTTGGTATTTTACAAAACAGCCTAGTTCAAGTTGGCTGCAACAATGTCCTGGGATGGCTTTGAAAGAAGTGGCTCCCAGCTTTTTTACAGTTTTATGACATGATTTGAGTGACCTGGTTGAGTAATCTACAGTAGCTAATTGTGTCATTTTTTCATCCCATTATAAGTATTTTATTCAAGTGACTTATTCCACTTATTCCACGAAGTTTCCTTGTTTAGAATAATAATTATTAAAATATTGGTGATGATAATAATAGTAAGTTTATTTTATAGTATTATTAATATATTGTTATATTAATAATGTAGTTATGATTTTATTATTATTTCTGTTATTAGCACAGATTGTGTCACTCTGAGTGAAAGAAAACAGTACTGCTACTGGAATTTATATGTTGAGTATTGGAAATAAATGCAGATAATCTTCCCCGTGTTTTGCCCTATGTAGTAGATACAAGCAGATGAGGGAATCTTTACTGTTGTGATTATTTACTCACTATTTCTCTGGTGTCAGTTCCTGAGGTCAACATAGATCCAAATGAGTTTGATTTTCTTAACATAAAGCTAAACTTGAGCTTGAAGTGGGAGGTGCTGGGAAACACAAAGCAGATGTTGCCACTTCGACATGGTCTGTCTGAGGCAGCAAATAAGCTCTTCCACACACAGGCATGGTCTTGGGACATCGGGATGCAGTTAGATCTTCCTGTCAGTTAAGGTTTTGATTTCTGATCCCTCCAATTTGTGGTGAAAATAAAGTTTTGAAGTCAAATATGTGTTCCCAAAATGGATAGATTCTTTTCCTAATGAGTGCTAAAGATTTGTGTCTGAATAAATTACCTATTTCAGCCTTGAGTGTCATTAGAAATCCAAAAAGTTTATTTCACTATGGGTGTTTGGAGACAAAAGCAAAGAAAACAGTCATGTTGATCACATTTGATTTCTGTTTCTTTGCAGGGGAATGTGACCTTTTCTTGCTCAGAACCACAAATTGTTCCTATCACCTTTGTCAGCACCAGTCGAAGCTACTTGCTACTACCTGGCACTCCTCAAATTGACGGTTTGTCAGTCAGCTTCCAGTTTCGAACATGGAATAAAGATGGCTTACTTCTTTTCACTGAACTGTCTGAAAATTCAGGACCTCTCTTTGTTTATCTCCATGGTGGGAGATTGATCCTGCTCATTCAGAAAGAGACAGAAAACCCAGTGGAAATCAGTGAAGGTATTTACTTTTTGTCTACTCTCACATGTCTTCTTTTAAAATAAAAATGTCCAACCTCACATGATGAAAGGGTAGTGATTTTAGGAAGCACGTAGTCTTCTTTTCTCTTTTCAGATTTTTTTCTTGCATTTGAGGGGTAGAATCACTCTCTGCAGCTTCAGGTAGATCAAAGAACGGAAAGTTTTCATCCTGAGATCTCCAGGCTTAACCTATCTGACAATTAGCTCAAGCCTCTGTGTTCTTAAACAATCACTGTAGATTTTCTTCAGTCAGATAACATGAAGACTTTCTTGTTTCCCATCCTCATACTGTGCTGAATTCAGTTGGGAGTCAGCAGAGCTGCTGCAGCATCCCCAGCACAAGATAAGACAGCCTCAGAGCTGGGTTTTTTTCCTCTGATAGCTTTACACTCTCCCTTTATGCTGCACTTAGTGTGACTGACCACGGGCTTCCTCACCTCTCACTCCCTCATTGGTGTCCTTAGCCAGTTTGCAAGCTGCTTTGTGCAGTGCAGCTGGCGGGATGCAAGACGGTGAAATAGGGTTGTCTCCCTGACTTAAAATTCAGGGAAAATTGCTTGTAAATGTTTACCAGAACAGCTATGCATTGGCTCCCAGAGACAACAGAGAAACAATTTCAGACTGTACAACAGAGGTAGGATCAGAGTGGCCCAGCTGCCCTCCAAGAATGACCTATATAAGCCATGCTGGTATCCCAAATAGAAATGTTCTTAGCCCAGGGCCTCTGCACGTCCTTTGCTGCTACAAAGCTGTGTTGGGTGGGGGACTGGGAAATTCATTTTCTGTGTAGGTTGAATACCCAGTTTCCAAAGGTGGATAGAACTGATGGAACTAAATAATAGTAATAGTATTTTCTAAAAAAACAGCTATTGAAATAATTGTGTTATTAAAATATTCCCAGTACAGACTAAAAGAGGGCAGATGTGTCTATTAAAAGCAGCAGAGATGAAATCTGACAGAGTTGTCAAAGCAGAGCTGTTCTATATGCGTGTTTCACTCCCCTTTATGATAGAAAATGAGACAGCCCAGCATCTATCCTTCTTCATGTAGATTGCTACAGCCTTAGCTTGCTGCAATTTATGCTGAAAACTGAATTTCCAGCCTTTATTGCAGTCCTAATTAAATTGTTGACAAAGCTGAGACAATGTCAATATTTAGTTGGGTGTATTTGTTTTTATGTAGTTCTGAAATCATGAACCTGAGCCCAGCCTCTGTTACTATCCAAAGCATTACTGAAATGCCTGCTTACACATGGAAAATATGCAGAAATTGTAAATGCCATGTTCTGCAGATGTCAGGTACTCACAATAAACTTATGCTTACTCAAGAGTGGACCTACTTTTGCTCAAAATGAGACCTATTTTGTTTTGACATCTTTTCAGTCTTCAGCAATGTATTTCACTTCAAAATGGACTTCTAGTTGAAAAATCTGGTTTTGCTGGGAAACCAGCTTTTTAATCTATGTGCATCCATTAACAGCTGTTTCTGTGGAAATTGTCTCATTTTCAAAATCATAATGAAATAGCTTTTCATACATACAACACCCACAATTTTTTTATTTTATTTTGAACTGTTCTCACACCTCTTTGTGTCACTAAGTGCTTGTTTGTTTCTTCTGAAAGCTACATTAATGAAAAATATCCCATTAGGGAGGGGGGAGTACATAGTTGTCTCTGCCTGATCTCAGTGACTCTAGTCTGATGGTAGCATAATTTGAACTGTAATTGGGTTACTTTTGATCTTCATCACTGTGAGTGAACTCAGAAGCTTGCCCACTGATTTTCATGGATGTCAGAACAGAGGTTGTGGAGTCTCTTTGTAGCTGTGTGGTGTTGTTTCAAGAGCTGTGAGGTGCAACACTGATTTACAAGTAAGGAATTAGAGAGGTTATTTCCCACTTCACACAAGTGTCTAGTAAAGAAAGAGTCTGACTGGTACCATAATCTCTCACATACCTTCATGGGTTCCTGCTCAAAGCAACAATCCTAGCTCTTGCCAGACCCATGTTGAAATCTAATATAGAAAGGCTTTGGTACATCCACCTGTGCTAACTTAGTGCTGAAGGGTTTTAAGAAGCACAAATCCTACTGATTCCTGATGGAGTTTGTCAGGTTTCATAGTGGAGCCTGTGACAGGGTATGACCATCTCACTGAATCTAATCTTCTTCAGTTTCAGGAATGTCTTTAATACCAGAAGCTTCTCTTTGTGCTCCTATGAGATATAAGCATTTGCCAACAAACTGAAGATAGACATAAACACCTCTAAAGCGGTAATAACGTACTACCAGAGAGGTGATGGGCCTGGCTAGCTTGGCAAGTGCCTGCAGTACCAGAAGCTGGTCAGATTAAAATGTGAGGTGACCTTTCCCTTCCTTGAGCTTTTTCTTCTATGATAATTTGTTTCCAGAGGTAATGAGTTCTTTTCAGCAGCTAGTTCTCTGGTTTTGGGGGTCAGCTGCACATTTGTGGTTGGAAGGAAAATGAGGTTTGAAGAACACAGTTGGCTCCTGCACCTATTTTTCATTCTTCATACTTGTTTTTAATTTTACCAGGCACCAATCTCCATGATGGGCTTTGGCATTCTGTTAACATCAATGCCAGAAGACATCGCATTACCCTGACACTGGATAACAATGCAGCCACTGCCAGCCATGCAACCACTGTCTCGAGGATCTACTCTGGGAACAGATACTATTTTGGAGGTAGGTTGTTACAGACAGAAGGAGGACAGGTTTTCATGATGCACATCCTTAGATGCTTGCTGTTGAGGTCTCCCCAGCTGCACCCCGCAGATAAGAGCAAATTCTGTAATAACTGATTTTAGACCCGTTATTGAGCTGCAGTACATGCAGCACTGTGGGAAGATAAAAAAAGTCTTGGGCAACCTTGATAAAGAGCAAGCAGAACTGCGTACAGAGCTGTGAAAGTGGCCTTCTAGTGTTGGTAGCCAATGGGTACTGCCATCTAGCTGGCAAAACACGCAGAAGCTATCTGTATTAGCCAGAACTGTTTTTTCTAGTTAAAAGGCCTGAAGACTATTAGTATTATTAATATTCCTGTAGATATTACTAGTCTGATCAGGCTCAGTGACTTTAGACTTCAGAGCTTAATTGACATATGGCTCAGATCTACAAAGGTATTTAGGTACTGTGCTCTCATGGAAATTAATGTAGGCTTGGCTCAATTTTAAAAATGTGAAGAACAGTCTTGAAAAATACTGCTTCTGCTTTTTGGAGTGCAAGCATTAATTTAGATAAAGGAAGTGTCATCAACTGTCTTCTTATCTAATATATTACTGCGTAGTGCTTACTGTAGTGAGGCTCTGATCTTGATGGACCTTCTAGATACAGCAGTAAGTGAGGATGCACGGGAGGCTTTGGACCTCAAAGATGGCCAAATACTGAGGAAGCACGTATAAAAATGTTGTTCTTTCTTCCTACTCACGGGATTTCACACACACATTGTCTCAGTAGCAGAATTTAACCCATTATAATTTTACATTATGCACAGCTTTTTTTTTTTTTTTTAATGGGAGTCAGTTGCTACCAAATGTGGACTCAAAAGAAGAGAGAAGAAACCTACAGTTTGATTTTGCTTATTGTACATAAAAACCTCATACTCTGATGTTTCTAGTGATTGCTCTTTTTCTATTTTGTCTCTTTTTCTTTTCCTCTTTAAAAAAAAAATATTTTCTTTTCCTTACTGAAGGATTTATAACCCAGAAGGATACAGAGCATAAGGAATGAAAACACTTGGAATAATGAGCCTCTGATTTCTTACATCAGGAAATCCCAGAAGAAACACATGAACATTCCAATATTCTTCTCTGCCTCTTTTTTCTTTTTCCCACAGGGTGCCCTGACAATTTCACCGATTCCCAATGTTTAAATCCCATTACTGCTTTTCAAGGCTGTATGAGGCTCATCTTTATTGATAACCAGCCCAAGGACCTCATTTTAGTTCAGCAAGGCTCTCTGGGGAATTTTAGTGATTTACACATTGATCTGTGTGGCATCAAAGACAGGTAATTATTGTTTCCTCTTTTTTGTGTTTGTTCTCTTTTTTTCATCCTAGTGATTTATAAATACAGGTTGCATTAAGTGAAAATTGTAATCTGCCTACATTAAGGATATTAGGCATAATAGACCTACTAATAGAAAATATTACAGCAAAGATAGGAGGAATGGAGGGGAAATGGTTTCAATTACATGAGGCTCTCTTCACATTGACTTGTAGGAAATAGAGTATGCAAATTCAATCAAACTACAGATTGGTGAAAGGATTAAATTATATGCATAAACAACATTTGATTGCTTTGAAGTTGTAGAGGGAAATGAAAGAAAAGAAAAAATCATTTGATTCATCAGAACATGTCATCCCCTTAATATATCAGCTGGTTTCGCTTAAGTAGTTCATTTACAATTTTTCTTGTTAGCCATTACAGCACGTTTATCACGAAGATAAGGAACACCTCATGCAACATACTGCCCGTTTGGTAGGACAACATAATAACAGAATATCTGAATCTACCAGAGATACATTTTAGCTTAAAATACTGATCTGAATCCCTTCTTAGCTGCAGCCTGGCAGGAAACTCAGATTTCCTCATGAAAAGTAAAGAAGAAATAAGCAATCATTATTTATTTAGAAGTATTTCATGGTTTTTTCCTTGCTTTCTATGGATTTTTAGTGTTTAAATATTTCTGAATTACTGAAATGTGTACTTGGAAATTAGTACATTGAATTATAGGCTCTGGTTACTTTTTTTTTAAATCTAAGTTGTGAAAAATGGAAATGGAACTGTTGGAGACTTAATGTGCTTCAGGTAGTTAAGGGAGTAGGAAGGGCATTCTGGAAATGTGTTAGGAACTTAAGCATTTAACATAATTTTTTCAGATGTGTTACTTAAAGAGGTGGAGCTGAAGGCCAATCTCCGTTATTGCTTAGTGTAGGAGGGATCAGCCTGCTGGAGCTGCAATCTTTTGAAAAGTGGGCAAAACATTTGTTATGCGAGACCTTGTGCCCCTCTTTGCATATTCATGTTTCTTAACTTGTACAGAGAAAATACTGACTTTGCTGATCAAGGCATTTCCATGTTTAATGATGACTGAATTCAGGGGAAAATGAATTTCATGTTTGATGTGCCTGAAATAGCAGATGGAATTGCTAAGATGCAACTGATTTAATAGAAGGAAGTAAAATGTAAACTTTTCTGAGAATTAAGAGAAAGTATTTTGTTCTTTTCTTGAAAGATGGAGTGGACCATCCAAAGATGACTTGTATATTTACATATTGAAATAGAACAACTATGTTATGAAGCAGAGGTGCTGTGGGACCTCTCCAGTGCATTCACTGTCACCAGGTCCAGTGTACCCTTTACATCTGTGGTACTGTTGTAAATGTCTTCCTCATCTTCAGTGTCCCAAGGATGATAACAGTCAGTTTGTGATCAGGGAAGGATGGATTTGGGATTTTTTACACAATTTACATGTCTAGGAGACAATCTTGGGAGAGGTTAAAAACTGATTTCAGTGAGCTAGAAAAGCTCTCATAGATTCACAGGGCGAAGTACAGCTGGTGCAGTACTGAAGTTGAGTGGACACAGCAACAAGGGACATGAGGAAAGAGGGTTGAAATTCAAAGAAAATTCATAAGGAAAATACGGACAAGAGGCTTTTGTATTATGTTGCCAACACAATCTTAAGCTGGTGGATGAGCTGGAGAAAGACTGAATGAGAACACATGGAGTGTGTTACTTCTAACTATGTTTGAAAACTAGTTTCTTCGAGTCTATCATGACATACTTGGTTACAACAAGCTACAGATAGAAAGGTTTTGGAGAGCAGGCCATTTTAATTCAAATCTAAAGACTGCACTGCTGTCTAGTCTGTGTGGTACACACTTGAGTATGTTTCCAAATCTTGTTCAAACTAGTTCATTGCACAAAAGGTCCGATGCTTCCAGTCATGGTAACTCAACTGGTCGTCATAGTTCAACTAGTGCTCTCTATCACAACAGTTCTGCATTGTAGCATCTCTGCAGTATAGGGAAGTTGGGCTCTGGCTCCAGGCAATATCCAGCTGCTCATTCTCTATAATAAGGAGCATTAAACCTCTGTAAAAGCATCTTCTCTGAGAAATGTGATCTCCCCTTTCTTAATTGTAAGATTTATTGCTGTGTACGATGTAAAGCACGTGTTTTTGTCATTTTAATGTGTGTGGGAATTGTGGAGCTTAATTAACATGTAAATGGGACATTTCTCTTAGTTATCTAAGCAAAAAAACCACCATCTTTTGAGGAATATGCCTATAGATAGAAAGCAATTTATTTGTTACAATCTTGTAGGCCAAACTCATTAAGATCTGGACTCTGAAGGCAGTGGTTAGGCAACTCACTGCAGCTGGATGTGCTCTTAAAAATAAAATGAATGACATTGTTTTGAAGGATGATAAACTGGGACTGCTATTGATAGAAACAGTATGTTTTTAAGTGAAAATCTAGTTGTGTTTAGCATATTATACGCACACACACACACCCAGGAGTCCCTGTATAAAGTGATGAGCCTCCATTAAATTAAATGGACTCATCTGAGGGTCTGTTAGTATTTTATCATCTCTCATCTCTAGCATTTGTAACTGTATGTGTGCTCAAGTGAACTTGGCATGAATGCCTTCTGTCTCCCTCTATTTGTTATTTCCATACTTCAGTAACTGTTTCTCAAGAAATAAATGCCGTCACTAGCTGAGCTATCAGGGAGTAGTGTTCACAAAAATGACAATAGAAGTATTCAGAATTTTGCCTTCTTTACATTTGGTAGTTGGGGAGATGGTGCCAAGTGAAGATGCTTTTGGAGATACAAATGAACTTGATCCTAGTACTGACCCTGCTTTGAGCAGTGTGAGTCGGGGGAGTTGCTGGAGGCTCCTTGCAGTCTCGGGAATCCCATGAATGACACCAGTCAGTAGCTACCTGGTCCTGGCTGAGTGGACAGTTCAGGATGTATCTGTGAGAGCTGGTGTTATCAGATAACACAGAGAAAACTTAATTTTCTGTGTTTTCAGTAGGAATTTAAGGTGTCATACAGTCTGGAGTTGAACACAGCAATATGGACTGTCCTGATGATGGAAGAAGGCTAGTTAACATCATTTCCTATTAAGAGACTGCTCATTTCTAGCCCTCATCTGCAGTGCTAGCACCACTAATGTTCCTCCTGCTGCATATTAAGTCATCTCTGATTTGCCACAGCCTTGTGTGGTACCTACATGTTGTCCTTAGGTGACATATTTTGTGCAAGGAGGCATCCCCAGTCTATTCATATCAGAGCTGTGTCCTCTCCACAAGTCCTGCAAAGTAATGCTGTATTCCCTTCTTCAGCCCCTTCAGAATCTGTGGGAGGAAGCAATTTTTCTTGTAGCAACACATGTGTAGGACTCTGGGCATTATCCCCACTGCCTGCCTACTGCTAATCCAGCTAACTGGTTTTCCTTTTGTTCATAGCGTGTACATTTGCTGTGGTTGTCCATGTACACAGATTGCTCAGTCTTTTCTGAAGATGTGGCAAATTGTGGTGCTGGCTATGAAGTGTTAGAGGTCATAGCTGCATGCAATGCATTTATCCCCATTCCAATGAGAGGTAGAGGAAAACATGAGACAATATGCTGTGAAGCCATAAAGGTCTGCTCCACATTTAATTCTAATTTGAATTTGGGTTAATTTTATCCTTCTTTGTTGTTGCCTTTTCAGGATTTCTGCTTGGTTAAGAGTACAGGTACACATCAGGAGTTGTTTGCTTTGCACTGATTAATAAGACAGAAAATAGTTTCCTACATCATGCTGGCATTTCCCCTCTATGGCATGGTATGGAGCAGAAGGTAACAAGGCAGAGATTTTTGGAAGTGAAGGTGACATGAAGTCCTTTAATTCAGTGACTTTTTGATGGAGGGTGTAAGAAATATCTTTGAATATCCGTGCAATCTTTTACAGCAGTACATGTACTACATCAAATCCTCTCTGACCAAAAGCCATCAGGCATAGACCCAAAAGATGTAAATGCAGAGTAATATAGATTAAGTTTGTGGCAACAGAGTCTGTACAGCCCTCACTCCTGGTGTATTTTTGGGGAAGGGAGCAATCTTCTAGGGGTGATATATTAAATTTAAAAGCTTCCTGGGGAAAACCTGAGGAGAAGAAAATCTAGTGAGAACAGAATAGTTCTGTCTTTAGTCCTTAATCGGTGTCAAGGGATGGGGAGGTGTCAGGCAGCATAAAAAACAAAATTATTTGCTTTGCATAGATACTGTAAATCAGAAGGGATTCGTTCCCTTTTCTTGATTTCCACTAAGTTTCTAATTTTAAATGTATGGCCAGGCTCCCCATCCTCCCCCTGCCTGTGTCATGTCTGGGGTTTACAGAGACAAGCTGTAAAGATTTTCCCAAGTACTTCTGGTTCAGAGAAAAAAAGAAAACAAAAAACCAATAACAAGTGAAAAACACAGCAAAAACAAACCAAACAACAGGATGTCTCTCTCCTAATGGTGTCCTCACATTTCCCTCCTCAGTATTTTACCATGTTTGCAAACACTTCTTGAGCCTTTCAAACAGCCTCCTGGAGATGGGTTAGAGATGCCATTAGAGGAACCTCTTACTCAGAAGGGTAAGAAATCACAGCTTTGTCTAGTGCAGTGTCCAGCTGGGCACAGTGGCTGGCACAGAGCTCTTCCTTTGGAATTCTAGCATGGAGGAAAGGCATAAGGCTGCTTTCCTCAAGGATGTGAGTGCTTCCCTTTCCTGGCTAACATGCACATGGGGCAGAACAGAGAGCTGGCCCTGCAAAGAAAGATTAAGTTCTGCTTCTTTAGCTAGAAGAGATTGTTGAGAAGAGGCAGCAAAATGATCTTCAGGTGCTAAAAAGCTGCTGCAGCACAGAAGGGAATAATCATCTTTTCTGACCAGGATGTGTAGGAGAGCAGCCATGGCATAGACTGCCTGAGGAAACTGTCAAGTCTCTGTCACTGGAAGACTTTACGAATAGGTTAGATGAGTCTGCGAGAAGTAGCAAACACAACTACGGGTGATCATGCCTTGAGGTGTGAGCATGGTCTAAGTGATCTTCTGAGTTCCCTCCAGCTCTGTGTGATTCTATTGCATTTTCTCAGGCTTCTCCTCCAGCTGGAACAGCTGTGTCTTGCTCTTGCTTTAGGGGTTCTGAAATGTCAACAACAATAACACAGCTTAAGAAAAACAAACAAGCAGAAACCACTTGGAAAATATCTTTCAAGAATTCAGTTCAGGGTTTCTCACACCTGTGAGAAAGCTCATTTGATAGAGATATTTCTCAGACATTTCTCAAGCAGTTCTGTGGCAGGGAGTAGGGATTATGTAGCCTATAGGTATAGTTTGATGATTGGGGGTTTTTTTCAACCTTGGATGTATATGCTTGGAGTGTAAGGGAATGGGGAGAAGGTGCAATACTTTATATTCATTTTTCACTTTTGCTTCTAAAAATGCATGATTCATTTTTACAACTGCAGGATGAAGTTCTGTGATTGCAGAATTTATTGCCCTGTTCTTCCTTGGGATTTCTTTGCAGATTTGATGATGTCTAGAATGATGGTTCAGCTTAGGCTGTGTGTTTGTCTTTGATGAACAGTAACTTGATTCCCTTCTACTTGGCCGTCTTATCTTCATGAGATGCTGTGACTTCTTGGAGTTGAGGTGTCTGTCCCTCTTTCAGATATGGTTAAAATGTGGGTGAGAAGTTTGTGAGCTGTCAGGAGGCAGGGACTGAGGCACTAGGAGAACATCTTTCCCCCTAGTGAATCAGGCTAACAACTGTGTGTTGATCCCTTCACAACCCCTATTTCAGTAGCTAAAAGATGAAATGCAAATCTAGTTGGATATATTCGCTGACCTCAACCTTGGCCTGACCAGCCCTTCCTAAGAAGTATGTCCTGTCTCTACCACTCGGAGGCGGTGCTGTGTTCAGCCCTGACTATGAGACTGTCATTCAGGCCTCAAGGCTGTTTCTAAAACTGACATCCTGTTCTTTTGTGTGCCACAGACTGTTCTCTACAAAGAGAGATTAAATTGACTAGGACTCTTCAGCCTGGAGAAGAGGGAGCTAGGCAGTGCTGTGTGATGAGGGGCAGCATGAAGTAGGTGAATAATAAACAAGAATTTGCTGTTTCTCACAAATTCAAATCTTACGCAGCATCAAATTGGATGTTGTTAGAAGCTGTAGAGGTCAAATATAAAGGATAAAGTCAGTAAGGCATACATGAATCCATAAGCCACAGATGGCTGGAAGCAGGCAAAGTGTTCAGCGGGATGCTCCTGAACTTATTTCATCAGCATCTTTGCTGTGACACTGTCAGAGTAAGGAAATTGTGGAGGCTCTGTTGATCTGAAGTGAAGTCTGGAGAGAAATGATAACCTTAGGACTAGGAACCCCAAGTTCCTTACTGTTTTGAAAACATCTTTTTCATTGTGGGCAGCAGCTCTTTGTACATCATCTGTTCAAAAGCAAAACATATTTTGTCATACCTGTGCTAATCTCAAAATACATTAGAATCTGACTCTGAATATTGCTACGTACTAATACTTTCTGCACAGTGGTTTTTCTTTCTACATGGCAGTGGAAGAGTAAGGCTGCATGTCTGCCTGTGTGTGGGCAAACAATATAAGGCATAGCCTGGGAGAGATTCAGGCAGCCTCTCATTTAAAAATAAATTAAATGGGTAGGAAAACAAATATGCAGATGCTGAGAATTTGGCCACACTTTTGAGGAGCTCTGGGATTTCCCATTCAGCAATTGGCTGGACTGACAGATTTTGGGACTAGAATCACTAGCTTTGGTCCTGAAGCTGAGTTGGTTGTTTGCTGTGGTTGGCATCCTGTTCAGAGAATAGATGTAGGAATGTAGGCTCAAGAGGTATTGCAGCTCAAAAGTTGCCATGGATATTAGGAAAATGTGCCAAAAAATCATTAAACCTCAGTCCAGAAACACTGTGGATTTCCAGCCCTTAATCATATGGCACAGATGCTCCCTTTGGGCCGAGGCTGGCTGTCTGCTGTTACAGCAGATGGACCCCTTGGAATACAGCAGCAAGGGCTGAGGTGTTGCCTGCAGCCTGAAGACATGGGCTGATTGATCTCATCCACTTGTGCATGCAGTGGGACAAACTGCTTTGCAGAATTAGTCACAGAGAAGAAAATTCTGTTTCTAGTTCTTGTACTCTGTGTGTACAGAGAGAGGCAAGATCTGCGTGTGGTTTCCCTTGTCAGCATATCTGCATAGAGAAATGCTAAGGAGGCATTGCAGTTGGGATAGCTTGTGCCAAACAGCTGTAGTAAGGGGAAAACTGGCCTTATTTTCCTCTGACTCGACACTTCTCATGGAAACTCACCTTTGCCCCTCAAGATGGTGCTAAACAGTTGCTTCCACCAGGCACATCCTTACACGTGTCACACAGTCTTGAGACACATCCTTAATGATGACTGTTAACATTAATGCTTTTGAACTCAACCCCTCATCACAAAGGATGTGGTATTTATGTTGGCCAGTGACAAAGAAAACTGTTAAGGAGCCTGAGCTGTCATATGATTTTGATATTCCTGACAGGGCTGAAATAGCTTAAAACTGTTGACTCTTTTGATAGCAAAGTTTACCTGGACAAAGGTAGGGCTAAGGCAGGAGCATGATGTACACTCATTGTTATATTGTCATAAATTCTATACACAAGTTGTGCTTCAGTGTATGAGACTAGACATAGTCTTGGGATTGAGAAGACCATCTATGTTTTGAACCTGTCATTATTCCTAGATGAATGTGAGGGTAGTCAGCGCCTGCTTTGCTTTAGGCTCAGATGTGCATGAATGCATAGATAGATTCATCCATTGCTCTCCTTGTCTACAAGTGCTGGGGTACTTTAATCTGATTGCTGCAGTTCGTGTTGATTTTGCGCTGATGAAGCTTTGACTGGGTTGTCCTATTTTTACTTGGCTGGCACACTGCCCTTGCTATAGCAGACACTGACAGTGCTTGTCAAGGACAGCACTGGGAACTTCAGTTCCCTTAAGTGACCTGGGGGAGGGGGGAAGGCAAAAAAATCCACATAACATGTTTTGAATCCACTTGGCAGATAGATGGATGGTGCATCTTGTAGGACACCCTAGGAATTCCAGAGATCTGCAATGAGGAATGTACACTTGACCTCAGATATTTTCTCAGGAATCCTGCAAGTATTTCATCTCTGTAACATCAGTGGGCAGACACAAGCACATACTGATATCACCATCCTTATTAAAACAAGATTCATCTGCATATTCTAATTCTCCTAGCAAATACAAATGCAGAGAGCAGCATTTGGTATACATAATAATCACTGCATTGGGATTGGCTGTTGATCTGAAGCTCATTAGGTAAGCTGTAGATGCCAATCAGCATACTGAGTTGATTCACGAGTTTGCTTCCTTGTACTACTCAAGTTATGGAGCACTGATAACATCTTTAGTCCTTATCCTTGTATCCCTACTCATATTTTATCTGTGAAAAGTCTTTATAACATTTTCTAAATAAATTAGCTTAAAATATTCTTTTTTCTTGCTAAATAGAGCTGACCTTTTAAATTCTGCTTTATGCCTATTTCCTTTGTAGGTTTCATTAGATTTTACTATCAAATTTTACTTGTAAGAAATAATTTTTTACTTTTTTCCTTTTTTTCTTTTAGTACTGAACTGAACGTTGCTTTATGTGTTGTACTGTCAAAATGGGCCTTTGGGAAATTAATTACTAGTGCAGGTGAAGGGTGTTAGGATAAATCCGATGAAAGCAGTCTCTTTTTGCATTTCCCAAATCTCCTCTAAGGTTTAATGTATGCCCTGCAGCAGAAGCCAAACTGTATATGATTTCCACACACATCCCACACACCCCCTCCCCAAGTTGGCCATGCAAACGAGAAAATATTCTGGTTAATTATGCCCAGTGAGTTTTAATTTTATTTATTACAGTCCCAGGCTGGGATTGAAAAAGCAAACACGTAATATTGCATTCACCCCCACGTAAATACCTGCAGAGCATTGCAGAAAAAGTAAAAAACCAAACCGCCCACGATTTGGCATCTAGTGGGGTGATTTTGGGGGTTGGGTGTTTTTCCACTTTTCTAGAATTCCTATTTTCATTATTTAGTGTTTTTTGGTTTGTTTTTTTTTTTTTTTTTTTTCTGCAGAAATGACAATTATTTGCTAGTGCAGATTATTTGCTCTTTGCAGGAAATCCTCTTACATTTTTCCTTCTTGGTTTGATAGCAGCGAGTCAGATGTTTTTAGATCACATTTGAATTTGGATGGTGATCAAAGCTGCAATGAGTTGAAGACATCAGAGGGGATGTCATCTGTCCGTTTTTAAAACATTTCTGGTTTTGGGTAAATCCCAAAGAAGATTTGCACCTTATCCACCTATATCTCAGTCATCAGCTGAAACAAAGCATTTAAGCTGCACTACTTCAGATTCTGGCATACCTGGATTAGTTTCTAGATTTGTTCCATTAAATGCGACACACAGGAGAATCTGTCCTGCCTTGTTATAAGGATCTGATGGTTCAGGTTATAATTCTGATCATTTGTGGCACCTCTAAAAGGTCACTTCGGTTCTGTGAGTGATTATTTCCCCTTCACATTTTGTCTCTCTTGCCTGTTTCAAATGTAGGCTCCAGCTGACATGCTGAAGCTGTGTGTGTCCATTCCATTTCTATTTTAATTAAGGAATTTGTGGATAGCTTTTTAAAGTTTCCCTTTCTTATGCTTGTGTTGGGACTTGGTAGAACACTGACAATTTTTCTTTGTGTTTGTGCAACAAAACTTACAATATTGTTAGAAATGCTGCCTTAAAGTTCATCAGATTGTCCTTACAGAATTTATTTTTTTCTCGTACTTTGTGCTGAAAACAAAGCAAACACTGGAAATAGTGACATGGAAATGAAAGGGGGAAAATATCTTAAATCCAAACTATGTTACATGATAGAGAAGGAAAAGGTGAAAAACGTATCTCAATGACTTAATCACTCATAAAAATCAGCATGCAGTGGAAAAAATTACAAATAGAGGAATACATGATGTTCTGTGAGAGTTCAGGAACTCCTATAGCCCTTCCCAAAAGTAGGCACCTACATCACAAATTAGACATGCTAACTGATGTAACAAAACCACTGCAGGCAGCTCATTTCAGAGTGTGAGTCTTGGAAACCTCCTCCATGCCACCTGAATTTTAGGGTGAAGGGCAGGAAACAGAAAAAGTAAGCAAGATTTTAAAAAAAAATCCAAACCCACAAACACCCAAAACCTGGGTGTTGAAATCAAAATCTCCACGGTTCTGAAACCCATCCCCACTCTTCCCCTGTCTATTCTAGTGTTAAAACTTATCTGGATAATGCAGGTGATGACAGAGCTTCTCTCTCTGTAAGCTTAGGGGTGGCTGACAAGTGTAATAAAACCATGTAGAATTCCCTGCTCTTGGACTTAGATGAGCTCAGCCTGTCGTAGATATAACACAATATCTATAGAAAGCAAAGTCTCTGTAAAAATAGGCACAGTGGAAGATGGTACCCCAAGGAGGGAGTGGTTTTCTGTCCTTTGCGCTTCTTTAATGTGAATGAAAGGGAATGCCTAGATTAGTTGGACAGTGCCAGGAGTTGGTTTTGCCTGCCCTGCTTTCTATTTTCCTTGACTTGGTTTCACACATGCAAGACCAGCTGCATGAGCAGCAGTGAAGGGTGCACTGCTCTGTAGAAATGTGTTTCAGAGCAAAATATAGCCAGGTTGTTCAGATTCATCTGCTGCACTCACATCACCACATCTGAATTGGAGACAGATTGTGTTATAATTTAGTCCTGTTCTTTTCCAGATAAGTTTGCTTATTTATTTGTTTTCACATCAAGCATAGAAAGTGCTGAGTTAAGATCTAATTTACTTGATGCCACTGCAGAGTAACTAAGAGCAGTGGTGATGTGGTCCTTTAAAATGCATTTAGTAAATGCTACTAGGGGTAACTGCAGAATGGGTTTGAGCAGGGCAAACTCCTTCCTATAGCTGCAGTGACTTGTACACATGGAAAGATGCTGGAGTTGAAGGGAGTCAGTTTTTGTCTTTGATACAGAATAGAGGGACTTCTCACTAGTGCTGGGGAGGGGGGTTTGCTCTGGATGAGCCCTGTGGAGAAAGAAGGCAGGTTGAAAGTTGGTAGTGGGCTACATAAATGGCTTTTGGAATCTGACTTGAGTGTGGAAATGAGTTTCTGGGGGGGCCTGAATAGAGTTCACCACCATTGCTGTTGCTTCAGAATCAAAATTCGTGTGCTACTCCAGTTGCAGTTAAAGGCCGACTGTGGGAATGCATGTAGGATATAATATCCTGCCCTTGTTTGTTTGACTTTTGCAGATGGCTTTTCTGCTTTTGCTTTGTAAAATGATGAATTCTAAATGGAACAGCTGTCTGTACAGGATGGTTTATTTGTTTCCCTTTTTTCGTTTTCAAATTTATTTATATAAAATCCTTTCTGCTAGTGCCAAACCAAATTGTCAGCACATTTACCTCTATTAAAAATGTAGGTGTTCTAACAACAAGGCACTCAAACCTTTAAAATATGCCTTTTATCTAAGGCATAGGCAACGGGCTCTTTTCCCTTTGTTCCTACCAATCCCAGCACAACATTCTCCCACAGTTCTGTCCCAGCCACTTGCCTCAGGGCAGTTGGCATCAATATCCAGACCTAAGCATTGGTCTCGCAGTGGTGTGCAAGCAAAGAATCTGAGCACCAAGGTGGGCAATAATGGAATATATTTCAGACCACAGAAAGAAGAAAAAAATATTTTTGATGAATATGAAAATTACTAA
>VXBZ01004964.1:1197922-1250378 GCA_013399135.1 Heliornis fulica | reverse complement strand
TGGGGGGGTGGGGGGGGTGAGAGTTGTTGTGGTGGTTTGGGGTTTTTTTTTCATCTATTTAGAGTGACAGAGTGAATGACATCCAGCATGGAAAAGAAAAATTCTTTTTTGTTCTTCTTGTACTCCATGATTTCTCATTGCATAATAAATTTAGAGAAGCTTAAAAAAGAATATGTATGCTGAATACTGTTTTGTTTTTTTCTAAAGTTGCAAGAGGAGAGAGAAATAGGAGTTGTGATGATGAGGAGGGAATTTGTACTAGCTAACACTTCTGTAGCCTGTATGAGTAAACAGTACATGAAGCCAAGAAAAGAGAAAAATTATGAGATTCAGCTGGGGAATCTTATTATTTTTACTCATTTACTACCTCCCTCCAGTAGTCCTCTTTTCTCCCTTTAGCTAAGGAGACCTAGCCAACTCTTTTGCCACAAATGGACATCCAGAGGAAAAAAAAGAATGGGATGTGCTGTGTTACTCTCTGTCCTAATGCTCTGACCTTCATTTGTTTTCATCTTGATGTACATCTTTAAAGTTGTTACACTTTGTGTAGTAATGTCATTGCATTTCTCTTCCATTTCTCTTCTAAACACTTGTCTGCTCTCTCCTTGAACCCATTTCTTGTATCCAAAATTTCCTTTGGCAAGGAATTCCACAGATTTATGGCTCAGCAGAGCGGGTCAGAAATCCATGCTGCTGCAGTTGGCCTCATACTATTGAGGTTAGTGGAAGGAATGTTTTACTGGAGCAAAATGTAGACTGTCACAGTAATGCCATGAGTTTCATCATACATATATGCCTACTATTTGAAGTCATCCCTGTTAATGTTATACTTTGTTAGTTATACAGAAAATAGCTGCTAGCCTTAAACAGGAAAACATGCTGAAATAAAATTGAGATACTATTTTAGTCAAATGTTTTCTTGATAGAAAAGCTTTTAACTTTCATGTGTTTTCTTGTTATGGCATTGTTGAGTTTAGGGATTTACTCATTGTCTCAAAATGGTGTATATTGACAGTCTTAATATTGAGGGGGTGTGTTCCTTTTTTCTTCCTCTCTCTGATCATTCCCTTTTTTTTCCCTCTTTATTTAGGAACAATAGAGTGTGGTGCAGGCAGGATGTGTTGTGCTGACTATAACAAAATCTGAGAGGTGCTTATTGAAAGTACTGGGTTTATTTTCAGTCAAGTGTAACATCAAATGTGTAGAACTCTTTCAGCCTTCCCACTCAAGTAATTTTGACATTGTTATTTCTTCATCACTGCTATCAAAGGGCCAAATTCTGCATTTTAATTCCTATGCAGTTTGTCCTTTGAATTCAAAGGAAGCACACATCGAGTTTTGGAGGTGAATGTTTCATCTAAGGTCAGTGAATGATTTTGTGCAGGCTCTGTATATTGTTCACTAAGATGGCAAAGGTGTGTGCTGTCCAGCTTGGCTGAAGGAAGGGAAATTTTACTTGGGATTTTTGGTGTTTTTTGTTTGTTTTTTTTGTTAAATAAGATTCATGAATTCTGTGAATTAATCTGGAATCCAGAAGATCACAGTCCTGGTCTGTCACAATTTGTCTTAGGCAAATCACTACATTTCAAAGTGTCCCATTTATGATGCTCACAAAAATTTAGTTGATCTGTTTGTTCATTTCAATTGCATATAGGTCAGGGGCTGCCTGCTGCAAATTTTTGTCTATGTAACCTTCTGTGATATCACTGCATTTCTCGCTAAAATGGCTTCATTGTACTGGAATGAAAATATTAATTTATATTTTAAATCATATGTATTTAAATGTTTCAACATGAGCATCCAGGACAGTCGACAAATGGAACAACTTGTGATTTATCCATGCCTTGATTAATTTAATTGCAGCTCTTTCTTAATTTTGAGCTCTCTGACAATTAGGATAAATTTTGTTTCTAATGCAGACACAACAGCTCAGCTAGAATGGGATTAGAAGTTGCAAAGAAATTTGTTTCATAAGCTCTTAGAAGGGTTAGTTATCTGACCAAAACCAAGATCAATGCAGTTGGTGCTAATTAAAGCAAATAGGCTAAGGAATAAAAAAGGTTTAATTCTGAATTTATGAATATCATTAAAAGCTTACATGGCTAGTTCGACTTCCATTTTGTGCATTGTTGGGGGAAGAAAAAGTGTCTGCATTTGTAAGACAAGTAGAAATGAGAAGTGACCTTCAACTTTGCAAAGCCTTTAAAAGGAAACTGTTTTGAGGGAATAAATGTGGCTAAGCCTCTGAATGCAGGCCTTTGGCAAACCACAAATGACTAGTAATTAGCTTTACTGCATTGGGTTAATTAATAAAAGGTAGCTGAAAGTAGGCAGAAAGCATATTTGTCCATTACACTGATGATGTGAATTATGATAATAACACAGTATTTTACCTCTCCAAAGAGCTTTATTAACATCAGATGTTTCTTGTCGCCAGCAGCCCTGTGATGTGAATATAACTACTGCTGTTGTACAGGTGACATAAATGAATGTTTAGCACCACATAGCAGGGAGAGGTAAAGGCAATATGCTGAGGGCAAGGGCAAGCATGACCAAAGAACAAATCTGCTCAAATCTGCTTGTACAGGTGGAAATAACACATATATCACCATAGAGCTGTTGAACCACTGAACATTTATTATATTCATCCCAGCCTCTGGGATGAAGCTGTTGGGAGTTGCTGGTTTGAGGGAGCTGGCACGGTCCTGCAGAGCATCGCTGGGTGAAGATCACACACCAGCCAGTACCAATTGTGCCATCCTATAGGCTGCTCTTGGATTCTACAGCACTGATACAAAGCCTCTAAATGTCTCTTCAACATTACCAAAAGTAGATGTACCGGTAGGCTGCTGCTGTACTGGAAGGTGTTAGGCCCTGTTAGTGATTTCCCAGCATACTGTTAAAGAACAAAATCTCAGTTCTCAGACACTCTGCATTGTACAGATGGAGCAAAACCAACCAATTGGGCTGTCCCCCTGGTTTCTGTCATGGTTTGGAAGAAAGGTGTTCTCCACAGCACTGAAAAAAGTTCCCTGGAGAGCTGGAAAACCAGGCACACATTTCTTATTCTCTTTTCTCATTTTGTGTTAGAGCCCAGTGATTAATAGAAGCCACAATGATGAGTCTTATAAGACCAATATATAATTGTTTTAACAGATGTTGCAGATAGTTATTTATAGCACACTTCTTAAATTCCTTATGTCTCTAATATCTGAATAATAAATAATGGCTATAATAATTGAGTAAGCATTAATAAAATGAATTAATTTGCACCTTAATATTTTATGTGATCTTTATCATTTTATGTATGTGGTATAGATAGCAATCAGGTAAATTGGAGTTCTAGAACAGATCTCACATTTATACAGATGAATTTATGTATGCGTGTTATTATGTACAGCATATTGATGGTGAGAGGTTAGTCTGATGACTAACTATGCACATGAATGGGGTTTTTTTGGTTGTCAATATTTAGCAGCTCTAAACAGAATTAACTCAAGTAGGTTGATGCTTGACTGGTGGAGCTCGGGAGGCTGGTGGCCAATAGTGAAGAGAAAGACTGAAATCCACAGTTCAAGGAAAAATACACACTAAAATGCAATGATATTTTCTAGAGATGAGCACATACAATAAAATAATTTCTTCAGATAGTACAAATATATGTAGTGACAGTGACTTCACCACTAACACCACCAAAAATCTGGGCCATAGAGAGGGTTTTCAAGCTCAATTTACAGCAAAGCAAACCCTAATGGAGTGCTGGTGTGTTAAGAGATAATTTAGTTTCCTGTTTTCTATCCACCCACCCATCATAACTGAATCAGTGGTATAAACAAGTTACTCATTTGCCAAAAGTCAAACATACAGTGTAAAAGAGATTATCTCATATACAGTAAGGGGGGGGAAGGCAAACAATGGGACATTTTCTGTTTTGCTGAGCCTGGTGTAACTCCATTCAACTGCCATCATGGACACCAGTGTAGGCTCAGGTCAGCATTCACTGCATCTTCTGGAGATTGAATTTATCTCCTACAGCTTTTGTTTCTGTTCACTTCTTAAGCTGTATGCTGTAGTGCCTCTTTCTTCTTTAAGAATATGCTTCACAATGATACTTTAGAGACATACCAATTAAAATGAGGGAAAGGAGATAGAGAAATCATAATTGAAGCATATTTTTCTCTTGCTTCTGAGATTTCCACAGTTTGTGTTACTGCAAATGTGACTCAGCTTAATTTTGATAACAACGATGGCTGTTTAATCAGAGAGCAGATGATTCTCCTTTGAAATGAGATTTCAATAGTGTTTTCACCTGTAACTTGTCCTTCTCTGTGCTTGGAAAGTTTGTGACACTTTAATTGCTGACAAGTGGAGGACAAGTGGAATGTTTTTATTGGGAGTGATCTTCGCCAGCTTGCTGGATACATTATATCTTGTCTTCAGTGCTTGTATTTGAACTATAGCACAGATGAGAGAAATAAGTGTTTCAGGTATTATACAGTGATTCGGCCCTAGGAAATTCTTGACTGAATGAGGAGCTCAGACAGTTTTATAAGTATTTTTCCAGCATGTTCTTTTTACAGAAACGTTTATAATTAATTGTTTGTTTTCTTTTATTAACTGTCTCCAATTAGATGTTTACCCAACTACTGTGAACACGGAGGAAAATGCTCTCAGTCCTGGACCACCTTTTACTGTGACTGCAATGATACAGGCTACATGGGAGCTACATGTCATAACTGTAAGTAAACCCACATCTACAGTGTCTTCTACTACAGCAGGTATATCAAGGTGCACATTAACCAGAGAGGAGCTTCATGAGAGCTCGTATGGTATTATATGATGTAGCATGTCCTTATATGGCTCCAACAGGTCAAGTGTTAGGCTGGGAACGCACAGGAATCCATTTTCAAAAGTGCATGGTTTTTGACAAATATTTTTGAGAAAAAAAGAAAAAAAAGAAAAAAAAAAACCCAAACAAACATGGAATTGCAAACCTAGAATGCATTAGGTTGGAAAGAACCTTTATAGGTCATCTAGTCCAACCCACCCCTGCAGTAAGGTTTAACTATATCAAATTGCTCAGAGCTTTATCAAGCTTGACATTGAATGTCTCTAGGGATGGGGATAGCTAGATCATTTTGACTACCTTTCCACATTTTTACTCACATTATACATGGATTTGGAGAATCTTAAAATCATTTATGTTATTTACACATTGTACATGAGTTGGTCATTAGACATTTAGTTGGGCTGAGCTGGGTGATTTTAACCTGTATTTGTGTGCCAATTTTGCCACTGTGAGCTGCATTGATTCTAGATCATCCAAAAGTTCATGTTGCAAGAACTCAGTTTTCAACAGTTTGTAATTATAAGCTATAAATTAAATTATAAAATATTATTAAAAATTTTAAAGACACAGTATCTGAAACAGTTTCTGTTTATGAAGCATTCAGCTAATGAAATTCACAAAAAAAAAAATAGAAAGGAATATTTAGGTGATTTTAAGGTTAAAAATAAAAATGTATCAAACTAAAAGGGAAAACAGAAAGTAACAGTAAACCTCTGTTCTATCACTGGAAATAAAGAGAAAAGATGAGTAAGAGTAACAATTCCAGGAATACAACTGTAACCACTTCAGGTGTTTGATGAGCACTTGGACCGCAGATAGGATGAGATTGGTGAGAGATGCATTTTTTCCATGTTAAGCTAAAAAGCAGAAGAGAAGAAAAGGTACTTAGTGGTTTGAAGCTGAGAATATTGGCAACCATACTGTAATTCTGGAGACATTAAAGGTTTGCTAATTAATGGTGAAATTGTTTGTGGTGTGGTGTCTAGAGCTAATGGGAGAGGCTGTTGAGAGGTCTATTCATAGATTTGTCACCTGAACTCTACATTGTAAGCACAAAGGAAGCTAGTGGTTTTCAGAAATCATGCCAAACCAGATGAAGGATGAGAAGAAAAATGCTGACTTCATAGTTTTGAAAATGGGGTTTACTTTTTCCTAATGGTTTTGTCGTCCTGAAAGGCATCATCTCTCTTCAAAACCCCCAAACCCAACCCAGAGTACATGCAGGGATAGAGACCACACAGAGTATTTACACCAGTGAATGGTTGGTACAAATCTAGATGAACAAATCGGTTGGGGAAAAGGGAGAGGTCTGTTGGTATTGACCACCAAAGACAATTAGGGATGCTGCACTGTCGGGGCACTGCACTCTAGGCTCCATCTGTGCAGCCATGTTAGCTTGAGACTGGTGGCTCATTATGGTGGCTCAGGACCAGTCAGCCTACTGTGGCTTGTGTACAGAGACCTCAGTACTGCAGGGGACTGGTGACTAATAGATGTTTGTACAGAGCTCGTGAAGCGTCCTGCTTCTGTAAACTTGCGCCTGCACTCTGCAGCTATTTAAGGTTCACTGATATGAAAACTATTCTGAAAAGTTTCTGAGGAAGCCCTTGTGTTAAGACTTCCCAGCAGATCAAGCTGCAGACACACGTGATAATCAGCTATTCAGCTGCTTGGCTTATTTACAACCATATTATCAACATCTAATTTAATTCCAGCTAGATTGTAGAGCCAGCTGCCATGTAAGCCAAGCAGCACTGATAAACAGCAACATTAGTCTGGAGAAATATATTCATGTGTTTGAAATGTGTGATGAAACCATTTCAAAGCCGGTGGGCAAATGCAGACTGTTGATAAGAAACCTGCAGAACAAGAGACGTTATCGCTTTCAGCTGATAGTGGTTGACATACAGGAGTGCCTTGTAGCAGGTGAATGAAAGCCACAGATCTGATCACAGCATAACTCCAGAGTGTTCTCAATGTACAGGTAACTCTTCCAATCGTGTAATTCAGTGTGGTTCTATCAAAGCAAAACATCTAACTTCTTAAAGTCGAAACATTATCTCAACAGATTTTGATTTTTACTAGAACACTGAGGCTGACAGGCCTGAAATTGAACTTGTACCACTTTGGAGAGGCTATTTCTTTTATTAAACTGCTCTTCAGACCCAAGTCCATGGAGCAACAGTGATTTAACTGTCAATCTACTGCAAGTCAAACACAGTGCAAATAGTTTCATTGACAGCTGGCTTTCTCTTCTGCGTTTCATCCATGTGGTTTTTGCCTCTTAGGTGTGGTGTGTGTAAGAGGTGGTTGGGTGCCACTGGTTGAGCATCCTATAAAGACTCATTCCTTGCCATGCTTTTGGGAAGAACTGCATGATACGCATCTGCAAAGCAGAATGAATTGATCTATATTTTACCAGCTCTGACTGAGAGACAGTACCATTTTAAGAACTGAGATCTGAAGATACATTTTCCCTAACTTGCTGTCATCGTCTGTAAAGCTTTTAAATATATTTTTTTTCTTGATACATAAGCAGTCTTACTGGTTTCTTTCAAATATTCATGGGCCACACTAGATCCTTTTCTGGAGAACAGCTAACAAACCATACAGACCATCCCTGCCTCAAAGAGTTTGCATTTAAGTTTCTGAGGGAAAAAAAACATGCTGGCACAAGTGATGGAGTGCCAGAAAGTCTTCATCAGTGTCATAGGTGGCAGTTTCAGTCCACCAGGTATATAATTGTTGCTAGGCTTTCTTGTAGGCAGAAAGTCATAAGGTAGAGATTAAAAAAGCAAGAAATTGAATGCTTGCAGGCACGAAAGAGTGATATGGGAGAAAGCAATAATGTGCTTGTTTGAAAAATATAAGGCTATGGCAGAGGAGTTTGATGGTTTTGACAGGGCAAATGCTAGAGTCATGACAGCTAGATAAGTCGGAAATATGCCATGAAAAGCAAAGATAAATATTTGCATTTGATGCAACAGAAAGGAAGTAGGCAGTGACAGGACAGAAGAGTAAGTTGATAGGACACACAGCTGGGATCATGTTTGCATGACCACATCAGGTTGTGTTTGTCATGACTGAAAATGGGTATAGTTGAAATTCTAGATGTGGATGAAGCAGAAGTGTCCATCTCAAGATTCACATGAATAACTAGCTGGATCTAGATATGGCCTTAATATAAACTTGCTAGAGACAGTCAGTTTTCTGTAAACCTCAGGTTATCTTCCTGGTGACTGAAAATCCTTTCTGATTCTGAAAGGTTCCAAACTGTCACAGAAGGGTCCACCACTGAAAGGGTATAGGGTCACATCCCATTAAATTGCTATTCTGTGGTAGACAACTTTCATCCTGAAGTCTCAACTGGTCCTGCTTGTGCTCTCCTCCTCTTCTCTGAACTTAGCTGTAAATACAAGTTAAATAGTGCTAAAACCCACTGGGTTTCACTTACATGTGGGAACAGTATGAATGTTTTCTAATGAGATTGATTCTTTCTTGCAAAGCTTATTGCCTGATGCAGTTTTGGGTGACACATCACTGGAAAAGGCTGCCCAGAGAGGTTGTGGAGTCTCCTTCTCTGGAGACATTCAACACCAATCTGGACACATTCCTTTGTGATTTAATCCAGGTGATTCTGCTCGGGCAGGGGTGTGGACTAGATGATCTTTCGAGGTCCCATCCAACCCCTGTTATTCTGTGATTCTGTGATGCAGTTGGCATTGGCTCTTAACCCAATGGTAGGTGAGTTACCTTTACTCATATACAAGTTCATTGTGCCTTTGTTTCTCCACCTCTGATAGGAATAAGATCCAATTTACAGCTATAGTAGAAGCTGTGTGATCTATATTGTCTACTGAAATGGTATGGATTCTCTCCTTTGAAACTGCTGTTTGCTTACAGCTACTGCAGATCTGCAGCTAAGACAGTGCTTCAAGGATACAGTCTTATTTTTGAGTCTGTAGAATTCATGGGTTTGCTTTTTGGTTTATCTTTCAAATGTGCTTCAAACAACTTGCACTTAAATAGGTGGGAAGGTTAGCTCGGCTGAAGCCTTTAGCTATCTGTGCAGTGTGGTGGGTCACCTACTGCTGCATCGGGTATTGCAGAAGTCTGACACCACCCAGATAGGAGACGATGCCTTATGTAATCATGTGTGAACCGTAACAAAATAGATAATAATGCAGTGTTTGTTTTCTGGTTTACTCTTCTAGATAGGAACAATGATGTTAGTACACAGCTTGGGAAAAAGGCCTGGGAGGGATTCAGCTCATCCATTTTTTGCTGCATTTTCCTGTGACATCTAATCTAAGATAGTGGTTTGTTCTCTCTCTCTCTCTCTATATATATATATATAATTGTATGTACTATTTTCAGAACTAGATGAATCTTGCTATGAGATAGGGTGTCTATGGTAAGATTATGGACCACCTCTGAAACATGCTGTGTCTGTCATCTGGAGACAGAGGCTGTCTTAGACATACAGTGTGGCAACTGAAGCTAGATTTCAATTATAGGCATAGAGAGAGAGAGAAACAGGGAGGGGAGTTTACAGGGGAGGTGTTTATGTACACACACACAAATAGTTTTAATTGAAAGGTCATAGTTTGAAACTTGTATAGTCATCTCTTTCATCCTATTGATTCTCCTTGTAATTACCGTGTGATAGTAAAAGCAACATACCAGTATAAAATGGCCTGAGATAACAGAATGCTATATTTTTATTGCATGGTAATGATTCTCTTCTTTCTATGAATTATAATAGTCCTTTAGAAAGCCTCATCTTCCCCTTATATGTTTCTATTATTTTTATATATGATAGTTTCAAGATGTTCTTTAGTCTTGTGTGGGTTTTTTGTGTTTTGTTTTGTTTTGGTTTTTTTTAAATTGTGAAGTGCTGAACATTGATATAAAAGCTGTTGAGAAATATAAAATAATGATTTTATTCTTCATGTTCTGGGGATGTTAGCATGTCCCAAAGCTTTGCAAGGTGATAATTAACAGAATGTAATTTAATTCTGGATATTTGCTTTGGTGTGTGATCCATCTTGCACATACAGGCATGTGTCTTATTGTTGTAGGTAATTGCTGGAGGAAAGATCCATCCAATAATGGATGTGTCATATAGCTGTTGATATGACATAAACTTAACATAACTTCAGGCTTTGAAAATGTATTTTTAATATTAATATGCTTACAGCATATATCTTTTTTGATCTGAAAAGCTTAAAATAGCTTCAGCCAGATCGTTAGCAGTACTGGAGCTGCATTTTAAAGCACCAGACATGGATTTGCTAATTCTCCTGAGTCCCAAGGTAGGGAGATGTGTACACAATTTTCTGGCTGGGCATATGAGTTTCAGAGAGTTTCAGTGTGCCAGATGTCTAACAGTGAGCCTTGTCATGCAATTTGCATGTCCTGAGTAGCCAATTCTCCTATCTGAGATTCTTGCAACAGGCTTTTTCCATGTGTTTTAAAACTTATTGGTGCTCATTGACTAAATAAAACATGTTTAATATTCATATCAAGCCATCAGTACTGTACTTGGTGTTTCTGCATATTTTTGTTCACAACATACTTCTGGTATATATATTTTCATTGTTTATTTTATAAGTCCCTGTCTTATTAATCCTTTCCCTTCGGTTTGTGTATCTGTAAGCATTTCTCAGTGTTTTTTTTTAAAAAAGTTTCCCTCCAATTGCCTGACATGTCCTTATAAATAACACAGAGACTATCCCACTTTGGGACTTTCCTGCAGAGCAGAGTGTGGAGGAGACTAATGCAGTGCCTTTCGAGGCCCGCCTGTGTCGGGTCTGATGATCACTGCAGGATGCCACTACTTTCTGGAGCAAGGCTGAATACTGTGCTTTGCACAGTGCCCTTTGAGACTTTGATTTCTCCTTTCCCTCCAATGCTGCTCTGAAAATGGTGTAAGTCTCCCTGACTCCTTTCTTGCAGCAGCAGGACTTGCAGGTCACTCTGCACCAGCACCAGACCGAGGTTGCTGGGGTACATGACTGACACAGCCGCCTTCAGACCTCAGCAGGGAAGCGACAGGGGAGGACGGGCTGACACGACCTTTCATACTGAGGCCATGGGAAACCTCGGTTTGAATTGTAGGAAATTGTCTAATCCCCGAGTGCAATGGAAGGATTCCTCCTGAACATCCATTTAGGTGACATTGTGGTAAAAGTCTCATTTTAAAGCTATCTATGGAAATAACGCATTCTTTATCAGATGAGTAAATACACATTTTAAAAAGGAAAAATAAGCCATCTGTCATCCAGGCACATCACAGAGGAGACTGAATTAGTCTGTCAACAGCAGAGCTGTCAAAATCCAGTTTTCGAGAGTACAGATTTCATTTTCTGGCAGTTAACAAGACAATTGTATTATAAGGGTGAGAATGATGATCGTTCCCAGAGTTCATTGCCTGTACTAATCCCTCTGCTGTTGGAATGAGAAGAATCCTCCCGTTGCATATTGCCTTATTTGTTATTTAGAAAAATCCTTGATTGAATACTCATTACTCTCAGTCTGTAAGAACAAATCTGTCAGGCCTGAGGTATACAAGCAGAGGGTGAAACAGTCATCTTCAATCTGCCTTCAGGAGCTCTGAGTGTTTTGGTGATATGCTTATTTCAGTCTGTGTTGGTATTTGTGCATACCAATTTGTCCAGGTTCAGCCAGGATAGGTCCCAGCAGAATCCCCAGCCTTTCCAATCTAACCAATACATTAGTATTCATGTCAGAATATTAATGTGTTATTATTACTCTTTGCATCCAAGGGGCAAAGAACTACAAAGCAATGAAACAAGTCGCTCATAATCTGGCAGTAAGTATTCTGCCTACAAATTTTCATATCTGTGCAGTTGTTAGAGAGGGTAAAAGCAACATGCATCTCATGGTTATGCTTTAGCTGGGGAGTGGACAGCACATCCCCAATGAAATCAAGAATTAAAGTTTTTTAGGTTTCTTTTAATGTGTTTTATTTATCATATCATCATAAAAGGTTATCTCCCTCAGAGAAGTTGAAAATTATCATTTACTGCTATGTGATTATGAGAATCCAATCTAGAAAGAAAAATCTAGAAAGAGAAATACTGTGGGATTCATTTTGATATCATAACTTATACAGCTCATTCCGAATCTCCATCTCAGAGTGTTCACAATGAAGGGTGTGTGACCATTTTCCAAAGTAATTTGAAGTACAGTAGGAAAGACATATTGGGAATTTTAAAGTTTACTGTTAATTATTTTTATTTATTGGCATCCATTAAATTTACAAAGGACAGAGTCCTCTAATTAAAAAAAAAAAAACAAAAAAAAACCCCCAAAAACCCCAAAAACAAAAAAAGCCCCAAACAAACAAAAAAATTCAACATTGTTTTTTATTTGGAGTTTACACTCATGGTTGTTGCTTCTATGCCAGGAACCACTGAGTGGAGAGGAGACGGGTGTAACTTGCCTGGTCTCCCAGTAATGAAACTGACATCTGGGTATCATTGTAACCATTCCATTAAGTCCACAGACAGCACTATTTTAAATGGGGATAATAGGTGCATCTTAATGGTGAATAACAAGTTAGTTTATTCATTGAAGAGAGGGAGCTTTAAACATATTGCTCCCTGAGGATTATTTGCAGAAATTCATGTCTTTGCAGAAAATCATTATAAGCAAAAATAGAATGGCAGATAAAAAAATAAATTAAAGCCATCTGAGAGCAGAGAGGTGTTACAAGTTAGGAGCATGGTGGCAAAGGAACCAGAAGTGTTAAGAATTTAGGGAAACTGAGGACACCTAAAGGCTTATCTGCCAGAAGGCTTTCATAGGGACTTCAGGTGAATTGGTTAAGGCAAAAGATAGTTAGTGAAAAACTACATAAAAAGTTGTTTTATTGGAAGTGATGAAAGTTTGACCTTGTAAACATTTCTGCTCAGCCAAGTGCTATTAAAGATTTTAGCTATGGCAGGGATACAGTCTTCTAGTTTAAGGACTGTATTTAAAACAGTTGGATTAACAGGTCCAACATAATGCAGAGCACTGAACAGTGATGAAATTGCTCATATTTAAAATTTGTCAGACTCTCACAGCCTTGAATTAAGGTTGAAATTTCAATTGCAGAGCCAAGCTAAAAGGGACCTTCTGCAGACCTGACTGCAGGGTGCAGAGAGGTACTGCATTGTTCCAGATGACCAGCCACAAGTGTCTTGATGTAGGAATTAAAAAATTAATTTTTGTAGCTGTTTTTACACAAAAGGTCCAAATAGATCATAGCAATGACATTACAATCTCTTCATGCTTTTCTGGATGGAGTCTGAATCATGGATCTGTAGCTTGAACCTTGATCAATAAAGCGTGTATTTATAGTTTAGCTAGGATGCTCTTGTAGGGCTGTGTGTGTGACTTAAAAATATATGGAATGTGTATGTTTCAGATCCATAATTTTGATTTTTGAGCTCATTAATCTTTATATATATGGAAATATAAGAGAACATAAAGAATTGAGTGATGTTGACCTGACTGGGGATAAATTGTTTATTTTGTAAATCCTGAAACAAGTTTGAAAAATCATTTCTTAAGCACCTGGAAAGATGAGAAGTGAGAAATAAAGGAAAAGATGGTCATTATGATCAGTGAGTCAAGCAGTGTTCAAAATGAATGTTCTGATGAGAGATGTGTTGTTGATCTGAAAAGCTAGTTTAATTTCAGATACTGAAATCTGAAAGAAATACCTGAAGGAAAAATTGAGTATATGTGTTTCACAGAGGACTATAAGGCATTGGGAGATAGATATCTTGAACTCAGTTTTGTGCGTGTCAGAAGACCATCGGCACAGTTCGTCCTAGCAGGTAGTTGAGGGCACATATAGTACTTAGGGAAGCAGCTCTTGGTTTGAAGGATGGGGATCTCAGGCTGCATCAGTTTCAGTAACTAGCTCTAGGAGGATTTTAAATTTCTTTGTGAAACACTTCAGTAGCCTTTTTAAAAATTCCTTAAAGAGCATGGCAAAAATGTCAGCACAGGGTCCAGTGTTACAACTTATAAGTGATTCTGGGAAGGAAGGCAGGAGAAAAAGAGAAGAAAAAAAGGCAGTAAAAGACATCTAGCCTTTTTGTGACCAAGTATACCAGATGTTTCCGATGTCCAGGTTTCCTTGGTACATCTGGGGTGTTGGAGACAAGCTGTTTCTTCTTTTGTCTCTGTGAAATACCTGCAATACCCCATCAGCAACAGCCCATCAGCTAAACTCTGCCCCAGTGACACCTTTAACTTTTACCTCCCACTCCCCCCGTGATTTTTACCTGCCATACCTGACCACGAGGCCCAGGCCATACTTTCAGGGGGCGTAGCATGTGTTGTTAAGTGATTTCAACATCTTTTCCCTTCGAGCTCTAGCTCAGTGCAACTCGGTGAAGCAAACCTCTTCATCCTGCCTGCCTGTGGGAACTGGGTGCGATTGCTGCATGGCAGTGCAGCTTCCTCCCACAAGGGCCTGAGTAAACGCAGCAGGGCCTGAAGGTCTTAAACTGTGACTTTCAGTTAGGTCTGGATCAGTGAAACAAATGTTGCTGGAAACTATCATTTTATTTTTGATGTAAAAATTTGTCCCAAAAGTGTGGGATGGTTTAACCTGGCCAGCAGCTAAAACATCATAGCCGTTCTCCCACTCCCTCCTGCCGAGCAGGAACCAGAATATCACTGTTATCAGCTTGATTCTCATCCTAAATCTATAGCATAGTGCTACATGAGCTACTAATAAGAAAATTCATTATATCCCAGCTGAAACCAGAACAGACAGTTAAAGAGGAAGAACGATCCTGCTGCTTTGAGACAAACAACAACTTGAAAGAGTTTTCTTTTATTTCTGAAAGTGTTCTCAAAAACTGTTAATGAGAGGACAGGCTTTGAATGAGCAGCATATAAAGAACATTATTTTTGTTGGTTTGATCCCATTTTGGTAAACATTTTAAAATCTGAAAACAAACTTGGAGTGAAAGTAAAAAAAACACTATTGAAATGTTTCACAGACAGGAACAAAATCACTTTTTAAATTTGAAAATAATGCTTAAAGTTCTGCTCCTAGTGAACCGAGCGACACCTCTGCTTTTATGAAAAGGTGTATTTACAGTCTTTTGACATTAAAATGTAAACAGTGGTCAACAGTTTCATAATTACTCTTGGTGATTGCTTTCTGAAAGTGAGGCCCTGTTGCATGCATAAATGATTGGTGACTCTTTAATGACAACTTCAATAATGGCTGCTGACTGTTCCCAAAACGACACATCTCCATCTACATCAGAGAAGTCTGGCGCAAAAAGGAGCATAAATCTGAAGGCAGTTTTCAAAGTTAAGGCTCTGGGGTCTTAGCAGTCACAGCTGAATGTTCGTCTGGTTTTTACTTTTTTATGATATTTCTGATTGCATAAAGAGAGGAATGACTGTAAAGAGATCTTGTCTTTCATTGAACCATAAAGACAGCTTCAAGTTGTTGTCACTGGAATAATAGGGCCTTTTTCAGCAAATGGAATTGCATAACTTTATCCTGAAACAAGCAATTGGCACTGCCTGCGTAGATGTTGAGTAGAGCTCGGAATGGATAGTGCTCTTGAAATGTCTGTGGGGGCATTTGCCAGTGACTGGAAAACAAATATAATTTTCTCCTTGATGCATTATAGAGCATAAAACAGCAAAAATGAGAACTAAAAGCAATGGGCCATCCACTCTACAAATATGCAATACCAAATGCTTAAGATACGGGCATGTGAAACTTTCGCTATGCAGCTAGAGAATAGTGTCCACCAAAACAGCTTTTCTCAAAGTCATGGTATCTAGAGTATGTTTTATGTGCTAGAGCTTGAGGTTTATAGCATTTTCTGCTGCTTCTGCTTCTCTCTAGTATTTACTGCTGGAATTCTCATATAACCAAAAGGAAAACGTACCAGGATGCATTTTCTTCTGTCAGACACGGCCATAGTTTTGCTGAAGCTTGTGCATCCTTTCAGATTTATGTCAGTTGAGTACCCCCAGCCTGATTTCTAGCTCTTTACAGCCTTTTTTTCCCTAAAGTTGCAGTAACAAAGGGGCCATCTAAAGGTGAGTAGATCAGCTCTGTATGCATCTGCCCACATTATTAATGGCTGAATCTTCACATTTTCCTTATTAATCTGAAAAAAATATATCTGGGCTCCAGCCAAAATGACAATCAAGAAGCAGCAAAACACTTCAGAATAAAAAGTTTGTGATGAAGAATGAGTTTCTAGCTGTGCCAGTTCACTGAGAACATATTAGTTTTATGTCCCTTGCAGCATCCTTTTTCTTCAAAAATATTTGGCAAACAAATCAGGGGAAGCAATTGGCATATTCCCTAATGAGACAAGATAAAGTGTCTTTTATATGTAGTGATGATGACAGCAAATTGACTAAGTGAACTGCAGTTTGAGAACTTTGCAAATTGATCAAACTATGATTCCTTGATTGCTTACTTAATCGCCTGTTACAGTCTCTCTTTTGACCCTCCGTGTCCCAGTTGCTTTTGTCAGCACTTCAGCTGCTGCGGGGCTCTCTTTTAGCCCCTCAGGGACTGAAGAGTGGAAAAAGAGGTTCTGGTTTGGGGATTTCATTTTATTTGCATTTAATATGTGTTCTTGGCTAGCTATCAGAGGGGGATTTTAGAGATCTTCCAGACTCACACGGTGCTTTCTGTATCAGACTAATGACTGTCAGAAGCTTTCTTAATTCTGTTTATTATAGGATAGATACTAATTAAAGCACTGTCTCACCAGGTGCTGAGCGCCGTAAGCAGCAGCTTAACTCTAGGAAGGGTAATGTGGTGCATTTTTTGTGTTCATTGATGTTCTTCCTGCTAAAGATATCTGGTTAGGAGAGAAATGTACAAGGAGAAAGCATATTTTGGTGAGTGGTATGATGATTGATGAGAATCTCAATTCATAGCAAGTTTGAGATCTGAACCCCTGAAACTGTGATTCCGTTTTGTTGGTAGAAGTAAAGAAGTGTCCAAATTTCATTAAAATTGGACTGATAAGCTGTCTTATAGCATTCTTCAGAATAACAATCAGACAAGGCTACTTCAGGATGCCCATTTAAGCCTTTCTAAAATTTGTTACATTAGAAAAACTGCTTTCAGGGAATGAGGAGAACGGAGGGATGCACGTCCATGTGGTCACAAGAGAATGAACAAGGAGCTATTCCTGCCCATGCAGAGCAATTCCTGTCTTCTGCAGGAGAGGCTGGGGCTGCATTTCAGAAGAGGCAAGCAAGTGCTCTCCATGCCCTTGATCTGCAGATCCTCCTGGAGTGCCTTCCAGAGGAAAGGCACTGTGACCTTTCCAGTTGCATTTACAGATACTGTGCCATGTCAGGTTAAACTGTACTGTTCTGCTGCCTGAAGAGTTGAGGGGCCTTGGAAAAGAGATTTGTCATGGATTTGTTCTCGTGAGTGTCTCCCAGTCTGTGTAAATCCTGTGTTTGCTGTATGATGGTGTACAAAAGTGCAAATAGTAGCAAAGTGTACCCTTAAAATTAAGGGGATGAGAAAAAGATGAATTTGACCTTGTGACAGATGAAAATTATATCAAAATATATTTATGTGTTCTGCTACTGGGAGCACTCAAAAGCTTGCTTAAAGATTTGGGGAATCCTGTTTGCTTGCAATTCTGTTACTGTGTCTTCCACATAACACTGTCTCATAGGAAGAACACAGGGAAGTCTCAATCTATCTGCTAAGTCAGTCTTGTGGGTTTTGTTGTATTTGCTGACAATTAGTTGAATAGTCATAAACTGTTACAGAGAATAACCTTGTCAGTATAATCAGGTAAGTGTTTAAACGAGTGGAAAAATCAGTCCTCCTGCAACGCAATTTAAGGTTACTGTTCAGGATCCAGGATGTGACTTTCTGACCTCATGGCTGCCTCTCTGGGGTTGGTTTCTCTTTGCCCAAGTGAAATGACAGTTATGATATCTTGCCTGAAAAAGCATCTCAAATACAAGGAATTGCACTGACCTGTGGGAATTATTCCTTCTCTTCTTGTTCTTGGTGACCTGCTTTGCCTATTAGCCACTTGGATTTTAATGGGCACTAATCTTCCAAAAGAAGAGTATTGATAATCAGAGAGTAAGAGATGACTGTGTAAAAATGTAAAGTGTAACAAAGTCACCCAGTTTGGAAACCATATCTGAGCCTGAGCTTTTCTCTTGGAGGTAATTTTTTGTTTTAATTTGGGCAGTTGTTGGTAGTAGGGGTTTATAGATACCTGTTAACAGTGTCATTTAGGGAAGTTGAAGACTGGCATAAATGTCTGTAACTTTTGTTGACTAGACTTGAGCACATGCCTAGGTAGTAAATCACGTGGAAGTGTGTGTGGGTGTGTCTATCTTCGAAATATGGTTATGTATCACTGCATAAGTAGATGGTCACATATTTAAAAGTTTATACCCATTTACTTAAGTTTTTATATACTTTAATCAAAAATAAGGCAAATATCCGTATATTCAAAGCTATCATATATTAAGTTCAAGGAAGTAGTTGAATACTTGCCTAATTTTGGGCATGAACTCAGGTCCAAATGCAGTAAAGTCTTTCACAGGCTGATCAGTGGTGAACCAACAGCGTATGTTGCAACAACGATTAAAGCGGTGCTCCTGTATAAAATGTGTTTATCTGATAAAATCTCTTTCTCTTTTAAAGCTATCTATGAACAATCTTGTGAGGCTTACCGACACCAGGGGAAGACATCAGGTTTCTTCTACATCGATTCTGATGGAAGTGGACCACTTGGACCACTCCGTGTTTTTTGCAATATAACAGGTAATGACCTAACCTTGTCTTTGGTGCTTTATGTTGGTTTCATTATTTCCCTGTCTCTCTTTGTGGTACTAAGAAGACCTCACAGTCATAGGTGTCTCAGTATTGGGGAAAAAAACAGAGAAGGGACAGTAACTGAGGTTTAACACTTGATGTTTCTTTGTAAACATAGGAAACAAAGGATGTTTTCCATGTAAACATGATCCATAGGATCCATGTAAAAATTATTTTTAAACTAAGTTTGAAGGACTCACCTTGTGCTATTGCTAAGTGGTATTTGCAGTGGGATTTGCACCTTATAAAGGACACCAATGATGTATTTTTTCATAATATTGTAAGTTCTAATGAGACATTAATATTTTTTTTTTTTGCTAAAGGTGTAGAGACAAAATCCACGCCTTGTTTTGTAACTAAATGCTTTCTCTGTTCTCTGGAATACTAGAACTAGGAATGACTATTAAACTCCTCACACTGAGCTAGCAGCTATACCCTTCCAGTTTGAAAATCTCTCCTCATACGAGTGCGCTGCCTTTGATGTCTCATAGAATAGAAACCTGGGTATCTGTATGGAGGAGAGGGCATGATGGTCTTAGAAGGAGGGGACACCAGAGAGGCAGGTAGTGGAGCAAGAGCCTGGCAAGGGACCTTTTGGTTAAGACTCTTCAGCTTTACAATTCTGTGGTTTTAAAATTAAAAGTGTTTCAAATTAATATATCTGTCTGCCAAATTCTCCCCTTAAGCAGGTCCTATTTTTTTATATAGGACTGCCATGCAAGAGTATGAGAAAAGGTTACATATCCCATGCTGTGATTTGGGGTAGATAGTATAGCCTTCTTTCTGCTTTTTAGTTTTTGAAACTCAGAGGAAATTTCCTAGACAGTCTCTTCAGCATTTTTTACTTCTTGTGGCCAAGCATGGAGGAGAGAATGTTTTATTACCCCTTCTAAATTGCTAATTCTGGTTGAGCTACTTTGCCACATATCACCTCCACACCCAGTCCTGAAAACTAAGGACTCAGGTTATTCATATTTTATCCTTAATCTCCTTGTACTTAAAGCGTCTCAAATTAAATTTTCATTTTGATTTAATTGGGCAATCATTATGTTAATTAAATGCACACCAGTTAATTATTAAGTATGTTTTTTATTCAAGTGTAACAAATATTTAATAAGATGTGACTCCTTCACTATTGTTGAATCTCATAAGAGTTGAAACAGAGTTTCACCATTCTGTCTGAATATCCTTTCTTGATCTCCAGTATGGAAAATGTGCTCATTTTTATTATTAATTATATAAATATGTGTGATCAAAATATTGTCAGTGCTTTTTATCTCTGTTGAAGAAGTAGGATTTTTGACAAACTCCTTGCAGAAAGAATCTGCTTTCCTCAATTTTTTTTTGGCAGAAATCCAGAAGGCATACACCTGATTTTCTCTCTATCTGTAATGAACTTGCTGACATTCTTATTTTATTTTGGTTGTGAGAGAAGTGAAGGTGGGGAAGACTGACAGAACCTCCTAGCCTGGAAAAAAATTTATATTACTTCTTTTCCCCTTGATGTCTCATTTGAGGCAGGAGGAGGTCACTTGTCATGGGCATCTCTGTTATTCCTATTGCATAAAATGGGACTGAGGCACAGAAAGAACTTATTAATTTATGCTTATCCAGAGAGCTTGAGGTACAATTAGGTTATGCCTGTGTATCATCTAAATGTGGCTTGAGTGCCTTAATCACAAGAGCTTCTTTCCTCTCTGGGAACATACCTTATCATTATAGTGATAATAATTAAATGTTTAGAGCAAGAGATGAAGTCAAAAGTATGGAAAAAAATATCATTATGTACACAGGTATGGACTGTTATTCTTTCAAGTAGTGTTTCTACACAGTTTTCTGAAAGTATCAATATTCAGGGAAAGACAAAAAATGAAACTCTGTGTTGTTATATTAGGAAAGGAACAGAGACAAAAGAAGTCAACATTATTATTCAGTGACATAAATCCATACCACACCTCCTGTCAATAGAAAATAGTGTGTGAGACTCCACTTTTCTCACAATCTCCACATATGGGGAGACTAAACAAAAAGATGGCAGAGGGAACTGTCACAGAAAGCTTGGAGATTATATGTGGCATAGAGAAAGAAACTATGGATTCCTTTTCATAATAAGCTAAGGGACAGTAAAATTATTAGAAAGAAGGATTTGGGCTTTTCTTGTTTCTTTTCTTTTTCATGGTGCAATGAATAATTCAACTTGAAAGTTATTGCCAAAGGATATCAAGGGGGCCAAAGCATGTGCAGAGGGGGAAGAAAACCAGCATGGAAAAAGCCCCAGTCTTGCCTGATAGATTCAGAAGGTGCAATTAGACATGGAGGTTTAGTTGCAGCTCCCGGCTGGGGTAGATCACTGGGAAATGGGAATGAGTTTCAGGAAAACATTTGCCTTCACTCGCTTCCCTGGGTAGCTGTTTGCCCTCAAAGGTGGAGATTGGCTCCTGGGCTAAATGGAGATTTGCATTCACTCAGGCTGGCAGTTCCCTTTGTATACAGTTCAAGAAGAGGTAACCTTTTTATGCCCAAAACATGTTCAGGCTGAAGAATTTGGAGGTGGATTGGAAAATCCAGGGAAATGACTCAGTGCTTTTAAAAGCAGAGTTGCAGGGAGCTAATGACTTCTGGGAGTTACAGAGCCTTGAATCTGTGAAGGATTAATTCAAAGAAGGAATCAGATCATCAGAAATGAGCAGCATCTTTGCATTCAGAGAACAGTGCTGTTCCTTAAAGTTCTCAATATTTGTTTAAATTTTTTTCTATTTTTTACCAGTTTAGTTGAATGGATAGGGGATCTTGTTTGGAACCCGTTATTAATAAAAGCAGATTAAGATCAGCTTTCTCATGTATTGGTGTTTTGTCATAGGCATCAAATATGTGATGTGGATATGGGAAGTATCAACATTACAAGTTAATTTACTGTGTCAGTGGTCCCAATGATTTCTCTGCAGCCTGTCAACTTTAACAGCCCACTGCTGAGTAAAAAATCTGAAGCAGAAAATTGTGAATGTGTATGTTGAGAGGGAATTGGACAATCATACAAAGACAAAGAAGGAGAAGGAAATAAGGGAAAGGAAATTTTGCAGGGAGAATAGAAGAGGGAAAAAGTATTAAAAAATAAAAAGCCAATTTTGAGCATGGCAAGAAATTTAACAGTAGTGTGACACAGGATGTCTGCTGTTATCGGGATGGATAAATGTATTTATCTATTGTCTGGAGAAGTGACTGCAAAAACAAGGTGACAAAAACTGTAGATGACATGCTATTATTTAAGTTGGTCAAGATGAGGGGTATGTGAAGCACTTCAGAATGATCTTATCTTGAAGGCTGTTTATTTCCAGTAGAAGTAAAATATGTTGTTGGAATAGCTTTTGAGGAAAAGTATTGTACCAATTAAAGGCATAGAAAGTTATTTGTACTAAGACAAGCTAAAAGTAAATAATCCAGGGTTATTTAGATTGGGAAGACCCAAAGTGAATGGGCCTCATGTTCATTTGCTTTTTTTTTGCAATAGGAACAGAGACAGTTCATTGACATCAAAAGACAACATACTCAAAATGATTTAAAAAAAAAAAGGAACAGCAACTTATTTACATAATGTTTTCTTCACCCTATGCACCTGTTACATACCCAAAGCAAAGTCACTTTCATGGGGAAATTCATCAACTGTAAGGAACAAAAGGGAGTCCACACACAACATGTGTGCACATGAGGGCAGTGAACCAAGTAGGTGTGTGTGCTCAAACTATGATTATGTCCAATTGGATCCTCTGTGAGACACCGTGAGGATTCAGGTGGGTCCTTGTAGAGATTATTAGTTTAGGATGGTTGTGTACAGCACCATGGGAACATAGCCAGCCTGTTTCCAGGGCCATCTGCATGGGAATGTGAACTAGCTCAGCTTGCTTTACCCAGGTTCTTCTTCTCCCATCAACCATGATGCTCAACACCCACACTTTTCTACATAAAGTACAGAGCAAATGTATCCTGTACTATGCTTTGGGGTAATGTGCAACCGCCAGCGCTGGGTAAGAAATTTTCCCTGTAGGATGATTGTTTGATAATCAGCTCAGTTGAATTAATCTTCACTCCCCACTGAATTGTCTGATAATCAATACAGAAAATGGCTAATGGACCATCTGAACTTCTGGTCTGGCTGCCTTTCTGTGATTGTGAGGCTAATTCTTTTTCTCTTGTTGCTTAGAAATCTATTGATCTGTCTTGGGTACTGCTTAAATGCTAATAATCATTCTCCAGTGAAAAGTCTATAGACCTGCAATCTCCATCCACATGCTTGTTTTGCTGACCTGTATGGAAAGTGTCTGTAATGACCTTTTTCGTCTCCTCTAGAGTAAATTTTGCCCTTGATAACTGAAAGATTTGCTTACAATACACTTGAGTCATTCTGTCACTGCATTTCTTCAGAGAAGCTGTTTTACTGTTTGCAGACCCAGGGCTATCAAATCAATAATACTTAGGAATTGCCACAACTAGATCAATGATTAATTTTATCTTGGCCAGATATTTGTCCAGTCCACAAGTTTTGGTGGTTTTTTTTGTTTTGTTTTATTTTCCCCATTTCTCTCCATGGTTCCGACTGGGGAAAGGTAAGTCCTTAACCCTGCTCTTGCTGCTAGTCCAAGACTTGATCTTGAAACTGATGTAACAAAAAAATAATTTGTGAACATATCTGTCCTTGTGAATCATCACTGTTTTGCAGTCTCCTCTCAAAAATGTAAATATTACCTATATTTCTGATCTAAGAAAAGTAAAGATTTATTTTCTCTATCTCAGAACAGTGTAGAAATTGTGTTTAAATGTCATGTATAGTGGGTTGAATTTAGGATGGTACATGTTGTGTTTGTAGCTGAAGCTTCTGAGTAGTCCCACTTACTTGGGTGTAATGTTTACTTTACTATGAGTAAGGAGCAGACTGGAGTAACAAAGAGACAGACTACTGGAAAGTAGAGCCAGTTTAGACCTCAACCGTTGCAGTAGGGATCCTTTTGGTGCTCCCAACATACTAGTGGAACTGGTGGTATTACAGTCAATGGCATCCACTTTTCCCTTTGTTTTCATACAAGAATCTCAGTTCATCTGCTTTTATATAACTTGTTAATCCATTTTACATAAGAAATCATCTCCTTTTACTTTGTATAGTAATTATACCTTGAGTCACCATGTGATTCAACCATTGTTATGTGGTAGGCTCTCAGGTATAAAGGAGGGCTTGCTGGCAGGCTGAGGCAGAGAGGAAGAGGTCATGCCCTTAATTTTGGGGTTTTGTTAATCTGCAAATATGTAACAGCAAGACAAGAACCCAAATGGTGAAACTCACAACGATTCTCAGATTGAGCTAGATAAGCTTTTACAGCTTTGAACTTCTTAAGGAAGTTTATGGAGTGTAGTCTTTGTTTGTTCTTTGTCTTTTTATTTTTAATGAGTGTACCGTGCAGCTTACTGTCTGTAACTGTGATTGACTTTATCACTGGAGAAAACAACAAATGAGAATCCTTTACAAATTATTTACTACTGTTTAGATTAAAGATGGACCTTAAAGATTTACAGTTTATCCTCTCAAACACTACAGGTCTTTGGGCACATTGTAGTTTTGACAATTTATACATTTCTGGTTTAAATATTCCAAAACTTTATAAAATGAAAAAGCAACCTTTAGTGTTTATGTCAAAGGCATCGCACTGTCAGCAGCTGCCTTGCTGTTTTCAGGAAAATTTGCCTTGTGAAATTTCTGTTTCTCATAGGTCTGCAACAGAAGTTCTGCAGGCTGCCTTCTTTACAGTCACACTTGCAGGAGGTCCCCAAGGAAGTTTTAGTACAGAAGAACATAACAGCAGATGTAACAAAGGGTTATTGCAACTTAATCACTCTCTTGCCAAATTTGCAGTGCTCAGAAGTTAGTGGTAAGCTGTGGCTCTCCAAAGAGCACTCCAGCTCTCAGATACAAGGGTTGGATTCATTTGCCCCAGACCCAGGTCTCTAGTGTCATCTTTGAAACTTAGAGATGTCCTGGCCAGCCTCCTGGTGCTGCATCAGAGGAATGTCAAGTCCTGAGTGCTCCACATGCTTGCCAGGCTCATGCCAATGTCTGAGCTATTGCAAGGCAGGTGAACCACAGAATACTGTTATATTGAGTCTCTCAAAACTCAGATGAAGGAGACTGAATCAAAGAAGACTGTACAGTTGTCACAAGTGCAGCAGGTGTCAGTGTGTGGAAAAGCGTCCAGTTTACACTAGGATGTAGTTCAGTGACTGACTTTCCAGGTTTTGGAGAGGAATATTTCTCCCTCCTTGCTGTAGATACTCTGTATTAAAGGAAATATGGAAATGGAGGGTTTCCTGTAGTAAGGCTGTAGTAGGCTGGAAGGACAATAGTTTTTCATCTCTGGTCTTCAGCACAGCATTGAGGGATGCAGAAAAGGTGTTTTCTCATCCCTCAGAGCTGCCCAGCATGGTCGTTCTGCTGACAGAGATGTCTCAAACCACAGGCTCAGAGTGATCAAACTTCATGCCTGGGGCATAAGAAAGTTGGGAACGCAGTTCTTCCCTCTTGTGCAGGGCAGGGACAGCATGCCTGGAGACAGGGATGCCACCACAGCCCGTGTGCCTTGCTGGTTCTGATTTCCAGTTGCTGGGAGGGATGGTTCCAGGCATGGGCATCCCTGAAGATGCCCACATTAGGTGGTAGAGTCTACCGGCACCATTGGAGAGTGGGCTGCAGGCAAGGATTGGGGGACAGGATTCCCCCCAGAATTGTTTCCATGGAAATGCTTTGTGGTGCTTTTGCACTGGCTGGAAATGACTGAATTGGAAACTAGGAGGAGGCTGATGTGCACAAAACAAGTTGCAAAAGCACATAGTGCTGGATCAGCCAGCAGGAAAAAAAAAAAAATGATAGGATACAAAAGTGGATTTCATAGCTGACTCGGAAAACACCTTCTTAGAGTCAGTGAATTAAAGCTGTTTCCTGAAAGACATTGGGGGGCTGGAGGGGATGTGTGTGTGTGTGTTTGCATTCTTTGAGGGGTTGTGTATTAGAGCTCTTGGGTTAAATTGCTACTGTAGCTTAAAACAATACAGTGTTCAGGGAGGAGAGTCTGTCTTTTGTGAGGTTACTCCTGTAGACATAGGTACAGCTTTCAGGAAAATATTTGGCATTCAGTGTAGAGCACCATGAAACAAATGTATCATATGAGCTCTCAGAGTAATTTCTCTCTCTCTCATGTAGCATTTACCGTATGTTTGGCTTGTTGGCAATTTAATCAGTCTGAATAATCTTGTTTTGTGACAAACCTCCTAAATCACAAAGGAGTGATGCAGTTTGTATGGGAGAAATGTGCTCCACAGAGATATTTCAAGTTGAAGAATAAAAATGAGAATTAGACAATACAGAACTCATTGAAAGCCAGTTTTCCAGCTGCTCTAATTTCCCACAATTTAATTTGTGTGCCGTCAAAAGCAACTTGGAGGCTTCCAGCAAGATGATAGAACTATGGGTGAGGCTAAACAGAGGGTCGAAAATGTGCTGAATGCATTGCAGTCCCATGCTGTAAAAACATCTCCTAGGACCAAATACAGGCAGCATAATATCCTAGTAAATTGGACCATTAAATAAAACTGCGAAGTCATAAAGCTGTAGCATTACCCTGAAATTAAAGCATTGTCACCTTTGAATTATGGAACAATTTAACAAGCATTTAGGAAATCTGCTTTTCAAGGCTGCATATAACTATTCCAGGTTATACAGTAGAAGAAATGGCTGCATTCTCCTACTGGGTTTGGAATGACTTTCAGCTTGTGTGTGGTTTGAAATTTTACCAAGCTGAGAAAGTAATAAAATAATAAAATGTAATAATAGAAAGTAAAAATAAACAGTGACCTTTGTCTGGAGAACAGCTTTTTCATTCTCATTGCAAATTCACAAGTACCAGGAGAGCTCATTAAATTGAATAAACAGGAAAAAAAGTATGGACAGATGTAAAGACATAATGGTAACTTCTTTGTTAAAATAAAGGAAAAAACAGCCTTATCTACCTAGTTTAACAGTTTCCAGACACAGAAATGGCTAGAAGGAGCTAGTGGCGCTAAACTTTGCATCTATGATTACAGTCACTCCCTAAAAATCTAATGAAAAACAAAAAACAAAACTTAACAAAATAAAAAAGAATAAAGATTTTTATAAAAACAAGAAAAAATAAAATTAAAAAAAAACCAAAACAACCTATCCTTGTGTTGTGAAATAAGAAGAGTATTTGAAGCCCCGTTTTCAAAAGCCAGAGACATAATCCGTGCAGAGGCGTGCCTCTGCAAGCCATGGAGCTAAGTTGCAGACTGGTGTTGCACTGTTTTCTAGCCCCAGTGACCTGTGTGCACATCCAGCTTGCACTTATGTTTCTTACATAGGTCCTGAGGCCCACCTGGGATGCAAGCTCCCAGATTCTTGTCATTAAGCTTCAAAGTACCCACTGATCAAGCTGTAAGGGTGTAATTCCTTGACCTTATTCTGAGGCAGGCAACTGTATTCTGGGAGCAGCCCCAGCTAAACTTGTGCATGTGAATTTGAGAAAGTAGAATGATCTATTACTAAATACTGCTGGGTTGAGGTGGAGAAAATGATGCTTGAGTAAAGGCTAAGACCTAAATGGTGAGAATCTGCAGAACAAAGGCTGGGACTATTTTTGTGGGATTTCCCAATCTGTACAAGTAGATGGATATGGTCTTAGTTTGGTCTTTTCTTGGAATGATTAGGGAATTCACCGCCATCCAGCTCTCAGTTCTTCAGTCAGCTGAGAAGCAGGATGGAGCAGTGTCAGCTATCCCACTTTTTACTAAAGTTTAAATCATTTTTAGGTTCACTTGCTGAATGTAAGACAAGGGTTGTCCTTTTGTAAGGAGGAATTTTCTCTGGGTTGTTTGTTTTGGTTTTTACTGTGGTATGACTGTGATCCTTTATTCTTCTAGCAGGTTGTGTGTGTGCGTGTTAAATAGCTCTATGATAACTCACATCCCTTCTAAACTGAAAGTACATATTCTTTCCCTGGGAAGCCGAAAGAAGCATGACTGAGATGGTTGAACACACATCTCTTCCTCCTCTAGCATTGTTGTCACCAGCTCTTTTGTCTTGCATCTGTGGTGTGTTGGGCTGCCCTTCTGAAGACATTTTTAAACCTATTTCATTGACTTTATTTAAAAAAAGAGAAAAGGTAGCAGAGCATATATTTCTCCCTGGTCTTTCTATACGTACTGTGCATAGGGAAAAGTAACAGTTTTGAGGAAAACAGTTCCTGCATGTCAAAGTTGAGATGTCAGAGGGTCAGCTGAGTAGAGCTGTAATGATAACAAGACCATTGAAAATTAAGAATAATTAATAGGAAAATAAGAGAAAGACTTGTCACATTGTCCGTCCAATACACCTGTCAATGACTGCTTGTCCCTAACAATATGCTTGGGGATGTCTTGTCCAACCTCATTTCAAACATGTCAATTTAATTCAATTCCAAACATTTGTTGGGAAGATTGCTTTATGCTATGCTACTTTTAATAAGTTTTCCATAGTATTCCTTTGTTGCTTCTAAGTTACTAGATTTTGATGGTTTTGGCTTTTCAGGTACAGGATCTTTCTTGATGTAGAAGTGCACAACCTGGAAAGCACTGATCCAAAACAATAGCATTTGGCTGTTGTACTCCTGAGCATCACTGTAGCCACTCTTGTGAGCATTGTTTTTATTGCAGTTGCTAAAAATAAGGTTGACTGCCCATCTGGAATTTCAGCTACCAGTTTGTCCCAGCATCTCTGGGGTTTAACATCTCTGAGTATCAGCAACTTGATGTTTGTCTTTTTAGTAGATTTTTCAGTGAAGGAAGTGGTTAAATTCCTACCAGCTTAAGTGAGAGGAACGTTTACTCACTCTCTGCTGCTTCTGAAAAATCTACTCTGTTCATGGCAATCCTTTTGAGAACAAAAAAAAAAAAAAAAAAAACCCACAGAGACTCGGGTTGATAAGAATCACTACTACAAGATGAGAGTTATGAAGTCATTGAATTGCATTGTGTGGGACTGCACAGGGTGTTGTGCTACACTGTCGACTGATTACAGTCATTGGGGCAAGTTTTACAAGTAATAAATTTGTAATATTTCTTGTTATTTTAATCAAACTTTTGTGTATCACACATTGCAGCAGTGTTTCATTGAGCTTCAATTCAAAGAATCCACAAGCAGTATCCTGAACTCAATAAGAACCACAGAATTACAGATCTATGAGCAAACTCTTTCTGTCCGCCATCACGGAAATTATGAGAGTGTTATGTGTGAATGTATAGCTTGCTGAATGTAAACTGTCCTTATACTTAATGCCATACATTACTGGGAGAGTAATTTCTTCCTAACTTGCAGCCAGGTCTTGGAAACAGACCTCTTTAAATAGTCTCCAGATGGTTGTTGTTACTCGCTGTCATCCAAACACTTCCATAATGACAATCCATTAAATCATTTGAGTCTTTCCACGAATAGTTCATTTCAGATTTTTATAAACCTATTAGAGTTCTGTTGAAGTAACCCGTGGGATATTTGTAGCTTGACAAAAAACACTCCAAATGCATTGTGTTGCAGTGTCCATAGAGCTGCTAGGCATGTCATGCCAATGTGTTGGGAAGTGACTGGAAAGCTCATGTTCTGCAAGAACTCAGACCACGTTGTCTGGTAAAACCATCTGAATAACTAAATGCACAGTTTTTAAGACAGGTTTAGAAAAGAACAGGTTCAGCATCATTCAGGGTTTCTCTGTTGAAGCATGCATAACAAAATAGAGATCTCCTGTCTAGATCTTACCTCTTCCGCTGTAACTGTCCTTAGGTTTCTGCAAGTGAGATGTAAATCTTTCAAATTATTTACCCTGTCAGTATATTGTATTTGGAAGATATCTTACAAAGACCCCTGCAAGCAGAGTCTTTGGTGAAGAGGGATTTTACTGGATGTGACTCCTAATAATACCACAGAGCATGTGTAGGTATTCAGTTCTGTCAATCCTTGTTAAGTAGTTTGCCTTTCTGTCAGGGTCAACTGACAGATTGGCTATTCTGGCTGTCCTTGTTATCTTGCCTGGTGCTATTTCACCCAACCAGATGGGGAAACATCCTCCCTGCTAAGCTAATGGCTTCTAATTGCAATGTTTTCTTTAACTGCCAACCACGGTGGTGGTCATAAGCTGGTGGTGCAGGTTGTGCTTAAGCCTAGATTCTGCTTTCTGTTGTGCGAAATCCCTTGCTCTGTCAGTACATGCAACAAAGGAGATAAGAATGGGCTCTCCAGAACAGAAAAGTGTCAACATTTACACTTAACTGCATATGCAGAGTCATTGTCATTTGCTGGTTTGTACCATCATCCAAGCAGGGCATCACTCAACTTACAAGTAGAAAAATCAGAGAACTGAGTAAAATGAGCGATCCAACTTCCAACTGGGTGGTGAGAACATACTCTCAGTTTGAACTTCCTGGTGAGAGTTTGTGGTTTCTCTTTGCATGAGTTTGTGCAAATTCATCAGCCACTACCATTTGTTGTCATAACAGTGTGGACTGTGTTCTCAGCTACAGCTACATTTGCAAAAGATTAATGTTACCCCCATGAGCCATATTATTATGTCTTTTCTCTCAGGACCAAAGCCAGATGAAAAGTATCTCATTTTCTTCAGCTACCTGGAAATAGAAGATGCAGAAAATCTCCAGTGGTTCCTGGGAAGCTTGTAATTTTTCTCTTGCTCAACAGGTTCTGTAGTATTTGCTTGAACTGGTTCTGGGAGAAACAGAGCTGTTTCTCCCAGAACCTGTATCTTCATCACAGAGTGACCATTTTGGAGCCCAAACTCCTGCTGCTCCTCTCACCAATGCAGTAAAGTGTTACATTTCAATTGGGTTTTTGTTCCCTGCTTGTTGCAACTTTTTTGCTGTTAACTTCCCATTCAATCATTTTTTATTTAACAGAAGATAAGATCTGGACTGCAGTGCAGCACAACAGCACGGGGCTAACCAGGGTCCAAGGAGCTGGGCCAGAGAAGCCATACACCATGTCCTTTAACTACAACAGCAGTGTGGAGCAGCTTGAAGCCATGATAAACAGTGCCGAGTACTGCGAACAGGAGGCAGCCTACCACTGCAGAAAGTCACGTCTCTTGAACACCCCGAGTAAGTGCCACGATCCCAGTTCTTTCCTTGTTAACTCTTATTGATTATACAGGCTGCACTGCGACTGAGGAGAAAAAAAAAAGCCCCAACAAAACAAATAGTAGCAATAGAGAATGGAGTGAAAAGCCTTTTACCTCCTTGGATACCACTGTGCAAAACCTGTCCTCTGATGCAAGAGGGTCGGAGCTCTGCAGGGGAGTTTCCACTCTCTTAAGTTCATATGTACAAAGGCTCTAAAAGCCTCTACAATTGAAAGTACTACTTAGAAAACACGAAAGGTATATTCACCTGGATGTGTTTATTCATTTATAGTTTTTAACTGTATTTTAAGGATAGAAAGCACCCAGCTTGCTCGTGAATTTTATGATGTTTCTGGAGAACAGGGGTGTAACCTCTTCTGAGACCCTCAGTCCTGAATATGATGTTTAAGGTGCTTGGTAGTACTGTTTCCGGGGCAAAACTAATTTTTACCTCATGATAGAACAAATAAAGGGTTTTGCCCTGATTTAATTTAACAGTAACAAGGAAGCAAAGGTTCTAATCAGTTTGTGTCTCTATGGTACCAAAACTCCAGTGGCTACCCAGGGTAGCTGCCTGCCACTCGACTCTCTCTTGGGGTTGGGATTTTACATTTGCTTTACCCAGAGAGATGAATGACATTAAAGGCAGGCTTCTGCTGAATGTCTTCAATGTCTCATCTCATTACTTATAATGTCTGTATGGTCCTGGTGATTATTTGATTGTTACCAACTCTTAAATTTGTTAGTAGGTTAGAAAAAAATCCCTCGGAAAGCCTTAAGGGGAACTTGCAATGAGAGTCCCTATTGTGTTAAAAATACATTGCCTAATGAGATGTATCAAAAACCTGCCTGGTTCCAGAAAAGTTACTATAACACTGAATGTTTATGGATCCAGTAATCAGATGCCTTACAGCCAGTTTATTTTTAAAACCTGAGAATTATGTCTTTTGTTATCATCAGAATTTACCAACCAAGAACTGCTTGTATTGCTAATCATTTTTTAAAGAATGAAATGTTTAATCAGCATTAATAATATCAGCACCCAGGGTAGAGCACCAAGGAAAAACAAAATGCATAACTCATAAGGAGGGGCAACTTATGTTTTGCAGATACTTTCACAGTGTTGCTGGCTTCTGTATCTCACACCACTCTTCACAAAAATATAATCACAGTGATTATTTCCAAAATATTTTCTCAAGGATGAAGGGCACAATATTAAAGCAGGTCTACACGTGTTTATTTTTATGCATTTCTGAGAGGTCTTTGGTTATGTGTATGTGGAAAGGCACATTTTGAGTATAAGTGTATGAGTGTATTTTGAGATGCCTCCTGTATGTGGTGTTTCTGTAAAGCTAAGAACACTTCCTAAAGATCCATACCCATTTATCCTTTTTACAAAAAAAACCAAACCCAAACAAACAACAAATTAGTGATAGTCTTGTGTAAATTGGCAGTATATAAACTCTCCTGCATCAGGGCTAAAGCTATCTACCAACTGGCAGACCAAGATGAGTTCTGACAGGCAGCTCATTCTCTCCTTCTCCAGGACCAAAGCTGTGACTGGTACCTCAAGGGAGAAGACACAGGGATGCTCTCCAGCAGCCTGGCCTGTGCTCTTGCAGCTGCTGCAGTGCCACTGTGCTCCTGACAGTTGACCACACAAGAATTTCATGCCACATATCTCTTCAGTATGGCTCTAGCTGATAAGAACAAAAATTATAATCCAGATCTGTACATGTGGCACGCACCATTGTTTTCACATAGTTTTTCTTCCTTTTGTATACTGTTTAATTACACTTCCAATTTGTCATCTGAATTTTCTCAATGGCCTAAGGATGTAAGTTTGGTGAGACGTGGAACATGCTCAAAAATATATCCTTTGAGTTATTGAAATGACAAGATATGAGTAACAATTTGGTTTTAGCTGAGTATTCGGTGTTTTTAAATGTTAGAAAGACCTTTGTTGGTTTTTTTTTTTTTTTTTTTTCTCCAAAGACTTAAATAGCTGTATTAGTTGATACTCCTTTTGGGTGGGAACTGCTGCTATATTATAGTAGAGCCTAGAGACTCAGTGATGCTGAGCACTATACATGTCTTGAAGAGATCTAAGATTTGAAGAATTTCCATTTCTAAACTTCAGGGTGATCTACAAGTATGAATAATCCTAGGGCATCTTGCTGGACTCCCTACAGAAGATTCTCAACTGTGTGCCCAAAACTGAGTGGAAGGAGTTTGATTTGGGGTCAGATCAAGAGGACAAATATCAAACCTCTTTGATTCTGTTTCTTGATTCAGCCTAGGATTTCAGGTGCCTGAAGCACTGTGTTCTCTCTGTGTTGCCAGAGTGCCATAATGTGTAATTACAGTTAATGAACCACACTTTGGATCTTCCTTCAGAAATCAGTGTACAGTGCACATGTGTTGATGACAATGCTGTATCCATAGGCCAGCAGGAAACATTACATGACCTAACCCAGCCTGCTGACTGTCACCACTTATTAGTGCCTCTGGACTGAGCCCAGCAGTGAATGTTTAGTGGAAGGGCATCTCCCAGAGGTGTATCTCCTCTTGACACAGCTATAAAAGTTCCTCTTCTTGCAAAGAATCTAATCTATTTCTGAGCTTCCTCTTGTTCTGACCTTTTATTTATTTATTTATTTATTTATTTACTACAAGGAGATGGAATACATGATTACGATGTCTCCACCGGTAGCACCAAAACCCAGATCCTTGTTTTCAGGATGTAAACATTATCGTGCTTCACAGAAGCAAGAGAATGATTCCTCTTTCCTTTTGCATTCATAAGGTTGCTCTGCAGCAAAGATGCATATTGTTGCATGGCAATTTTGGCTTTCACAGTTTTGACAGGGGGAAAGAAAAAAAAATCACTTGCCTGGGAAAAGGGACAAACATGGCACTCCAGGCTGCCTCCGAGAGGCACAGGCTCCTGGCTTGTATAAAATTGTGCCAGTTTATATCAAAGAATTTGTCTTTGCTCTCTTCCTACTACCTCTTGCCCTGAAGATATAGGCACATCCCCAGTGGGTGTGATTCAGCGTAGTCTCCCCATTGAGTTACTTGGATTTACATCTGCAATGTGTCAGACATGCAATCTGGCAGTTGGCAAAGGAGTTTACTCATCTCCACCTCCTGCTGTCTGGAACAGCCTTATCAGCTCTCACTGTCATACTACAGCTTAGCTGCAAGCATGTCTTTGAAAACTAAAATTAAATTGCCCTGAACTGCATTTTTGTACATCTCTCTCATCAGACAGATTTTGCAGGAGGTTTGTGAACATCAGAATAGATGTCTGTTCATCAAAGAAATAGCTGGCTTTCTCATGATGCTGGTAAATTAAACTTCTAATTTATGACCAGTGATTGTAAGTCTCTTGTGACTTCTCCATGCCTGATGGAGAGACACCCACATAACCGGAGCAGATCTGACAGCTGGCATTAATTAGGAAAGCCTTCCAGACTCTTAGTAAAATATTGCAGACTTTACCTCAGCTTCATCCTTAGAAGTACAGACCAAGGCAAGCTAGCAGGAGAGGAAAGAGGTGGTCAGGAGGCATGGGCTATTTCCACATGTGGTATATCTGTATTCTGGGAATCTAAAAATTAATTTAGGCCCCTGGGGATCTGATTTTCTTTCTTTGTGGGGACTCTCTAGTAATACCTAGGAGAGAGGTATGTGTACATGGCTAGGTGCACATGTAATTAAACTGCTAACATAAAAGACGTTTGAAGCGATGAAAACATTTTATTAACTGAACAAACCTTCAGCTCTGACCGAATTTGTTCAGTTTTCTAGAAGCAGTAGGTGTAGTTGAAGGATAACATTTGGGAAGCTGCCTCACTTGCACCATATCAAGGACTTACCAGAGTGACGGCTGTATCAGTGGCAGGATGGCTCGCTTTACAGTACTTGGCTGACAGACTGTCAAGTTCATAGCGCATTTGTGTAGGCAGGGACTGAGAAAAGATCAGTCTTAGAATGAAATCGAAGAAATAGAAATGTCTTTAGTTGGTGTTTTCTTCCTGCCTTCTTCCTTATGTTTCTCTTTTCAGAAGAAGTTCCACACCATGTCACTTCAAGCTTTGACTTCAAACATCATCTTAAACTACGTACCTCTTCCCTAAACTCTCTTCAGATCTGTCAAGTCCCAATATTATATGACTTGTCCCCAGGTATCCACCACCTTTTCACCTCTGCCTCTAAGATAGACATGTATTTTGGTGCTGAGCTCCGTCATGCACCACCTCCAGGTCTGTGGCCCTTATCCCAGACAGCTATTTGGTCTCACCTGTGAACCACTGCATTTGCATTTTGTACCTCTATTGCTGGGGAGAAAAGTTGCAGTACTACCTCACAGCTGGGACCATGACCTAATTTCTGAATTTAGACTTTACTTTAGACTTAATTCTGCTGCTGAGACAGTTCTATAGTGTTTTATCTATGCCCTGTACATTGCTATAGCTCTTTATCTGCGCAGGCTCCCTTTAGTTCCAGTTGCAATCTCCAGTGATGTCAGAGCACAAGTTGGTAAGAAATGTTCTGTAGGGTCATGCCTCCAATAGTGGCAGCAGCTTAAGGTGAGAACAGAACTCTGCATGTCTTCAGCACATCACTCGATGTGTTCCCATCATCCACACTTGCTGTATTATGGGCATTAGAGTTTATACCATTTCCAATCCTTTTTATGAACCCCAGATTCATAATGGATACTAAATTTTGCAATCGCCTTTTGAGCTTTACTATGTTGTTTACCTCTGCAGTCTCATAAGAAAGCAAGTTCCAGGAGTTCCCTACTTGCTGTATACAAAACTATATTTTTAATGTTTTAAACATTTTAGTGCACTGAGTTCTGGTATTGTCAGATGTGGCAAATCACAGTTTTGCACTCATTCGGTGCTTTTGTCCTTCTTGGACCTTCACTAGTTCTAATATTTTTTTTCACCAGAAGTGACCCACAGTGATTTGAGTCACGGATTGCATCAAGGTTTTATGTAATCATAGAACCATACAATGGTTTTTATAGGGACCTTAGAGATCATGTTGTTTCAACTCCCCTGAAAGGACAGCCCTCCACTAGCCCAGGTTGCCCAAAGCCCCATCCAGTCCAGCCTTGAACACTGCCAGGGAGGGAGCATCCACAACTAGACATGGGACGAACATTTTAGAGCAGTGTAAGTCTTGATGGAGAAAGGAGTGTGAAACCTGGGTTCTGACAATTTTTTTTATATAGATGTGCCATGAGGTGATCTAAGATGACCCATGGCAATCAGTCATTTACTTTTGGGGGTTTGCTCACTATTATTTTATGCCTTTCAAATATAATTTCCATTATATCATTCCAGGTACTTTAAATTGTTACTGCATTACCAGGAGACTATTTGTCACTGCACAAAATAGCACAGAACAGGGCAGTCTGCCCTCAAAAAGTGGTTTAGATTGAAGGGAGCAGTGGATAGGTGGCAGGTGTAGAAGGTATGTTGTAATTATTCTTGGGTAATTAGGATCCCCTTCTTCAGAATGATTGACTTGCCATCTGTGTTTCCACCACCATACCTTGTCTCTCCCCTCCAAAGTGGCATTGCTGACAGCTTCTCACAAGCACAATTTTAGATAACTTGTGCTTTATTTAGAGACTTTCTAACAGAGCTTGCCATCGTAATGCAGCTTGCCTCCTTGTTTGTAGGGAGAGATTTAGGGGCCATTTTTAAAGATATGCTGTATTGTTAGTGGTGTGCTGCTGATTAAAATGCAGGTGGTCTGAGCAGAATAAAAAACCTACTCTGTTGGGGAGGTAACTTGGCATCTAGCATGCATGCACCTGTGAGTAATGGAAATATTGTTATCCTCATTTTCTGACGCCTTCTCTCCACATATACCATCCTTCCTGACTGACAGGGAGGCGAAGCATGCTGTAGCTGCCAAGGAGGGAACAGTAGCTGCTTGCAGTGCTTCTCCTGTACTCCCGTTGGGCTTCTCTGAGATTGCAGTGCAGCCAAGAGCCCAAGCAATGGGAAAGACCTGGGAAGAAATCTTTGCTCAGTCAGAGACTGGGTGGCTTCTAGCACAGTGGGAGGAAGGCATGCTCACTCCTTAAATCCCACTGCAGGAGAGAGCAGGCTGGATACTACCTGGAATACTTCTGGAGTGGTTCCAAAGGGCACAAGTCTATTGGGATTAGTGCAGTGAACGCTGAAGCACCATTATCTAGGTTTGCTTTAGACACAGTGTGTCAGGTCAACTGAAAAACACATCTCAAGGTGGGGACTGATAGAGTAATGAGGAAGGAGCTTGGTTGCTTTGGTAGAATGCACTCATTCCCCCATACTTCTGCTGTCCCTGGATATTTCTGTTGGTTTCTATTGTGTATATATTTTTTCCCTCCGCTACAGATTTTTATTTTTTTTTTTTAAGTCTAGGGAGCGATTCTGGAATTATGCTTCTGTTACCTTTTTTGTTTCGACACCTTTTACAATTTACCAGGAAACCAAATTTGTCAGTCCCACTGAAGAGATCTACTGCATTTTACTGACATAGTGTCACAGTTTTGGTGGGGATAGAGTTAACTTTCTGCCTAGCAACTGGTATAGGGTTGTAATTTGGACTTGGGATGAGAATATTGTTGATAACACACTGTTTAGTTGTTGACTTCTTACACTGTCCTGCCAATGAGAAGTGTGAGGTCACCCAAGAAGCTGAGAGTGGAGACAGCCACGACAACCAACCCAAACTGTCCAAATAGATATTCCATACTATATGACATCATGCTCTATATATAACTGGGCATTGTCTGGGACTCAAGGCAGCTTATAAATTAGCTGAGCATCAGCTAATTGGTGAGAAATTGTCCTTATTTTTATATTGCTATTAACATTTTTGTAATTATCTTCCTTTTCTATCCTGTTAAACTGGCTTTATCTCAACCCACAAGTTTTAGCAGTTTTACCTTTTTTTGGGTGGTTTTGGTTTGTTTTTTTTGTTGTTGGTTTTTGGTGGGGGTTGTGGGTTTTTTTTTGTGGATGGGGGAGTGGGCGTGGATTTTTGTTTTGTGTTTTGTGGGGTTTGGGTTTTTTTTGTTTGGTTTTCCTTTTTTATTATCTCCCCCAGCTCAGTGAGAGGAGTGAAAGTGAGCAAAAAACTGTGTGGTTTTCTTAGATGCCAGCCAGATTAAACCACAACATATGGAAAGTATCTCTTCTGATATACAGGAAGCTTGAACCAGGGCTATTAATGAAGACAGGTAAATGAAATTTAAAACTAAACAAGAGATTTTGAGATGAATCTGGAAATCATTGTGTAAACTGTTATTGGTGGTATGGTAAGGAAGTCAATGTTGTGGACTATTTGCTTGACCTCTGTAATCTTTTGGGTTGGAACTTTTGTTCCCAAAACATTCTGGTTTGCTCAACCTGTGAAACCTATGGGATGACATAAGTGTAAGCACTTATGAAGAAGTGCTTGGTGAAGAAAACTTGAATTCAGGGAATTTAGCAGTCCAAGTATTTTGGAAACAGATAGTTTGATGAGACACACATGTACCACAACGAAATATGTCCTAATTATACCTCTGACTTCAGAAACAGAGTCATGCAAGCTATTCACACACACAGTTTGAAGAAGGAAATAATTGCACAATTTTATCAGGCTATCCTAGTCAGAATACTCTTAATCACAAGCAGTGATAGTCTTTTTTAATTTTCAGGACTCAGCATATTGTTAACAATAAATAAATAATGGCAATTAGAAACAAACAGCTAATCTATGGTTTGTTATATTAATGGGTCATTAGCTATGACAGCAACCTGTCCACCACACAAGAAAGGAAGCAGTACTGCTGCCTGAGCAGGAAAGTGTGCCTTCTCTTTCATTAGAGCCACAGCAGGGAGTGTGTTCTCATCACACTTCTATTTGTCTGCTTCATTCAGCTGTCCTACTTTGAGTATCTTGGGCTCCATTAGACTCAAACCATCTTACTGACATTAAACTAATTTCTCTGTCAAATTTGGACCAGTGCAGAGAGTGATGTTTTCTGATTCTGGAGAATAGAAGATGTAAATCATAGCGGTGGAAGAGTTCTCAACTGACCTCTTCTACCAACTTACCACATGAGTGAAGCAATAGTAATTTACATTTCTATTCACATTATCTTTCGGGGTAGCAAAGCGTTTTCGGCTGTAATATCTCAGTTTTATGCGTGTTTTGGGTTTGTCCTGGTTTAGATCTGGATAAAAACGTATGTGCAAAGCAGAGCCTGCTGAAAATCAGGTGGGATGAAGCAAGGGAATGGGACAGAGCCCATATGCTTTGATTTTGCTTTAATTGGTCTGACCTATACAGAAAAGCAGAGGTGTTAAGAGGCTATGTGTGCAATGAACAATAGCATAATTGAATTATATAAAGCAATTAAAAGTAAAGGAAATGTAAGCTTATGGAAAAAGGAGTCAAGTTTTTACTCTGTATAGATTGGATTAGATTCAGATTCATTACTTGTAAACATGAAGTCCAGGAATTTTACCCTCATTACAGTGTGAAGATGTGCCTATGGGTAAAGCATTTTCTGTTTTTTCAAGTGTGAAGGTAGAGACAGGAGAAAAGAAACAATGAACATCAGCTGAAGGCTGATTACTTTGTGTTTAGTGTTCAAACAGCAACATAACTAGAGCTTTCCCTAAGAGTATTTAGTTCAATATTTTGCTTATATGAACCCTTTGATGTTAAGGGGAACATAAAAGTAGCTCTTCTAAATATCTGTTACTCTCCTTTTTTTTTTTTTTACAAAGACCCCTAAAACACAGAGAGTAAGCAAACATGCTTGGAGAAAACATCCCCAGACATTTGGGGAAAAGAAGTTGTGTACTTCTTCCCAAGAAGCCTCTAAAAGCAATTGAGAATATTTACCTTCCCCCAACCCAGAGTGATTGGGGGTGGATCAGATCTGACTGAGACTTGACAAGTAGCTAGAAAGATGTGGTGACCTGAAAGAAAATAACCCTTTTAAAACTTTCTTTAGAGAAGCTTTTTTCGTATTTGCTGGGCCAAAAAGATTGAGAACAAAAATGTAAAAGCTTTTGAGCCTGAAATTTGTTCCAAGCCCCTTTGATAGGAGAAAGGCTCAGGCTTTAATAGGGACTGGTTTAGCTGGGGGGTGTGTTCCTGCCCAAGCTGTCCAGGACTCAAAGTAACATCAAGAGCCTTCCTCCTTTGCTCTCAAGAGCAGAATTCAAAAGTCCCAGAAGAAAACTTTTTTTTTTTTAAATTGTACATTAGCATTTAGAAAGGTTAACCAATTAATCTATGCACTCTTCTCTAAAGGTAGATTTCTTACCTCATTTAGCAGAGAAGAAAATTGAGGCATCAGGCTGCTGATGATGACAATTTTGCCTGAAACTGGTATAAACCATTGAATCTGTTTGAAAATACCACCCTTAAACTGATGAGCAGTTTTGTCCAGCCACAAAAAAAAAGAACAGAGTTTCCTCTGAGATGTTCATCTCTGAAGTCTTCCACTTTGTGTAAGACATACAGGAAGTTTTGTGCCTTTCCCTTGTGCTGACAGTGGAAGAGTGAACATCCCTAAGAGGTACATTTGTTTCTTCTAATGAACTCATTATCATGGTTACAGTGATTCACCAAGGAAAGCTTGGTTCTGTGAATTTGTGTGTACCTACCAAACTACAAGGGAGGTAATGGTATTTTGGGTGAGGTATAATGGGGTGTTTGGTATATTCAGCCAGGTGTGGAGACAACACTGTGATTCTGCACAGGAGTAGTATCACCAGTCTCAAGCAAGGCTTCCAGATTTCTTCCTCTTCATCTCCCAGGCAGTATCTGTGCTTTGTTTGCTGCAGTAGTTGTTTTTAAAGGGAGAGATGTGAGAGCCTCAAGCCTACTCTTTATTAGACACTCATTCAGATGCCATATGGACAGCCCTGTCTGTTTTGTTCCTAGATGACTTCAGGAGAGATAAGCTCATCCGAGAATGTGTGTGATGCGTTCAGAAAGTGTTAACATAACCACAGCAGTTTGAATCTAGGTATGGGTCTGAGCACAGCCAAATTCAGCAGGCAGGGATTCACAGTCAGAGTATGTCTCCCATAACATTGGTTCACTAGTAGAATCATCCCACCATTGATAGATGGCTGTTCTAAAGTACACTCTTCAGAGACCATTGCAACTACTCTACCTCATGCCTGGTCATACATGTGATTGTAGCCTATGGTGTGGTCATACAATAAAGACATTGCCTTACTTTGTAAAGGCCAAGAAGAGACTGTGCAATTAAGAAACAGCACCCTTGTTTACAGAAACAACCCCTATTAGAGCTATTGTAAGCAGACCTGAACTATGATGGGATCCCAGTAGTCTTACTGTAACCACCTTAAGATTATGTGTTTAGCACAAGTTCTTCCAGGCAGAGGTACATGCAACTGAAGGTGATACTTCCAACTTACTTTAGATATATTTGTAAACAGGAAGTGGCCACCCTGATTAAACGTTGACATTCTTACTCTGCCTAATGAACAGCACCTCTCCCAGCTATACAGTTTTGATTGTTTTGCCTGAGTTTACAATTCTTTGGCCATTCAGAATATTGTTTCTTTGTTTACTTTTCTAAAACAATATTTCATTGAATGGCGGAGTAATAAACGAGGCTTTTGTTCTCTATGGTTTTGTGCTCTGTTGTAGAGTATATGTGCAGATTATCTGAGATCTCCTGGGGTTTGAAAATTCAATGCATTTTCTTAGGCTGGGTTCTAGAAGGACCTCTCTGTTTTTTCTTAGGCATTATGTGAAACCTGTGGGAACACATTTCTCAGTCGTATGTACTTGTAATTGGCTAGTGAGTTCATGAGTTAATCGAGCAGTTGACATACATGGGCACAAACATTCATGTATCATGTTCCAATATGTCTTATTTCTCTGAAAACCAGGCTGAGATTCAGATCTAAAGCCCACTAGAATCAACAGATTTTAGGGAGTGCTCTACAGTTTCTGCTGACTCCAAGTGTTCTAGTGCTAGAAGTAAATCTTAATTTGGGCTAAAATAAAATGCAGGTGCATGTATTTTATCAGCATGCCAGATACACAAACATTTGTCTCCTCCTTAGCACAGGAACTAAACTTAAACTAAACGCACAACCTAAACCCGTCTGAGCTTCATCAGTACCCACCAGGCTTTCACAGATCTGTGGACACATGCTGCAGTGCTACATTCAGCACCTGTCTGCTTCACGTCCTGCCTGTTTCTCTATCTGGAGTGCTTAGTTCCATGTCCTCCATGTCCTCCTGTCCCTGTATATTTGCTTTGCCAAAAGTTTAAAATGACATGTCTAATTTCCAACATGTAGTGATTCCAATATATTTACATTAATAGTGCATGAGAAGTGCTCCCAGTAGCTTAGTCTGCAATCAGGAGCCATTTTCTGTGCTTTTTTTTGTTCAGGCTGTCTCATTCAATGTGATCAAAATGTTGGTCATGGCACTTGTTGGTAGGACAGAAAAGATGATAATGACTCCTGGCTATTCTTTTTCTCAGTTTTCTGTTGCTGAATCGAATTCAGCTCTGAGAGGTTTGTTTTAGTGATAAGTCCCTGCCTATGATGGAATATTTTATAAAATGAGCACAGATCTGTAAAATGGTTCTGGAGAAAAAGTAGCATCAATTAAATGATATGTTTATTTTGAATATTTAATTTTCTTCTATCTGCCAGTTCAAGTGGTCGGTGCAGTCCATACATTTATCTATTGATATAGAGTGCTCTCTTTTGGGGAAAGTGTGTGCTCACATTTTTATGTAGATATGTGCAGACAGGTTAGGAGAAAATGAAGAGTGAAGGTTAACTGTTAACCTTGGTGATACTTTTCCCCCTTAGGTTAAAGGCTTTCTGTACATGAGTATTTCTTTGCTTCCTGTTGCCCCTGTGATTATAAGCTCTCAGGTTTTATCCAGATGAAAACATTTTGGTGAGTGGCACAAGTTTCAGGGCTGTTCCTCAGACATCTTCTTGACTGAATGATAACATAACAGCAGAGGGTGGGATTCTAGGGAAAGTTGTCTTCTCCTGAAGCAGGCTCTGTTTTTCTCTGGCTATGAAAAGTCAGTTTGGTCCATTTGTTGTGCTGTTTTATTATCTATCATTGAACTTCAAAACATCTGGCAATCAGCAGTTTTCATGTTCTGTTTTGGGGTCTTGTTTCCCAGACCCACAGGTTCAAAGCAGTGCCAGCTTTCTAGGTCACTTTCTTCCCTGTGCACATTTATGTTCTGGATTCAGACAAAGAGATTGTGTTGCATTTTGTTTACTGCCTCTGTGAGACAGGCTAGGGCCACCAGTCAATCTGCAGAACATTAGAAGTACCTGCTTAATAGAGGCAGAATTTTATTGAGTGAATAATTACATCCTATTACTGCTGAAGTAATCACCTTAGATACAACCGATGCCTCCAGAGAGAGGTATGTTCTTTCCAAAATGCCACCCTGGACAATTCATTTTACTTCTGTACAAAGCTCCAGAATCTGTCTGACCATATTGTACTACAGGTTGCTGTGTTTTCAGAGGATGAAATTTATGTTCCATGAAATATGCCATTGCCAAAATTAATAGGTAAATGAACAAAGTGAAACAGACCATTAGAACCATTGTAATATTGTAGTTGCTGGGTTATGGCACAAAAGCAGAAACTAATGGGTAAACATAATTGTGTTATAGTGACAGGAGCTATCGATGTATAGTACACAACTGTGGTTACACAATGGAAGGCAGTCGACCGTTATGAAATATGATTTAGCAGACAGGCCAGTTGCAGGTAATCTTGCTTAGGACAATTCTTTCCTTGGCTAGTTTGTTTTAGCTGATGGAAAGTGATAAATCACAGCTATTCCTTTCCTGTCCTACTGAGACTTCATTTCAATTTCACATTGATAATTTTCATAATGCTTTTTTTATATTATTCTGGACCATGATACCGAGGTTTTTGTGTTTGCAGAAATGTTCCTGAGGCATGAACAGATTGTTCCTGAATATTCATGCAAATAGGAATTCAGCCAAAGGTCTTCAGAGTGAATGTTCCCTTTAATACCTTGAAGTCTTTTTGATGCCCTTGCCTTTATTTCTGCTCTCAAACAATGCATCGTAATTTTAAGTGAACACTCAAACAATATCTAATCAAGATAAACAATTCATAGGCTGAGCTGTGTTTGTATAACATGATTAAAAAGTGTTGAATAGCTAACATAATCATAACATTCTATTAATGGACAGCTTGAAAGAAGCTACAATATCAAATGATTCAACTAAACCCATACAAACCTCAAAGACACGCAAGATGAGTATATTTAGACTGAGGCAAGTAAGATGGTGGATTAACTCCTTGGTTATTGCATCTTTCATTAAATTCCACTTCAGTGTCAAAGTAAGTACAAAACACAGAAATATTGTAGGAATTCTGATCTGTAGAGAAGCCAACAAATTCCTCCATAGCTGATTAATGTTGTATTACGATCAGTCTCTAAACACTTGAGCACAGATAGATTGCAAAATCTGTGTTCCGCTAATAGAACAGACAGGTATACCCTGCACAACTGAAGCAGAAGGGAGTGGAGAAGCATCTTGAAGCTTGGCTACTGGAGTGGTGCAATATAAATTAGAATACCATCTCTAGCCATTTTTCAGAGCCAGAAAAGGGATTGATGCAGGAGCTTCTTCAGAACACTGTGCCACTCAAGAGTTTACCCATGCAGGGGGAGTTTGTCAGTGACTGGATAAAATAGTTTCAGAGCTGCTTTATTCTGCTAAAGTGGTTCAGAGTAGTTGGAGCACAGGAGAGAGCTGGGTGCTAACTGTTAAGCTTTTTCTCTTAGTTTTCAATCCATGCATTTGCAAAAGAAACACCCTGGTTACTTTGGTCTTCACTGAGCAACATCTTATAAGGGGATATTTAGTGGGGAAGTCAACCCTAGTAATTTGTTACAGGGAAGACTGAAATGGCTCAGAGCGTGTCTGGGAAACAGCCAGCATTGCTAATTGCATCCTTGGATTGGAGACCAACCAAGGGTTTCTCTACACTGTAGAAGTACCCAATCTAGTTTAGATAATGAAATTCAACACACATGTTTTTGTGCAATTTTCAACCACATATAACTGTTTCCATTGTTCAGAAGGTGAATTTGGATAGTTATTACCACCTGGTACATCAGTTGTACCTGATTTTGACCTCAAACTAAATTTTACTGAAGAGACACACTTTATTACTTTCATCCACATAAGAAAACACAGCCAACTGAGGTTGTAAATACAGAGGCAAATCTTGAAATTTTAGTCTTCAAAGTCCTGCTTTCATGTATGAAGAGAATGCTGTCTTAGTGTTATACCGTACTATTTAATGTGAGGTAGGGTTATGATGAGTATAACAAAACAGTGAAAACTTGAATGCACTAAATGCAGAATTAGGTGACTAGTTGAGTGATAATATATTGCCTAACCTAATGAAAAGACATTACCTTTAAATAATGGACCACATCATAGATTTAATTATCCCAAGGCAAGGTAGTAGGTGCTTCATGCAGACAAGGTCAATTACCTTATCCAGAAGAGCCTGTTTGAAGTGTATTATGAATAATTCACAGACCTAGAAATTAGCTTTGAAAAAGTGTCCTAGCTATAATGTGGTGAAAGCATTCAATTTCTTTTTTAATGTATTTAAGATAACACCCAAAGGACAATTATGGCTGCTTAACTGTAAAACTACTTAAATGACAAGAAATGACAATTGTGTGGTCAAATTCACAGTAATGCGTTATGCAGAGGGAAGCATCATCATCGTGACATAATCATATCAGGTCACGAGAAACAGATTTCAAACCTCATCTTGTAGTTTTAAATGTTGCATGAAATTTGATCAACAATTGAGTCATTTATCAACCTTTCTCAATAGACAAAGCAGTTGGTGCTGTACTAGCTTTATTTTGTTTATTCCAGGCTTTTAGCTCTTTGGCTTTCTGATGTGAAATGAAGACTTAGAGCAATTGAGTATCTTGTATGATTTTGGAGAGTCTGACAAAACCAAAGAATGAACCGCAACTTTTACTTTTCCATTTTTAATCAGAAGACCAGTCTTCTGCTTTAAGCACTAAATGACGCTGTTTCTGAGACAGTATTGTTCCAGGATTATTTAGCATTAGAGTTAAAATGACAGTAGGCATGGTAGCAGAATGCATACTCACTTGACATATGGTGACCTTAGGTGTGAATTAGAAAGGCAATAAACCTCTAAGTCTGGGGAATAACATGCTCTCTCAGCATATTTTGATTCCACAGGCAAAACAATAACCTTAGCTTTCTCTCTTTGACTTTGCAATAAGTGGTAATGGCCAGGGGAAATCCCTGGGGGGCTGCAGTTTTCTAAGATGCCTGGTAAGTAGATGGCTAATTCATCAGGTACCTCAGTTTAAGTGTCTAAATGTAATAGTGACATTTCATGGCCTTTGAGTTTACCTGCTTTATTTGCTTGAAAGGGAGAGTTCAGCAGAATTTTAGAGGGTGCTATAGAATCACTTATCTAATGAGGCGTATAGCCGGCCTAGTCCTGTTTCCATTCATGTCAATGTCAGGAATCCCATTTAGTTCAGCAGGAGAAGGCCTGGGATCCCCGGCATTTTCAAAAGTCAGTTTGAATATAGGGGCATAAAAAATTGACAGAATGTCCATTTATATAACAAGCTACTAAAATATATGATGAAGTAGGAAACTACCACAAAGAGACAGGAAAGAAAACTTCCATTAAAGCAAACACACTTTAAAATAGAAAGCTTGGGAGTTGAGGGTTATTTTTTACATTCTCCATCATCCATCTTTTGTCAAAGGATCAATGCTCAAAAAAAGCTTAAGAATTCCCTTTCCTCCCCCTTCACACAGTTGTTGGCCTCCACCCCAGTGGTTTCTGGGAGGACTTGATAAAGACTAGTGTGAGCCTAAGAGACTTGCTAGCTCATGTACTTATTTGCATGCATGAATGTGAACAGATGTTTACATAGTAGTGTTAAGTAGGCCAGCTGTTTAGGAGTCATTTATGTATTTTATTTAAAAGTAAAGCTGTACAGTTAAAACCTTTAGTCACAATGTGAAAGAGAAAAGAAGCGCAAATTCAGACAAATGCACTTCTTCCTGTATCAGGGGGTTGCTTCCTTCACATCAATTTTCTGTCTGTGAATTTGCAGCATAATATAGCAGCCTCTTATATGAATCTCTGCATCTGCACCTTATCTTGACCGGTTGCATGTGAGTGGAAGAAAACAACTGGCACAGCATCAACATTGCCAAAAGTTATTTGTCTGAGGCTGAGAGGAGAAAAGATACAATGCTGAGATGAGGGAAAACAGGGAATCCTGTCCCTTTTCTTTACATGAGGTTGCATGTTGCTGATTGCTTCTGCAGTTTGCTCTAAAATGAAGCATCAGAGTAGTGTTAGCATTTGTTCTGCTCTTCAGATGTGAAAAAAAAAAGTATAATCCTTAGGAGCTTTATAGCCATAAATTTGTTAGTTACATTTATTAATTCTTTAATGTAAATCTGCGTGGAAAATCTTCCATTATGGTGGTGTACTTATGCATGAAGTCATATGTGTAGAGAAAAGAGGTTGGAGGGAGAGACTTGTGTACATTTAAAAGTAGTTTGCTCTTCAAAGATTCCCATTTTATCCAATTTGGGACTGGCTCTAAAATATGACTGTTGATTCTGATCTTGTCTGTGGCTTCATTTCCTCTGACCACTTTCCCCTCTGCAACTTTGTGTCTTGGAAAGAAAGCAGACAAATGACCTGGACAGCTTAAAGGAAGTGATTGAGCAGAGTAATTTTTTTCATAGCTGTTGGAGATTCCAGTAACATACATTAATACTGTCAAAATCCTACACTAGCCTTAGAGAGACTTACCTGTCTCAGTTGTAGTTTCCACCCAGGCATCACTATATAAGAGAGAAGCCTACATCTCTCCAAACCAGTAGTAGACAGGATTTGTAGGAGGTTACGATTGACTTGAGAAAGGTACATTCAATTGAAGAGCCTTACTGTTAGAAAGAAAAATGATAATGGATGTGTTGATCTTGTAGGATTTTGATTGACAACCTTGATATACAGCCCACAAGAAGCCCACTTTCAGTGGCGGTGAAATTCCTATTGTAGGAAGTTATGATTTGGCTAAAGAATTTGATTCTTGCTTCATGAGGGTTGCAGCTGACTAAATGACACTGATGGTGATTCTTTCTCTCACCATTAAATACAGAAGTTACATAGATGTAGTGATCTTAGTTAAGTGCTGGAAATTAGATGAAATGAACACAAGATTAATTACTGTTAAAGTGCAGACTGTAACCTTTTTGTCTGTAGACTCAAATGGGGGGGGTGGGTTGGAAATCAATACACCCATTGCAGCAAGTCTGTGTGATCCTCAGAAGTGATGTAGCAGTTCTCTTGAGTCAAGAGCTGTGCTCCAGTACTGCCAAGAAATCAAAGAATGAGGCCAGACCATCTTCTGTTAGGTTAGAATAAGAGCCCTGATCTAGCTCAGAGGACTGGAAGTGCTGTCTCTGAAAACCATTAAGCTTTATGTCTGACCCTCTGATGCTGATGCGTTTCCTAGAGCTGCTGAAGTGCCCAGCCCAGAGTGAGTGTGTGTGCATGGCAAGAGAGGGAGTCGGTGTCTCCGTGCAGTTCTGTTCAGTGTTCAGAACAAGAGGAAGGACTGTTGGCTTCTTGCAGTTGCATGGTTGTCATTCTTCGTCATTCTGCTGTAGCTACTGCCCATTCCAGTCTTCACTTCCATGGTAAAGCTACAGTGGAGTTCTTCCTTCTGCTCCAGGAGCAGAAAACTGTCTCTTGAGCTGAATAATCTGTTAATGATAGTAGAGCTACAGAGCATAGCTGAGCAGTTCAGATTCTATCCAGTACAGCCTGTGCATGAATATATATTTACACACACCGTTGTATATATCCTTCTGTTTGCTACAGTTGTATAGAGATACCCACAGGAACCTGAGACCAATTAAATAACAAAAACTGAATAGAAGATCTGTTTGAAAGATGTAAACTCATTGCTAACAGGGTGAAGAAAAAAAGAGCTGCAAATTGATTAAGCTGTTCCGCAGAGAAGATAGATTGTTGTCATCCTGACCTTTAAAGCCGGTCAGGATATATCAATAGGAGCATCTTCCGAGTACAGTATTCTATGAATTTTTTCATTTATATTCTCTTGTTTTTCTCCTTATATTCTGGCTTGGAGCCAGTTCATTTCATGGTCTTGCCTATACATATGTTCTGCTACAGCTGCATTTTTCCAAAGTGCCCAATTTCACAGCACTCCAGCCTTCCTTAGGATGACAAATGATGCCCCTGCTGCTCTGACCAACAGAACTGTAATTGCAGCCTGAGACCGGGACAGCTGAACAAACGCCATGCTGCAGTTTGGGTATATCCTTCAGTTGAAACTTGACTGCATTTGTTTATTGTAGTCGAGTTTCCAATTCCACCACTTAAGGCATTAGTTGCTGACATTAATTGTAACACTGAGGAAAGCAAAATTGCTCAGCAGTTGAAAGCAGTGTCAAATCAGCAGTTATTTATTTACCATTGCTCTGTAATGTGTTGTAACACATCAGACTATAAAGAAGTTTAATGAGTTGCAGTAATGCTTGTAGCCTCTTGGAGATACTGAAGTGCAGCTTGATGAAGTTTTTTTGATAAAGCACTTAAAACTGGACTTTCTCCACTGCTGCACTGGATACCCAGATGGATGCTGTTACAATCATAGTAAGTACAACTGAGTGTGGGCTTTTGCCAACTAACACGTTTTGGGAACAAAAATTAAACAATCCAGTTCAAATGGCCCTGTGAGATTTCAGTTCAGTGAGGGTGTGTGAGAAGAGTCAGGAGGAGAGGGTAAGAGCATGGTTTTATTTACTCTGCTGTTCCAATCTGCCTTGTTGGCTCATAGTTAGTATAAGACTTGTGAATGTGCCCAGGTTATTCTCTGAACTCTTTTCCACGTGTTGGCTGGTTTTTGGGGTTTTTTTTAGTTGTTTACAATACTTGGGTTTTACAGTACAACACATACTCTTACATACTCTGCACAGGGATTTTTTCAGCTGTTTAGCATAAATTTAAATATCATGCTCTTTTGTCTTTTCAAAAGCAAACAAACCCCCCAAAACCCATCACAAAAACAAGTCTGGCTTTTTATCTAAAGCAACACGGGAAATGGTATCGGATTTCTCTTACTGAAGATGCTTGTTTTCCCAATTAATTTTACAATTTTACAGAACTTGAGATATTCCCATCTCATTTTCTTGAAAGGATTCTTTACAAAACAGAAGCACCATCCCAGTAATATCTGAGTGCTATTGTCAGTTTTAAGAAAATCCCCTCCATTATTTAATTTGGGATTGAAGCTTTAAAACGATTAACGATATGTTGTTACCTGTCCTAATTTACGTTCTATTAAGACTGTTTTTCTGGCTTTGTTCCACTTGAGATGATCAGCATTTTTACTGATATTTTCTCACTTCTTTCATGATTGATCTTAAAATCAGTAGTTATTATCAGACACTTACAGGAACCAGTTAGTGGTTACACTTCAAAAAGGCACTCTGTGGAAATGACATTGTCGCAGTGACTTTCTGTTCAGATTCACTCCATGTAAATAGATGTTATTCTCTAACTGTCACCCATGCTCTGTTAACCCAGGAGCTGAAAGACAAGGTGTGTTCCTGTGCTTTGTGAATCAATACTGCTAACAAAGGGTCCCTATACCCAAGTATATTTTTTATTGGTCCTAGACGCTGTCATTCAAATACAATGGGAACAAACAATAATCTATTTTTTTGGAGGGTTGTCAAATCAGAAGACAGTCCATTTCATTCACTAGTGACTTCTTGATGCAAAGTGAGCAGGGGAGGAAAAAAAATAGTAATAATAAGGATACTTTTCTCATTATTAGTGCCGGTAGTTAAAACTGCATATACAGGAAACAGTTCTGTCGAGTAAGGTAATTCCATTTTTAGTCAGACACTTTTCAAAATAAAGTGGAGGGAGAAGAACTATTAGTATATGTAGTTTTTCCCAGAGGACCAAGGAAAGATTGCCTTCCACAGCATGTTTTTCTGTTACTTATCTAGTCTCCTATTAAATGTCCCAAATGTCCCCATTTTATTTTTTCTAGTCTATCAAATTGCATTTTGCTGGGGGCATGATCCAACAAACCTTCCATGGGTTCCTGCAAACACTGGATTAAACTCTCCATTAACTCTACACAACTTTACTCCAATTCACTTGTGTCTATAAGCTTGAACAACCTGCTCTGAGATATGACCTGGCTTTCAGACTGTCATTAGGCCAGGCTTTAGACCTGGGGGTTTGTGAGGTCTCTTAATGAAGGGCTCTAGCTGGTAGACAGGGGAGAGTGCATGAGGCTGGGAGCTGCACAGAGGGTTGAGAGGGCTTTGCTGTACACCTCTGCTGTTGCAAGAAATTGCTCCAGGTAGGGTCCCTCTACTAATCTTCATCCATACTTTATCCCAAGAGCTGGAGCTGTCACTATGGTTCTTTCAAGAATCAATGTATTGAACATTTAATTAATGTTTTCTTTTTTTTTAACCTGCTTTAGAAATCGATCCCTCAGACCTTTATTTCAGTCCCTGCATAACCTGCAGATAGTGCTTTTACCTGTTTTAGTGACAACCACAGAGTTTGTCTACAGAATCCTTACACTTCAAATCTGTTTCACGACAGCTTGAAGCAGAAGGCTGGACTAGAAGGTGTCAAGAGGTCCCTTCCAGCATCAATTGTTCCGTGCTGTTGTGAACAGCCTGATGCTCAGTGAGCACAAATCATCACAAATACTCTGATTTTACTGGAGCTGGATGCATTTATACCACTTGCTGGGTCTGGCCTTTCTTATCCTTGGAAAATAATAGTTGGTGCATGAGCTGCAAAGTGTTTCTTCCTGGCAGCCTTTCCCGGGACAATTGCTCATACTGTTTTTACAATTCAGTACAAGTTGTGGTCTCACTTTGACATTCCCATGATTAATAGTTGCATACTAAGTTTTCCTGAGGTGAAATGATTGGTTTATGGTTTATTGGTTTGATGCTCCATCGTAGACTTTGAGGCATATCCCTCGCCCCCACCTCCACCCCCCTCCCCGAAATGTTATTTCTAGGCTCTGAAATTGCTTTCCTCTGTGGAAACTTAGCATTTAAGAACAAAACCTGCTATGATAAACAACTACTCTTACCTTATAGAAGTTTGTAAGGTACATTAGTTCAGCAATCTCTCCTTACCCTGTAGCCCTTTCGCATCCATTATAAAACACTTTAAAAACAAAGCTCTGAAGAAAAGTGCGTGATCTGTGTAAACTTGCAAACTCACTTATCTCCTTTTCTTTCCCCTGTGCGTGTGGCACAGTGGTCTGCAAGCAGGCCACCCACACAGACAGAGAGCATGTGAACCAATACA
>VXBZ01004964.1:1177332-1195083 GCA_013399135.1 Heliornis fulica | reverse complement strand
CCAAAAGCCTTACTGTGTTAGGGTTATGCAATTACTGGGTCACGCTTAGGGTTTGTACAGCACAAGAGCTCAACAAGGGATCCAGATATCTTGTTATGTTTCCATCACTAAATTCTTGTTTGTAGAGCCACCTGGCAAATGCTGCAGACAAATCTTCACAAATATTTTAAATATAATACTGTTAAAAATGCATGGCTTTGTTTTAACTCATGCTGTATAAACATAAAGCCAATGCTAAGACTTTCTGTCTATATAAAGGTAAACTGAGTCCACAGAAGTTGCTTGGGATTTATATATGTAGTGTTTCAGTCCTCAATGCTGTTGGAATATGCTGCTTTTCCCCCTTCCCCAGCTCCAAGTGCCTACACAAATCATTTTTAAAAAAATCTACCATGAAAACATGAGCAAGCCTAAAACCTTTAAAAATTACTTGTATTGGTAGCAATGATAATGGCTTCTAATAGAGAAAATGAGACATTTAAGAAAGGAGATGTTTTCTTGTAAGCTGTTAGACAGACACCAAATACTTTTACAGCCATTCTTGTCACTAGAAGAGTGAGATACACATTGCAGATGAATTTGATCTCAATCTGCATCTCCTTCTAAAGTTCATTGGAAATAACCTCTGTGTGTCTGCTATTCACTTCATAGTCCTCAGCCTCTGTGCTTGTGAACTGCACGGTCTGTGCCAGCCTTGCTTCTGCTGTAAAAGATTTTATTCAGAGAACTGCCGGTGAACAGTTTGGTTAAGTGCATTTTTAGAGCAAGTACTTGAGATCTGTTGAAGATCTGACATCTGAAAGGAGCTTACTCTCTGCCTTGCCTGTTGGAGCAAACCTGAGTTCTTGTCTGTGTGTTTCAGTATGTGTATATGCCAGGGTTTCTATAATCTTGCTTGGGTATTCACATATATTTATGTGAATATTATATATATATAATATTATATATTATGCCTTTGGAGACACGTTGAAGGAAACCTCAGTATCATGAACTGAAGATGCGATCCCCTATTCTTTCCTTTCAGAAGACTTGTGCAAGCCTTGGTTTATGCAGCTTGTGCCTGGCTGTACTTGATTTGATGCAAAATACTGTCTACTCAGTTCTGTTATTGAATACCATATTAAATTATGGTAGGAACAGGGATGTAAATGTCATACCCGTTTATAGAGGCTTCCAGACAACATCATCACAGAAAAGATTATTGTCCTCTGCGGGAAATAAAAAAAAAAAAAAAAAAATTACCTTTTTGAGGATTTCATTATCAAAATCAAAACCTTCCACAGGCAGCTTGAACAGTACAGGAAGAAATCACTTCAAAAACCCCTGATCTATGTTTTTTTACTGATGAATTCAGTCACTTGGAGCTTGTTTGCTTAGCATGGTTTGGGACTTTTTTTTCCCACACATTCTCTTTCAGAACCATAGTATTGAGTTCAAAGACAACCGTAATAATTTCATTATAGTGGATTTCTTTTCAGTTCTAAATAGACAAAAATGCATGGAAAATAATACTTCTATTTGTGCAGTCAGCGTTTTACTAGCTTTTTTTGACTAAATTATGTGTTGCTAGATACAGTGCAAGTACAGAATGAAGAATTAGTAGCACTTCTTATTACATTGATTTTTTTAGCTTAGAGTTTAAACTGGAGTTCAGCTGACCTGTGTAAGCATTAGTTTATGGATGCATCTTAACTCCTTGATTAACAACATTGACTTAGTCTGTGGCTTCATCACAGAAAGGAAATTAATTAATTTTGCGGGGGTGGAGAATTTATATTGCTTTGAAAAAATGGTAATACTGTGATTAGGGAAGCAAAGATATTACAACAATTGTAAAAGCTTAGGAGAAAGCTTGTTGATCAACACCGGTTGGTCTGACTCAATCTCAAAGCAGTGCAACCTCCAGCTCTGCCAAGGTATAATGGTGTAAACTTTGTGGAAAGAGCTCAGAGATAGATTGATTGTGATTGCTAGTGAAATAGTGTTCCTTCAGCTTTACAAGCCTGTGACATACAATACATGGCTCAGTAATTCCTACACACTTTGGATATTGCTAAAATACCTTAGATTTAAGAGCTTTGCTGAACAGTTCTGTGATTTCTCATGTGTTAAAACTAAGCATGTGGAAAAGAGTTTTGAAGGATTAGGGCATAATTTTCCTTAATAATAGAATTGATTTCGAAGGGACTATTTAAGGAGAAAAATTTACTCATCTTGAGTAAAGGGTGGCAGAAGTGTGCCTAATAAATAGAGATTTTGATAACACACTGGGTTTTTTTTATAGTCTGTTCCCGTTCCCTTGACAATCTAAGATTGTTCCTTACAATGCTGAATGCTCTGTCTTTTAGCACTGTATTTAATTTCGTTGTAAATGACTCAAATTGTGGTGCTTCTACCACTTTCTCAGTCTATATCATAAATCTGAATGTGTATGTTTGCTTGGTATTGCTCAATGAAATAAATAACAGCAGATCTAAAAAATGATATCAGAACACTACTCATTCTTAATTCCAGTGAATTATTGCTCATTTCACTGTTATGCTTAAGTATATAATCATTTCTGCCAAAAGACTCCAAGACACAGGTTGAATTTGATTAATGAATACCATTATTTGCTGATGGCCTGAAGGATTTATCTTTATCTAAATATTTTTTTTTTCCAGAATGAGCACTTTTAAAATTAGATTAAGCACTTCTGTATAATATCTATTTCAGCTCCTAGACAAATCACCCTTTTATTCAATTATTGTTACTATTCCAAGCTTTACCGAGTAATTTCCCAATAATAGAGTATAGACCTGTTTCCCTGGCTGCAGCAATCAACTTCTGCAAGAAAATCAGTGGAAAAGAACAGGAAGAAAACGTGTGTTGACAATAATNTTTTTTTTTTCCAGAATGAGCACTTTTAAAATTAGATTAAGCACTTCTGTATAATATCTATTTCAGCTCCTAGACAAATCACCCTTTTATTCAATTATTGTTACTATTCCAAGCTTTACCGAGTAATTTCCCAATAATAGAGTATAGACCTGTTTCCCTGGCTGCAGCAATCAACTTCTGCAAGAAAATCAGTGGAAAAGAACAGGAAGAAAACGTGTGTTGACAATAATATGAAACCTAATATGAATGTGTACATTTTTCTAAGATGAATGCTTAGATTTTCTTGAATTGTGTTTTTCTAATGAGTACCACTGGGTATTGGCCAAACTCATTATGTCTTAATTGTAGGTGTCATGAGAATGGAGTTACTCTTCCTACTTTTATTTTCCTTTTTCCATGAATTTACAGTTCAGCAGTCTAAGCTTAGAAGGAAAACAAATGTGAATTAATTTTGTCAACTCATTTGAATTAGTCTCTTACACTCTTCAGTTAACCTTGATTGCATTTCATTTTTTAGACTTTCTTGCTTTGTATAATGAGGAAAATTCCCTACTAATAAAGTTAAAGCAGAAGAATAAATTGATACATTTTTCTACATTAGCAGTGCAGTTTATTTTTTTCAAGCTCTTCTGATCAAAATGTCTTGATGTGTCAATTTTGCTGAATTTTGCCATCTACCTTTGTGTCAGTGATTACATTTCTTGATTTAAGGATTAAGAAGTCAATGAAAAAGTTATCTGAGCTGGAAGACAAAGTCAATCCTAGCAACATGTTAATCCATGGATTTCACTACATTGAATTTGCTTACTGTATCTGACTGTTAATATTTAATGCTTGATGTATAACAGATTATTAAATTTAAACAAAAACTATCTTGGTTTATATAAATACAGAGATCTTAATGCTCCTGTAGATAGAAAATAACTTCACAGAGACAAATTAATTCCCAAGCACAGAAATCTTTTCTCCCACTTATCTTCTATCCAAATCCTTAATCTAGGAAGTTTTAATATCTTACGGAGCTTTGCATTTGCAAATTCCACCCTTGAAGAGCACATTAAAATCCCTAGTCCTGCTCTCTTAGAAACCTATACAAATTAAGCCCATACTAATAGGTCAGTTCATGTGTTATTTCTGAAGATTTTTTTTCTCTTTATATTTGAGTCTTAAGGTAAAGAAACCTGATCGAAGAGCTCGAGATTCCACAGTGGGTACACTCTGCAAGTTGTCCTTGGCCAATACTTGGTTGTTCAAGACGGTTCTGTGAAATGAGTTCTGGCTGGTGAATTGTTCTCAGATTTCTTCAGCGGTCAGATCTCCCTTCTAGTGTCACACAAAACCACTGAACACAGCTGGTGCAGATGGTGGTGCTGGGTTTTCATGTCAAAAGTCTTTGGATCTGAAATGCACCAAGGTTCTCATGGGTGATTTACCCTGTGGGTAAAACCGCTGCTCCTCAAACCAAATGGGATTACCACTGGGGATACCAAATTGGATTCTTGATGAGTATTCCATAAAATTGAACTTGGGCAAAGTTTATAGTAGTTTGCATTTTTTCTTTCAGTATTATTTAACATGCTCACCTCCATTCTCTTTTTTCATTCTCAGGAGAATCCAATTTGTTTACCAAGTTCTCTTTCTCTCTCTCTCTTTTATCTTTTCTCTTTTTTTCCTCTCTCTTTCCCTTTCATCCAGATGGAGTGCCATTTGCTTGGTGGGTTGGCCGTGCCAATGAAAAGCATCTTTACTGGGGAGGATCACTTCCGGGAATTCAACAGTGTGCGTGTGGACTGGAAGAAAGTTGTCTGGATATGAGATATTTTTGCAACTGCGATGCAGATAGAGAAGAATGGTAATAATTTTAACATTTATAGTAGTGCCTGTGTGAGAGCTGGGGATAGGAAGTAGGACAAGAAGGCTTAAATCTTTTCCTGATTCGCAGCTCAGGAAGCTTGAATGGCTTGAGTACGATCAAGTGAGGATCAAAGTCAAACTAGAATTTAGACTACTTAAATTTCTTATTTGTACCAAAGGCCAGATATCAGTCTGACACATATTGTTGGGATGTATTGTCTTCAAGTAATCTTTGCTGTTGAATGCTGAATCCAGTCATCTAATTTGTTTAAGTATATCTATTGATTCAATTGGGGCATTGCATGAATAGAAGCTCTAGGAAGTTAATGGCTGGGTATAGACCAGAACAGAAAATTCAGGTACACACAGCTAAATAACAAGAAATCTGTACTAGAAAAAAAAAAAACAAACTTGTGTTTTTCTTATAAAGAAATACATCTAACTTTCTTTTACACTGGGTCTCAAGCATTAAATCAACAGAAATATTTCCTTTGGCTTCTGTAGGTTTTGATTCAGTCTTCATATGAAGTTTTAGATTTACAGCATGAATATTCGAAGCCTTCCTCAGGTTCAGACCTTTGTTGTGCCCCAATGCCTCATGAATTTGTGAAGGCTACCTCGAAGCCTTCTTCAATTCTCTTCACCTTCAGAGACTCTCCAGCAGCTGAGAGCTTGTTGGTGAACTTTCCAATTAATTCTCTGCTTGTGTTGGAGGGGACAGGAATGCCAGATGAGCATTGTTGAAAGTACATTTTGAAATGATGTGAAAATACATGTAAAAAATCTGCTTCGCCCTCTCTCCCTTTTGGAGCACTCACTGATAGGAGCTGCTGCCCTTTCTCTAAAAAAAGATATTTTAACCTCGAGTAGTTCAGAAATTACATATAATGGAAGTAGACAAGAAATGTCTTCCTGTAATAGGCTACTGTGTTTGAAATAGTCTCTGAATTATCCCTGTGAAACTTTCACTTAAAAGAGAATGAGTAGAAAGGAACTGTAAGAGGTATTGAAACAAAAAAAAAAAAAAAAAGGTAACAAAAACTTCAGAAATGATATGTCACTGCAAGTGTGGGGCTTTTTTGGTTGCTCAGTTTCCAGACAGCGTGATTATTCGCTTGGACCCTTTATATTCCTGGGGTCACTATTCACTTTTATAGTTGTAAGGGGATTTCTTTTGGAAAATCCTTATGTAAATGTTGGTTTATGAATGTGATTTGTATGGATTTGTATAGAAAGGCATGGCTGTGAATGTTAATTTATCTTCTCTTTAATGTTTGGTTATCAGAAGCACTTTGGTGAAGTTTGAACATGAGCATCAAAAGCATCTGCTTTTACTAGTATTTGGTTCATAATCCACGTTTCACTTTTTGGTGAGCTGCAACTCGAGCAGAATTGGGTTTGTTACACCAGTTGACCGTTGGGGTGTAGTCTGAGGTTACAGGACAGTGCACCACTACATTATACAAGCCAATGCAAGGTGAAAGCTAAAGGCAGTTTTATAATGTTTCAGCTGGGTCTCCTAAGGAAATGAGCCATGAGTTATGCTGTGAGTGTTTATTTCCATTTTCCCCCACATCGAATGATTTTGAACAAGCAGGCACCTTTTTAACATCTTTAACAGAGAAGGAGGAATCTCAAAAGTATTAGAAATTATACATTCTATGAAAATTTATGCCAGGCTAAGGGGAAAAAGCCAATTAAAGCACACATGAAGGAAGTTAAAGAAGTTTACGCTTTTACTAGATTTTGGAAAAACCTCATGGGAGGGAGATATTGAAAACCATGCTTCATTAGCTTGGCAGCTTGCAGAACTACTTTTTTTCTCCTAATTTCATGATAATAACAGGATATGCATAGAAGTTTCCTGAGCTATACTGCCTACTGTTTGTTGGTTTGGGGGTTCGGGTGCTTTGTTTTTTAATCTGTTTGAAATTTGGACTGTGGTGGTATTCTAGATTGCAGGTTGCCTTTTTAAATGCTAAAAACCCCCTGACCTTTGCAAAGAGTTTTTAAATATAAGAATTCTCATGCCTCTTGAAGATTGCTTTTGTGTTTCTCTGCTAGAACACTGACCCCCTGATATATAATGAGCATTTGAATCTGCTGAGATCTGAACTGTGATTTTAAGCTGCCATACACTATACTGGAAGGAGCAAGACAGCAGTGAATGCATTTATTTGCCTTAGCATGAAATAAAATGGGTGCTGCAAAGTGGAAAACCAGAAAATCATTCTTGGTCCTTTTAGATAAATCAGACTGCTCACTGCAGTTCCAAGGTAGGAACTCACCAGAATAGCTGGAGCATCACTCTGAAGAGAGGTTTAGGATTTTGCTTTGATTTGCTTTCCCTAGGCTGAATGGGGGGTGCAAAAGAAGCTACTACTTTCTTAGACCACGAAAAAAACCAACCGAACAAACAAACAAAAAACAAACAACAAAATAACAGAAAACAAGACAAAACAGACCTAAAAAAAAGTCCTGAACCAGGTGTTTGGCAGAACACTATATGCACTTCTGGGCATGCTGGCTTTTAAATGATATCTAAGCAGACACCTGAGCCAGCTGCTATCTCTAGGCTTTTACTTGACATGACACCAAGTTAGTCTCCCTGGAGTTGTGCTGGCCAGGTGAACAGGGATGTAATTGGCTGCATGCTATATGGGGAAGGCTTTTGTGTTTTTCACCTTTCTTTTTATTAAAGCAGTGGAGTTAAAAGTAACTTTTTCTATCCAGCTCATCTGTATACTTCCAAACTGGGCAGTGGATGGCAGCTAATTCTGTCACTGCAGAATAGTGGGGCCTCTGCATGGTGTTTGCTGGAGAACAGGAGAACTCTGCTGAGGGAGCAGAGACAGAAGTTGTTACCATGATCCAAGCGAGCGATCTGGAAAGCTGTGAAGCGTGACTTGAGTGTAGTTTATTCATGCCTCAGAAAAGACAGATTCCTGACTGTTGAATGTTCTTGCTAGTGGGTGGGAACATTCATAGAAATCTGGTGGCTACAATCTGAAGCTAGATTGAGAAAAGAAGATTCAAAGATTTTCTTTTTCTCTCTTCCCCAACACTGAAAATAGTTTTCTGCTGGGACAAGTTATGTATAGATGAAGTGGATTAGCCATAGCTTCAAGCACTTACCTTCAAAGTGATTGTCTTTCCCAGATACTCCTTGTTTCACACAGAGGGTGCATTCTTGATGCATGCATTATTGGTGAAAGGTGCTAAACTGATCTAAAGAATAAAACATTTCTGAAATATGCAGACAGGGTTGTGTTATCTTCAGTCCATTTTAGCAACCCTTAAATACTTCTCCCAGGCTGTTTTTCATGTCAAGCAAAGTTCTCTTGTTTTGGTAATGAAAGCCTTACTGCTCACCAGTCCTTTCACTTAAATGGGAGGAACCTCTCTCATGCCATGGTAGTGCATTACTGTCCTGAAATCCATTTGCTACTTTGGTCTCTCTGTCTGGAATCCATTTTCCACTCCAAACACTTGATTGAAGCCAGTCGTTAAATCAAACCTCTTTCTTGCTGACACCATTTGCCTGGAAACCTTGAGAATTTGGAGAACTTCACAGCTTTTTATTTTGTACAGAATGAATGATATGTCTGGAAGTTATTTTGTCAAGAAAAGTTGATGCCTCAAGAAAGTTGAGGCATCTCATCAGAGTAAGATTGTCAATGTTGTTCCTAAAAAATCTGGATTTGTCATCTTTTTTCTATTCTCCAGTTTTATTATTGAAATTATAGGAGTATCCTCTTCTTTTATCTTTCAGAACAACCATTTTCACTGTGGAATTAAGCTTTTGAGTCTTCCCTTTCCAACATAACATGCATTCACCTCTTTACCGTGCCTTTGGTGTACTGCAGGCAACAATGAAACCCTGGGACATGAAGGGGGAGGCAGGGAAATGAGGGGTATTACTCCTGTCAAAAGGACTTTGGATCCCAGAGATCTGTTGAGTACATCCAGCTTTGTTCAAGGAAGAACAAAGCCCCATGGAGATGAATGAATCTCATCAGTTCATATGAGCTATATTTAAGCTATATTTGCACAAAGCTGTGCCAGTGACAGGATACCAAAACTGGAAGGGCTGAGAGCAGGGCAGAGGAACCCAGCAGCCTCTGAGCCTAGATTTGTTAGGGTTGATTTCCTCAGCCACTATGTCAAACTGAATCCGTTCTCTCAAAGGCAGCACAGACAACTCCACAGAGCCTCTGAGCTCATAAATAAACCCTGCCAGAGGTGACCTGGCCTGTATAGAGCTGTCTTGGAGATCTGCCTTCATGACTGTATTTGTCAACCAACTAGAAATGCTGCCTGCAGAGAGCTGACTGCAGCAGACCCCTGAGGTGCCTGGAATCAGTTCACTACTATCATTACCAAACTCTTTCTCTGTACCTCGTCACTAATTCAGCAAAATACAGCCACTGCATCTTGACTTCAACTATCAGATACATCTGCTTCTGCTGCCTTTTTTGTTTTGTTTTGTTTTGTTTTTTTTTGTTGTGACTCTGCATTATTGAACCTGGTAAAGCATTTTTGATGCAGCTGGTAGGTAACATAGTGATTAAACGTATTCCTTTGCATTTTTAATTATAAGTCCTTCACAGAGTTCAGTACCTTTTCTGATGAAAGCTAGTTTCACTGACCCATTCTGCATCAGTTCATTGACATCTGATGGTGATGGTATTCTTTTCCCCAAATGTGCTGTATTCATGAAAATCTGTGCTGAATATTTGAGCTTCTGAGGCACAGACCCCACCAGAGTTTTCATTAATGTACAAGAAGAAAATGTACCAATAGGGAATCATATGAGAAGAAATCATATTTAATGGCACCTATGCTCTACCATCTGTTAGAAAAAAATATGGAAACAGCCACCTAGAGATTACCAATTTATGACGATTTACGCTGTTAGGATACCATAGAGATTTTTTTGATCATGTTTTTGTTAGTAGCCAAGAAGAAGAAAAATAGTCTCATAGCATTACCATCAAAATAGTTATTTGACATTTACAGCTAAGAATACCTGTGCTACATCTTAAAGTATCCAGCTGCTGTGCTATCACCTTTAGCAGTGCTGCACTTGCAGCAAAACATTGCCCCTTTTTTTCTTTCACCACCCCCATCTCCGTTTGTCTGATGTGTAATGTGCCTCATAGCTTATTGAGGAAGTCCTTTGGGTAGATACAGATGTTAATCTTCAGACACGGATATATAGATGAAATCTAACTGTATTTAATACCCATAGCTAAAAATATTTCAGTGATTTAATTTAAAGGGCATTATTGGATTTGTTTTGGTTTGGTTTTTCTTGTGAGAAGTACAAATTGATGCTGCCCTTCGTGCAGAGAATTGAGAGGAATGTCATTCATTGAGGGTGCTTTTCACTCTCTGAAAAACTTTTAGATTTTCATCTAAATTTGGGTGGAATTGAATGCCAAGGCAAGTAAGCAGAAAGTCTGCTTCCCAAGTTTATTAATTTATTTGTACCATTTTCATGTAAAAAACTCCTTTCAGGAGAGGAGTTCAGTAGTGTCTCCAGGAAACTGGTGTACAGGTACATGAAGCTCTCTTACTCCTCTGTGAGGCGTAATGCACTACATTTAAGAGGCTGCTGTGGTGTATCACATAAAGAAAAGACATGGTGCTTTGTAAGAAGTGGAGTCTGAAGTCAGTTCAATTTAAAGTATACCAGGAATTAAAGACACTCAGACCTTAGCTGAGGCCCTGCATAATGTCTTTCAATTTCCTTTCTGCTTTTCTTAGCTGAAACATCTCAGCTGTTGACTTTTCACCAAAAACTTGGTCTCCAATGTGAAACAATGAACTACAACAATAGATGTGTTGTTCCTGTCATTAACACATTCTCTGAAGGGCAGAATGTTTTTCTGATAGATTTTAGTTCACTATCTCTTGTATAAGGATACACATTCTTACACTAGTCTTTTTCTCTGTGTCTGTGAGAATAAAATACATAAAATGTGCTGTATGAGCTTCAAGAGTAACTTGATTGAGTTTTCAAAGCATTAACATAAAAGTGAAGATTTTTATTAGTTCTAGAATATTTTTCTTTCACACAGTTGAGCTATGCCACTAAAGTTCTCTGTGACACTAGCATATAACTAGTAAAAACTTGGAGTCATAAAATTCAATATAAAAGAACTTCATGCAATATAACAGAATATCTAATAAGCAATGTAGTTTTCAGAGATGTGGAATAGATCTCTTTAAAATGTCACCATTTCATTTTTTTTTAGGAGATAACTTCAGTGGTAGCTGTAGAAAGATAGTTATTTTTATTTTAATGCTGATTATAGCTAGTCAAAAGACTACACTATTTTTTGAATGAAAATAAATTTGCAGGAAAGCTCCCTAAGTATTTTGTGGGGTTTTTTTAATTATTCTTTAAAAAGTAAATTCCAGCTTAGTTATTGGTGTATATTGCATATTTTATGTCCTCTTTCTGTGTATCTCTCTGCCTGTAGTTCATTCATTCTGCCTACTCTTCTTCCCTCCCACGCACGGAAACACCTTATTTAATAATCTTTCTTAGAAATACTCAAATAATTCAACTTTTGTTTCAAATATTTCTTAATCTATTGAAACCATTTATACTAACTTTCAATGACTGATACAGTAAGCTATATGAGTATGCTCTGGAAGAGAGTTGTAAGCCATGTACTTTCGATTCATACATGGTATTTTTCCTTCCAAATCTGTATTGAAGGCATCACTCTGCCTTGTGCCTGGGAATTTCATCTTGGTGTACTTTGTCTAATTATCTTCACATCGGACACCCTCTGACAAGGAGGGTGGCCCCCCTTTTCCCTTGGAATTATGAGACAATTAGATCTTCACATAATTAAAGGGAATGAAAAATAAATAAAATATATGTAGCTTTTACCAAAAAGATCAAAATACTCCTTTTACATTTTCTAACAATCAACCTTTTACCCAAGCAAATATCCAAGGTTGTGTGTCAGAGCATAATAGCTGCAGGGTTCATCCTGATTATTATTTCTTTGCTTAAGTCCTGCATCCTTTCCCACAGCTGGAACTCTAATGAGAGGTATGTTTGTGGAAGGTGAGCAGCATATGGGTAGTCTGTGAGCCTGCCTAGGATGTCAGACTCTTCAGCAGTGATATTGCTCAGTAAGTGATACCTGTTTCCTTAGGCTTTGGCCAGTGGGTGGAAATTTGGGGTTATTGGCATGTTCTGGTCATTGTTGCCATCCCCATGTGCAGCACGTAGTCTCTCACGCCTGAGCAGACAGTTTTGTTGAGCCCAGGACCTGCCTGCAGATTGCTGAGCCATGCAGAGGTAGGGATTCTTTTCTCCAAGACTACTGAGATTCAGCTCCATGAAGGATACTCTGCCAGGTTTATATGCCCAGATGCACAGCAGACCTCAACCCTGCAAAAATAAGCTGGGAGAAGAAAAAAACTAATTGCTGTGGAGATAAGACACGGTAGCACTCACCTCTATAAACAACCAATAAAGAAATACCTCAAGAGGGTAGTTTGGCTCCAGAAAGGTCAGGGTTGGATTCCTGAGAGACTGAGTTCAGGTCATGAAGAACAGCAGAATGAGTGCACATCTGTATACCCTGCCAGAGCCAAAGCCACTGGATAGCCTCAGGGACCAGAGGGCTGCTGTGCAATGCTGGGCTGCATTTTGGGGACAGCAATTTGCCCAACACAGAGTAAAACCAAATAAATAATCCTTTAGGAACCTTTCTTTTCCTTTCTAGCAGCCATGTGTAAGTTAGTTCCAGTTGAATAAGCCCAGCTGATGCAAACAGGACATTGTAGTTCGACAGTGCAGTAAATCGTCCTTCCAGTTGCTGAACAAAAATTTTCACGGGCATGTAATGCAAAGGGGCTGATTCAAAGCAAACTCACTCTGCCAGGTCAGCCATCTTGCCAAGTCAGGTGTGTACCAGCCATCTTGAAGCTGGATCAGGTATCGCCTGGCCGCCCTGTGCTAACAGCATGCTGGATCAGGTATCGTGTGTCCTCTCCCTGCTAGGGTAAAGCCTGAAGCCAGCATAAATGTCATTATCTGTCCCTAGCTAACTTAACAGAAATGCAAACTTGGACTTGCAGCTGACCCACGTCAATTCATCCTGCTGACGAAATCCAGTAGGGCCCAGTTTACATGAATGCCCATTGGCAGAATGGCAGCACTCTGCCTCTGCTGAAGCACAGTTACAGTCCACCCCAGACAGCACTGGCTATCCAAACACAGCATCCTCAAAGGTCACGTTGTGTGTGGGCATAGAGTACACGTGTGCACCTATGTATCTTCAGCAGTATCAACCAGTCACAAGTCCACTAGGTATCATTCTGCAAAAGATCTTTCTTCTTTAAGTAAGCACCTTTCAAATACTGCCTTGCATAAGGAGCATGGGGGTAATCTTTCTGTGGGTAATCTGTCTCTTTCTGTTTGTTTATTATAATCCAGGACAAATGATACTGGCCTCCTTGCTTTCAAAGACCATTTGCCTGTAACTCAGATAGTGATCACTGACACAAACAGATCAAATTCTGAGGCTGCTTGGAAAATCGGCCCTTTGCGTTGCTATGGAGACAGTGAGTACTAGCTCTTCTGAATTTCCATAGGTACAGAATGTTCCCTCTTTCCTTTTGTTTTTTTTTTTTTTTATTTATTTGTTTATTTATCTATTTATTTATTTATTTATCTGAGGAAAGGTGGCTTTCCACGTGCAGCTTGCCACTGCTGTCCTGTGCCCATTAACTATAGAGAAGGGGGTTGTGTTTGCAGGACAGTTCTGGAACGCTGCTTCCTTCAACACGGAGGCCTCCTACCTGCACTTTCCCACCTTCCACGCCGAGGTCAGCGCGGACATCTCCTTCTTCTTCAAAACTACTGCTGTCTCTGGGGTGTTCTTGGAAAACCTTGGGATTAGAGACTTCATACGAGTTGAAATAAGCTGTAAGTTTCACTGTCAAGAAATCTTGGTATACTTGCCAAATTTGACGGGTCCAGAGACCCGTCAAATTTTTTGACCAAGTCAAAAGACATATTTTCTTTTGTTTTGAGTTGGGTGGAGGTGTCTGAAGAGGATAAGATGGAGACATAAAAGCTCATTAATCTAGGCTTACCTACATTTCTTGTCAGAGTTTCCCTGTATAGCCTTGATCATTACACTTAATCTTGTTATGGCTAGGTTTATTTTCCTTAAGCAATATCACCAGTGATACCTTTTTTCCTCTTTAGAGAAAATGCTACTAGTTAGATGTACCTGTAGACTGTAATTTTAGTTGAAAGATGAAAAATTAATACAGCTATTCTGATGGTTAGTTTTATTTCTGCATCAGCAACATACCCAGTGTGATGAGGACTTAGTGATTCAGAGGAAGCTATGAGGTGAGAGTCTATGAAGGGTAGGATGCTAATGCAAGATAAGTCAGTCACAGATGTAATGGGCCCTGCATACTTCAAAACCTACTAAGTGACTGCAGTATAACTGCTACTCAGTATATAAAGAATAGTAGCAGGAAACTTAATTAGTGAGGTTTCTGCCTCACTCCTGTTCTGATGGCTTCAAATATTTATTAGTGACAAAAGGGAATCATAGCTTTCACTTGAAATATGACTTCTGTATTCCAAATTCTGTCAAGCTTAGGAAAAACAAACTGAGTGCTATGCATTTTATAATATGCTTATAATAACCTCAACATAAAATTTAATAAAACAGGGCCCCAAGGCTTTTCAATTCATTAAACCAATGGTAAAAGTCATGGTGCATTATCACAAGGTAATGAGGTATGATTTACTGTTAATTGCACATCAAAGTCCAATTTGGTTTACTTCAGTGTACTGCATTTCATTCTCAGGGATATAGAAGTAAAAATGTCATTTTGATAACAAATATAACAAATACTGCAAACAACTAGGAGGATTTCAACTTTAGTGAAAGCTCTTTTTGTGTGTGTTAAACCTTTACTCCCAAAGAAATGAGTTATTTAAAAGTTTGAGGAAAGTCTTTTAAACTTAGGCTTCTCATTAGTAGTTTGGTGGTGTGTTCCTTGCTGCCAGATGGAATTTGCAGCCTAAAGGCCTTGTATCAAGGAAGCTACACAGACCAGCTGCTTCGAAGGGAAATGACCTTTTAGCAGATGCAGGGGCTCAGAATAGATCTTTGTCTATCCCTGTGGAGTCTTTCCTATCTTAGCTATCTAAGTAACAGCTTCCAAAACCAGACCTATCCAATTTGTTGGGCTTGAAATAACAGGTTTTTATGAATTTTTTCAATCCACAGCCTTCTGGTTGTGTGGTCTGTGGACCTGTTTCTTGGTTGTTCTGGTGTGTTTAGCATTTTAGGAGAAGGAAAAATAACCCATAACAAGAGTGTTAAAAATTTGTGGTCCCTTTCAGGCTTCCAGCAGAGCAAGGTGGACTCCTTTATATGTCTGTTGTTTTTCAATTGTTGTCCTGTTTCTAGGAGCCTTAATATCTCCAGGCACGTGTTACATATGCTCCTTTAGGATCACCAATGAACTACTTTTGCTCATCTGTTTATCCTTCACTCCTGGGTCACGCTTGCTCAAGCTTGTAGGATTCTCTCCTACTGTAATTGTTAAGTACATGCATTTTGAAAGATTTAATTAGAAAGAGCCCCTTCATCCTTTCCCCCATCTTAGCATTATTGTAAAAAATCTTTTGCTGTCGTTGTGTGACTTTTGTACTGCATTTGTTACTTCTACTTCAGAAAGAGAATAACCTATTAATTCTAGAGTTCTGTAATTGTTACAGGAGGAAAAAAAAAAGATGGGTACCAACAGCCAAGCATAATCACAGCAGAGATCAAACAGTGAGGCTGCAGGCTTAGATTTATGTATAAGCTGCTGTGTAGGAGATAGGAGGTAAATGATGCTGTACTATTTGCTGACATAAAAGTTAATGGACCCTATATTAATGTAAGATTTCTTTATGTCAAAACCACAATTTAATTCAGACCTTCACTTCCTCTTCACATCTGTTTATCTGTTCCAGCTCCCAAAGAGATCACCTTCTCCATAGATGTTGGGAATGGCCCCACAGAAGCCACTGTGCAATCTCCCACACCCCTGAATGACAACCAGTGGCACTACGTCCGAGCAGAGAGGAACCTCAAGCAAACCTCTCTCCAGGTGGACACCCTCCCCAAGAAGGTTCTGGAGGCACCTGCTGAGGGGCACTTCCGCTTGCAGCTCAACAGTCAATTATTTGTAGGTAGGGATCATTTAAGGGTTTCTGTAGATGAGTACAATTGTTCTATGTTCATCCATACCTTGGTCATGCTCTTGTTTCATCACTGAGCTTGGATGTGGTGACATAATTCTGTTTTCTCTTCTTCCATTCCTATGTTGGCAACTTCAGGTAAACCCAAATGACTGGCTTTATGCTCAAAGCACTAACTGTAGTTTAACCATACTATATGGTATTTTAGGGTCTAAGATTGCTCTAAAAATATTTATTGCCAAAGAATTGATAGTATTTCCTCTTGTGCAGCACTGGCTGTGTAGTTTGCTGTAGGGAATGTGATCCCTTTTTAGATGCAATGTAAAAGGCACGAATTCTTCATGTAAGATTCTAGGGCAAAGCCTAATGACAGTATGGTCTTAAAGTCTGTTCCTTCAAACATGCCTGCCAAAACCTGATTTTAGCCATAGAGTGCATGTGTGATGAGAGAACTTTGAACACAGTCAAAGCACAGTCATTTTAACTGAAGGTGATCTTACATAGGGGAAAAAAAAAATTCTGCATATAGTTTGCTTCCCTATCTCACTTGCAAATGAAACCTAGATCAGGACCAGCTTGTATGAGATAATATAATCAGGGATAACAAAGGGACTTCTCCCTTTTCTGTATTCAAACACCGTCTTTCTGAGTAATCTGCTTAGAAATGGAGTGGGTTGTAACCTGCTTCTTATTCAGGGCCACTCAGGTAACTACTGATCCTTTCTTTAAAATGGATTCTCCTCCTTAGCTGAAATGCTATAGCAAACCTCAATCTGTCAATTAATTTTAAAAAAAGCTTACCCATGTATCCACACCCTGTGGTTTAAGAAGATTTTAGGGTATTTATTTGAGCTTTTTATAGTTTGTGTGCAGTAATTACTGGGCTCTGAACATATGGATTGATTCTGTTAATAAATAGTTGCATCAGTGACCAGGAGTCCTCCCCACATAGCTGTTGATTTACACCTGAATGATCTCTATAGACTCAGTCAGAGGAAAGCTCACTGAAAAACTCACAGAAGGGAGACTTAAGACTGTTGCAGTGCAAGGTTTCTGTTTGCTGGTTAATCAGTTGTTTCTCAAATGCTAAGATGATTCTAAGAACATGTTCTGTGGGGGGCCAGGCTGAAGGCAGTAGGGTTGGTCTACTAGACACCTGAGAAATGTAAGAGATATCTAGCCAAGGTTCTGTTTCCAGTTAGAAAACTTTAATGACTGGATAATTTTGCTTCTTGAATTTTCCTAAGAGCAGTCATAAGAGGTGGAAACCTGGGAAGCTTCCTGATTCTCACACAGTTTGTCCCCCAGGTGCTCCAGGGAAAGGTGTCAGTACTCCAACAATACATAGATGTATCATTATTTGACTCCACTGAAGGTCTCTTTCCAATCTCTAATAGAAAGCAACTGATTTAATACCTCAACCATGCAGAATGAATTTTATGCAATCTGAAAAATAAATGCATAAGGAACATGGTAAAAAGGAAAGAAGCAGCAGCAGATAGTAATCCCTATTCCCCCTTGTAATCCACAACATATTTGTTACTGCAGGTGTCTACATACTGGCAGTGATCAAGGGGTGTCCAAAATCAGTATGCACGTTCTCAATTATCTATAAAACTGATGTGATTTTCTATTTTAAATATATTCCAAATATTTTTTATTGAATCTCCCTTTTTCATTCCAATTAAACATGAAACTATGTTTCTGCACTGGAGATAGCTAGTCATTAAGATGTAAACATTTCCCCCCCCCCTGTTCTTCTTTTT
>VXBZ01004964.1:1033158-1177325 GCA_013399135.1 Heliornis fulica | reverse complement strand
CCTTGATTCTTCTCCAGAATCAATTCAAATATTTTGTAAAGCTCATAAATAAGGCTCAAAGTCAAAATTTAATTTAGTTTATTTATCTTCTTGAAGGATTTATTGATCCTCTGGGATGAAGGAACTATATTAGTATCATGTAGCATTATGATGATGATCGAATAGAGATCCACTGTAGCTTTCAAACTATTATTATTTTTCTGTTGCTTCAGAGTCATCAGCCTGTATATAGTGTATGTGAGGACATTTTGTGCCTTTTTCCCTTAGGGAGTTGTGTACATTAGATAAAACACATAAAATATATTTGGACATTTGTAAAATTTGACTACAGGACCAGTTGTCATATAACCTAATTTTAAAGTTCTGCTAATTTGACCCATTTAATTCCTTGTCAACTGTTTCTGTCTGGTTTACAAATGAGGGGTTTTTTTACTTCTCTTTTTTTCTTCCAGATTTTTCCTTCTTAACAAAAAAGCTAGATAAATTCTGGACAGTATATAATAGAAGAGGAGGAATTTTAGGAAGAAATTCTTTACTATGAAGATGCTGAGGCACTGAAACAGGCTGCCCAGAGAAGCTGTGGCTGCCCCCTCCCTGGCAGGGTTCAAGGCCAGGTTGGATAGAGCCTTGGGCAACCCAGGCTCTGGTGGAGGGTGTCCCTGACCATGGAAGAGGAGTTGAAACTAGATGGTCTTTGAGATCCCTTCCAACCCAAACCATTCAGTGATGTGACTCTATGAATGTGGCTCTTGGGTCTTTATGTTAGCTTCTTGTTGTTGTTGTTGTTTTAAAGTTGACCTGCCAAGTGGTCTTTTTACTTCCTATGATTTATAGTAAAGAAAGTGGAATGGAAGCCTTTTCCAGAAACGTCACCAAAACAGTCAGTTGTAGGCAGTTGTGGAGCTGTGCTTCGTCTATTTCTGATCCAGTGATACTGACACATTGTGAGAAAGTTAATCAGCCTTTAAATACTTTGTAAGGATGGGAGTTAAGAAGGCCTGACTTTCCTTGGAAGTTTATCTTCAGATTGACTGACTTAGGTATTTTGAAAGATTTAGACTTTTGCTGAAGATTTTCCAATGACTAAGCACAGAGAAGAATTTCTCTTTTATGTGTGTAGGTTCTTTTATGTCCAGTAAGGGATGAATTCACACTTCAATCTTCCTGACTGAAGACCTTGACGCTGTTTCTCTCTTATTTACCCTGCTACTAGTTTTCTTGAAATATGGGAGAACATAATATTTTCTCCCTTAAATTTGGACAAGGAACTTAAAAAGACTGGATTCAGATATAAAAATATACCCTGTGTGAGCAAATATTCTGTTCCTTAAGAAATAAAATATGTTTTTGTAAAAAATCCCAACTGTCTAGTCCTTTTACATGGAGAAAACGCTGATTGTGAGTTAATGCAAAGCTGTGTCCTGAAGACTGTGAAAAATGTGAACTTGAATTGTCTCAGAGGGATACTAACTGATAAATGACAGTGAGTACAGTGTTTGGATGTCATAGTTGCTTATTCCAGCCGAGAAATCCAGATGTTTAGAGACTACAACAGAGCCTAGGAGTCTCACCATGGCTTATATTGTCCCTGTGCTAATTTTCAGTTGTGCATGTTCTTGAACTTAAGCCTGTCTGGGTCATTGATAGGGGAAAAATCAATTTTCAGTTTGTTCTATGTGTAGGTATAGCCTAGGTATAACCATAGGTCTGTTTCATGTTCTTAAATTGCGTTTCTATCAAGTATGTCTTGATGTGCTTCGCATGCCTTACTTACGCTTGGCATGTCAACATGCTTGGTATGTCTTACTGGGCTTGAACTGTCATTGTGTTACTTGGATTAACAGTACTATTTTCAAGGAAGCTTCTTCACTCACTTCTGGCCTTGATAAGCACTGTAATATATTAACTGCACATTAATGTACCCACAAATACTTTCATTTTAGAGCTGATACAACATTGCAGATAGGGAAATCCATATGGATTTTACATCCTGGAAAAAATGCTCTGAAATAGTGATTTCTGCTTACCCCACAGTCTCTTTCATACATCAGTATTGTGTAAAATGAATTGACAGAGCAGAGAATCAGATCCTTCTTCCATATGCTTATACCATTCATTATATTCACAGAAATGCTGGAATTTGGGGTTAATTTCTTTCCATACCACATGTTCTCCATTCATTTATTCCCTGCTACTTCTCATTGCCCTGATTTGTATTTGATTCAACTATCTTGGGTGTTCTTGCATCTTGCTGATATGATGCCTGCCCTACATAGCTGTCTTTGGGGGAAGCAGAACCTAACCATTTGCTCTGACCAGCCTGACATACGGTGTAATAAATTTTCACTGCCTGATGTTCTCAGGGTTCCACTGCAGTGACGATTTCTTAGACATTCAAAATAAACCATAGAAAATGGCTACCTTCTTATTGGATCTGCCTGGAGATAAACCAAGTGGAAGGAAGTTGAAATGGAGGAATTCAACTCTAATCCCTCTCTTATCTCCTCATCTCATCCATAACAACACAATATGAGAAGATTCAAATTTGCAGTTCTTAACTTCATCACTTTCTATAAATATCCGACTGCATCTAATTATGGTTTCTGTTACAGAGAAACAGTTCTGCATAGTCAGTAAGACACAAAAAGTGTAGATTAAGTAATGTTTGTATGATTAGCTGTTGTGTTAAATGTGTAATTGGCTCACAGGGCACTTATGTATTTATCTAAGTACTACCAGAAAGAGTTTTTTTATGGCTACATTTGTTGCAATAACTTAAAGACAGAAAGTCTGCTTAAAGCTGATGTCGCCATACATGGAGTACGTGGCAGCCTTCTGAGATAGCTTTCTGTGTGTGTGAAGTGGAAGGGAGAAATGACTTTTCATTGCCAGTACACTCAAAATCAAACAAGCTTAGATTTTAAGGTGGCTGAAAAGAGTTAGAAAAACATTTGTCTTTTTTTTTATTATTTTTTTTAGTGTGTCTTGGAAATCTAGCGGCTTTAGGCTGCTCTGTAATTCTGAGTCATGTCGTGGATATCCTTGCACCTGTCTATTCTTCTCCTGTTAATTAAAAAAACAAAGCGAAACAACAACAACAACAAAAAAAAAAGACAGTAGAAGGAGCAAACCCCAAAGAAATGTGCAGGTTAGATAACATGAACTGCACCAAACTGCCCAGCAACTCACGAGCTTGTCACCAGCTTGTCACATGCTTGCTCTGAAAAGCAAGATTCGTTCTTTCAGTGGACAGTTACTTTCAGCATTCAAAATCTTTTAACATCTTTTTGGACAGTGCAGGTATCTCCTGGTATATCCCTTTGGTCTTAGAGGAGGTCATCACTTCCTCTCGTGGAAAGAGGATTGTGTGTCCACAGCACATGCAGAAAGCCTGATTCTTGTGCTCAGAGGGCTTTTAAAATTGGTGAACTAATATTTGCTCACCATAGCTGTCTAAAGAGGAACTTGAAAATATTTGTTTCTCTGAGTAAGGCATCATAAAATTAGCATGAAATAAACATGGCTCCTGCTATGTATAGTTCATATACACTAATTCAAATCCAGTTATTTCTGCCAGCACTGTACTGGAAAGAAATGTGTTCTAGAACGGTAGAGCAGAACAATAGCGTTTGGTGTGATCCTCTTAGTTTGCAGGCGCTTTGCTTTAATTAGTCAATTTATGAAGAAACAGATGTTTTTCTGCATGGACTTACCAAAAGATGTAAATCTCTTGTCTCATGCACTTTTCTGTAGAATTTGGTTCTATATCAGAATCAATTGGAAAGGTAGCTTCTTTCATACTACTTTTGCAGGAGAATCACCAATAAAGGCATCATTTCAAAGCCTAGAAATGCTGATATCTCATGAACCAGATTTAGATTTCTTAGCAGCAATCAAAATTGTGGTATCTTCAAAAACAAAACATTGTCTACTGCCAGACAGGCTACAATAAGAAAAATGGTGATATTTTACAAAGTACTTTCAACAATCATCATTATCATTATTCTCAGAGAGCACCTCTTATGGAAAATGTGTCTTCATTTTACCACTGTTAGTAATTTCACTGGGCAGGTAAGAAGCTAGTAGAGACTGAGTTGTCCTCTTGCGTAGATCCATACAGCTCTGGTCTTCAGCAAGGAATGCAATTATGTGTAACAATTGTAATAAATGACACAACTGTGACCTGAACTCATGTTTCTTGCCTACAACAACCATTCACATTCAACATCAGGTTGGGCAGTCATGCATAAATTCTGACTTGAGTCCTTTCCCTTCAGCCAGCAGGGCTGGTGCTGAGCATGATTCATCCCTGCTGTCTGGACTCATCAGCATGTGTAGCTCACCTGCTGTTGGGATTAAGGTGTTATTTATACTCTGTACTATGGCAACAAGTAGAAAAAGAACATTTCAGGTTTGGCTTTCTCATGTGTTGGTGATATGCACACATACGATAAAGAAGGTAATCTTTTTTCCCAAATGAATTTGCTGCTTAAATGCCAGACAGGGCAGTAGATAAAGTAAGAAAGAGAAGAATGGCAATGAAAAAGTGTTACATACAGTTTTTTTAGTCCTTTCATAAAGATAAATAGAGACCTTTAGTTTCCAGGGCTGTCCATCTGTCATCTTTAGCCACTGTATGCATTTATATATAATAGATAATTTTGTTTTTAAAAAAATAATAAATCATGAATTCATATTTTTACCTCTGGATTGGACTTCAGGGCTTTGATTACTCTGCCGACTCACCGTTGAATGCATGTGCTTTTTTTCTTTCTTTTTCAGGAGGAACAGCTTCCAGACAAAAGGGCTTTTTGGGATGCCTCCGATCTCTGCATTTAAATGGACAGAAACTTGACCTTGAAGAGAGAGCTAAAATGACACCTGGTGTTAAACCTGGATGTCCAGGACATTGCAGCAGTTATGGCAACCTGTGCCATAATGGAGGAAAATGTGTGGAGAAGTATAATGGTTACTCCTGTGATTGTACTAACTCAGCCTATGAAGGACCTTTCTGCAAGGAAGGTAGGTAGCAAGCTCTGATCCTAAGCTCTCAATGGTCTCTGCATTACAGTACAGTTTCACCCATGTCATCTTGGTGTCCTCCATGTTTCAAGATGACATTCTAACATTAGCTTTCCCGTAAGAAGTACTGTTTAAGTAGGTTTAACACCTCCTTTTGTTGACTTCAGTGCTGACCTCCAAAATAAAAATGGTGCTAGTTGTACTATTATTAAAGTTGCTAACTATATCCCACTATAATTCTTATATTCAGTTATAGAACTTGACCCATACATGAACAAATAGAACTGAAGGTTTTCATTACAGTTGTCTGTCCATATCTGAATTAGTTTGCTTCTTTTTACACCTCATCCAGCTTTGTCCATCTAAATGAAACCTCGAGAGCTTTTCTTTACAGAGTTTTGGAGTAATGGTGTGACAAAAAGAGATACATCTTTATATGTTTTTTTTTGCCATCCCTGTGATAACCCATCCAAATGCTGAAAGTAGGCATGAGACATTCAGAAGAAAACTGATTTGCATGGTTCAGTCTGATGAATGTGTCTTCACTGAGCCTTTCTGGTGGCTCCTAGATGTTGCCAACATCAGAAAAAAATAAGTAGGTCAAATAAAGAACATTCAGTTTTAATAGGAAGAATCTACCAAACTCTTGCTCAATAACTGCAAAGTGCAATGTGAGTGTTTCAATTTCAACAGCTCCCTTTCACTTCATAAAGATGAGAGGTTTACTAAGAGGGCCACATCATCTGCTGGTGTAAAGCAGCTTAGTTGTACTGCAAGTTCACGGAACTATGCTCACTTACCTAAGCTGAGGATTTGGCACCGATGCCAGGAGAGGTGCCTCACATGTCAACTATCAGAAGTTAGTTAACTGAGGATTTATTTGGCTGTTAGACTTTTTTTTGGATATTCCACCTTGCAGCACTAAAACAATCATATTTAGAGACCTGTCTCCATACACTGTTCTCCTCTGTGCAGGACTGACTGTAAAGAAGGACACTCTGCTTGTCCAAATTAAGGAATGGTGATGTCAGCTGGGTCAGAGGCATTTTGCAGTTCTTTGCTTCTGGAGCAGTGAGCTCATGTCCATGCCTGCCTGAGGGACCTGAAAATGCCATAGCTGAAATTATTCCCTTGGTTTATATATGCTTTCAGAGGTTTCTGCATTATTTGAAGCTGGCACTTCTATTACCTATATTTTCCAAGAACCTTATCCTGTCACCAAAAATGCAAGCACCTCAAGCTCTGCCATTTATGCGGATGCTGTCATGTCCAAGGAAAATATTGCATTCAGCTTTCTCACGGCACATACTCCAAGTCTTCTGCTGTACATCAACACCTACTTTCATGAATACTTGGCCGTCATTCTCTCCAAGAATGGTAAGTACTCTGGATTTGGTACCAGAGGAAGAGACCGGTATAACTGTGTTAAGCTTTTTGTGAGAATAGTATAGAATTCTGCACTGATTTAAGTTCATTTCTATGCCTGCAACTTTATCAACTTCATGGTATTCAGTGCGTGTGAATGGGCATCACTCCTGTTTATGTCCCTTTGTTTGGCATTCAGTGCTACAGCTACCTATTTAGCCTTTGAATAATCATGGATTTGGGCCTTAAAATGTGATTTGACTTTTCTTTGCCAAGACTGTACAATAGCAGTATCTTGCTATTTAATCCATGGTGAGGTCCATTAGGCCTCCAGGATAAGGGAATCAGAAGTACCATGAATGTACAAACAAGAATGCTTGGTGCAGATATATATTGTGATTTTATCCTTTGCATTCTTTCTTGGCACATGTACTGATCTTCACTGGACTGTTTCAGTGGAATACAGCCAGTGCCTCTGAATATTAAAGCCAGAAAATGTCAACTTTTTATGGTTTCACTAGTCAAAACATGAGATGTAAAAACATTTTCTATGAAAAGGTATGTGATGTGGGGATTTTGGAAGATTTTAGGGGCATAGACCCTATGTCTTCTCAGTAAGACTGGCTCCCGAGTCCTTGAAGTGCTTTCAGAAAACTCACTCCAGACAAACATCATCCCAAACAAATGGGGATGTTTGAATTATTCAGGAGCTATCAGGCACTGGAGCACTGGAAGTGATGAGTAAATGTATTGGTGAGTCACTAGCCTGTGGCAGAACAATACAAAGTTAATGCTATGTGGTTGAATATGTGTATTTGACCAAATGACCCAGATCAAGCTTTGCAAATTCCAAATTAGCTAATCTTTCAAGAACTGTCAAATGAAACTATAAGGACAGAAAAAAACCCTAAAACCTAAACCCCAGGTTTTATCCTGTATATTGGCTTTGCAGTAGCTTATCTCCTGGTTATATTATGAGGATAGCATTTGGACTGGCAGAGGATGAGCATCCAAATCTCTGTGAGGAGTCACTGGGAAAGTATCTCTCTGGACTTAACTCCCCCAAATGAAGTTGCAGCAGCATGGTGGGACTGCTGAGGAAACCCTCTCTCCTCTCCCATCCATTCCCAGATTTCCATCTCTGATTTGTTCTCAGGGGAAACCATTTATGATTTTCAGATATATGAATATTACAGTGCATAGCTTCAGGGTGGCAGAGGTTAGTCACTGCCAAAGTGAGATCTTGGAATCCGCTTCTCAGTTACACTCAGGTCTCTGGATGCCACTCAGGCAATCAAAAATAGCCCAAAAGTGAATGAAAATATAATATCCATTTAAATCACCTTTACTGCTACCAGAGTAGTGTAAAATGACCTTAGAAAGTCGAGTCAATTGACATTTATTGATGAAATACAACTATGAGGAAGCTATGATTGTGAAGTTCTGGAAGGGGGAACTCTGATGGTTATTGGGGAAAGGGTTGGGATCAGGACCCAAGGATCTCCTGTGGCTGTTCAGCAGGAGCAGAACTAATTCTTGCATTATGGCAACTGCACCATCTGCAGATCTCCACTTTGGTTTAGACAGAAATAAGGATTCTCAGTACTTCTGGAAAGGAGGTAGAGAAACTCTCGGCACGCTCAAGCACATTAAACAACGGTGCTTTTCTCAGATCTGTACCTCTGTGTACTCACTTCTAAAATGAAGTTAACAGTAGTTTCAAGGGTTGGTGAGATATCAGGCTCTGAAATTCCAGACTATAAAATGTAGCACTATATGCAAAGAGTTATTAAGATAACTTGCTGACCTTGGTTAAGTCTGGGAAGTCTTTTTCAGGGTTGCTCTGTGCTTGCTTCTGTGTCGTTCTTTCAAGACAGGCATTTCAGTCATATGTATTCTCTGCCTTTTATCACAAATGTAATAACTTTAAAAATCTCATATCCTCTTATTTTTTAGTCATGTTGAAATTGAAATTATTCCAATGAAAATAATCTTCAGATACGTTACTCTTTCTTCCTCCAAGAGGTTTATGCTTGCCATAAAGTTACTGGACTATGAATAATAATGTCCTTTGTACCATTAAAAGTGAGCACAATTCCTCCTCTCTTATTGGCTCATTTTCCAGGAATCTTGCTGAGTCTGACAGTGTGTAGTAGGACCTAAGCAGGTCCCTGCTGGATAACTGATTGGTTAAATAAAGGTTAGGCTCCTGGTGAAATGGAAATGGGCATTCTCACTTAAAAGGCAAGCAGTAATATTCTTTACTATAATCCCAAGACTCTTTCCACTTGATAAGAAACTATATTGGAACAGTCTATGTATACTTTAATACTTCACCTTTTGTATTATTAGAGCTGCCACTCCTGTATCCTGTTATTCCTCTTCTATTGTCCATAAAATAACTAGGAAAATTATTAATAAAAATGACAGTGAGAAGAATGTTCCTGGTCATTCAGAGTTCTTGCGTTAAATATTTAACATAAAAGAAGTGGAAGTGTCTGCAAGGCTTATTCACAGACTGTATTAAAGGGGGTTATATGAAAATTAATTTGTGTAGGCATATCTCTGTGTGTGTGTACAGATAGGTGTGAAATGTTTCCTGTAAAATCAATTGGTTTCAGTAAAATTAATAAATAATCACATTTAAATGCCAACACACTTTGCACTTTCAGTCTATGGAGAAGGTCATATCATCAGAAGGTACAGTACATATTGATGGGGACACAAGATTTGTGGTAGTAAGATGATCCATTTCAGTGTCAGGTCTGGGAAAGGAAATAAAATTTTCTCATGCTCCCTCATGGCTTCACCCACCCAGATCAATGCTGCCACAGTGAGTGAAAGCCCTTCCAGTGCTTGGGGCCTTAGAGGACAAATGGTTCACGAAGACATGAAAGTTATGACCAATGTCGGGCACCACCACGTGTCAGTGTAGAAGTTACAATTCTAGACCTATAGAGCTGACCTCCTTCTGTAAAATTATATGCTCAGAAGTGCCTAGCAGCTAATATTTCTAGAACCAGTTCCCACCCAAAGAACTTATTTACATCACAAGGTTGCTCTTATCTCTGATCAACTGGCTTGTGTCCCGGCAGCCTATGGCTAAATTTTCAACAGTTGCTTTTAGAGATGACTTAGGAATTCTTTCTGCCATTAGTTAGTGCTTACACTTCTAAATCATACATAGGCCTTTGAAAATTGTGTGCAACAACTTCACATTGTCCTCTCTTCCACAGTTTTGCATATTGCACACACAGAATTTTAAATCACACCTGTGTAGATATCTATGTATGGTATATAGAAGGGTGTGTATACAGGTATGTAGATGGGTGTGTGTATGGTTGGGTGTGTATATAAAAGTTACTTAGTCCCATGGATCCCACATCCAAAAGATTAGCAATACTGTAATAGCTGTTAGTGCATTTTTATATCAGTGATGTAGAAATTTCAAATGATAGAGCCCATTCTTAAACTGTAGAAATTGGGTAAACACCTGTAAATGGCCTTCTCACTGTGTCAGTCCACAGAAGTTATTCACATGATGGGAAGCTACTGCCAAGAAAACATTTTTTAGAATATTTTAAATAATTTTTTTTTTAACTTCCCAGGCTAAATTTTAACCATACATTTTTGCTAATTTATATGATTTCACCAAGTTATCACTACCTTAGAGATATAATCTTTGCCTTGTTCCCTAAAGACGGTAATTGTTGGGGGAGAAAAATGTTAAGAAACTGTTAGTGCTTCTTCTTTCTCCATTCTTCGTCCCCCCATCAAGTAATCAAATGTGATATGAATGTGATGAAGTATATTGTTTAGAAAACGCTTTTCCAAGGGTTTGATTCTCAGTGTTGTTTGCTTTCTCCATGGAAACAATGATAACTAATCTAGAAAACTAGCAGAAAGCCAGCATCAAAGAAAGGAGATAGAATCTCAAACTGTCCTAGAGTGATTGAAAATTTATCTGTATTTATTATCTGATATCATAAGAAACTAAATAATTTGAGACCTTTTTTTTTCTTTGTTTCTATCCAGTACTTATTGCCATCATAGTGAGCTCTATTCTCAATTTCTTTTGGAAAGCAAGACTCTGAAATTGCCTAGGAAAGATTAAAGACAGGAAAAAATGCACTTAAAAAGAAAAATATAAATGAAAACAGATTGAGTGATTCTTAGGTCCCTGATATTCAGAATGGGGTATCAGGACCTAGATCAACTCCAGTGCTCTATCCTATAAGGTCTTGAAATCAGCCAATATTTGAAGTAAAGAGAAAAAGAAACCTAAACCTGTGATAGACATGAGCTAATGAATTAACACTAGAAAAAAAAGAAGCAAATGTCATCAGTAGAGATGCTACTGATTTTTTTTATTCTTTTTAATAAACTATAAATCTACTGTTATTTCCTCCTGTCTCTTAAGTTGGAAGCAGCCTTTCTGTTGAAGGCATTAAAATCTCCTTATTGTCTTGATTCTACATTCCAGATTCTACATCTGGAGTTCAGTGGGGCAGAGCTAAAATAATTAAGGGAAGTAGGACTTAATGAAACATGGTGGTAGGTTTTTGGGGTGATTCTGCTGTTTCTCTTGGTTTACTCCTTGTGAGCTTTCATTTTGGGATGTGGGTACCACAGAACATAAACAGTAGCTGCGTAAAGACCCTCTGGGTTATGCTATTGCTAGTTCAATAGTCTTGTCTTTTCAGAACACCACCTGGCTTACAGACTTCCAACACACGTTGAACAACCTGCACAATTTATGTGACTGAAGTGGAAAACAGTGCCAAGGTTCAGCTATAGTTATTTTTAACAGATCTGGAGAAGGAAAGTGAGTTATGTTGGAAAGTGTGGGGACAGCTTTCTTGAGGAGACTAGTCACACTCAAGTCTGTGAGTGACTGAGAGTTGTTCCTCATCTAGCTCTGGTTCACAACCACTAAACGATTTCATATGGCAAATAAGAGTATATATCTTCTGAATATAATTTGAAGCAATTGCTGTAGTTGTCCCTGAAATCTTGTTTTCTGGATGGAAGCTCAGTGAGAGTTTGGTCAGCAATGGTGAATGTAAAGGAAATTTTCCCCAGTTGCTTGTAATGGGTGGCTGGCTGTGACACTATTGGTAGAAAGGGATGGGTTAGCAAGAGATCTCCTAATCAGTTTCCTCGTGTAAATAGAGAAGCTCCTGTGGTTAGAAACACCTCTGGTCCCTTGGATGATTCCGTGCTATAAGCACACTTCACAGAAAATGGAAATGCTTATTAGAGTTTTCAGTGCAAATCAAGCATTAAAAAGTCTTTAAGAGAAGAGGTGGACCTGGCACCCAACACAATTTTTTTGTTGTTGTGTTAACATATGGCACTCTAAATCTCTAAGTATGCAAGACATACTTAAAAGGAGAAACAGCCACAACATCTAGCCAAGGACTCTGGCAGATTTCTTTAGCTGCTTTCCAAGAGGAGAGAACTAAAAGATCTGTCTCATTAGCTCAATTCATGGACATGTTTGTACTCATGAAGATCATTTTGCTGTACTGAAGGGTCAAGAGATGTTCTGGAGACCCACAAGGGAAAAACAAGGGAATTGTAATTGGATTACATCGAGCAGAAAAAGCTGAGCACGCAGTTAATAATTGATCTGTGCTCTGCATATATACAGACTGACTTTGAACTTACTGGTATCTGGCATAAAACTCCAGACCACTGGCTGCAGATAATCAGCTAGGAGAAAATATACATTCCCATTTGCTTGGAGGTGGGTTTTATCACCTAGAAGATTTAAGTTCCTAGCTCATATTTTGCAGTTGAAAAGTGATTTTTATTGCTGGATTTCTGTGGAGCTGTCCTAAAAGGGGTGGGGAGTAAGGGCACAAACTCCTGTTTGAATGGATGCTGTAGGGATGTGTGTGTGTGTGTGTATATATATACACATATGATTATAATTACATATATATAATTATTAAATTAGAGTCTTTTCAGAACATATTAAACTAAATCCCTTAGTCCTGAGGTTTATTAATAGTAATTTTTCAGTTATTCATAAATTGTGAATTCTCTCTGTTGTGTACATAAAGAGTTCTGCAGTGAGAGCTGTAGTTCAGCACAACTGTTGGTTAAAGTGCTGTCTTGAACATGGAGCCCAAACTACTAATACTTGGAAGAGCCAGACAAACAAACATCCTTCTCTGTCTTTCTTGTAGTATCCCTGTTAGCATGTGGGGTTTTTTTGTAACAAATCAGTTACACTGGCTGGATAATGAATAGGTGACTTTGTCCATCTTGTCTGATGAAGTTGGGTGTTTGTACCTAAGTCTTTACTATCAGGACTGGCTAGGAGTCTCAGGTCAAGACCAGGGAAAAAATCTGGGGCAAGGAAGATCTACACTTGGTGGAAGAGGGTCAGGTAAGGAAATGATTAAGCAAACTGAACATTTGGCCCTGGTTAGATGTACCCATGAGTGTTGAGGCAGCTGGATGGTGTCATTGCAAGGGCATTCAGGTAAACATTTCATCATTCCTCTACTTTTCTCCATTAGATGACTTAAGAACACAAGTCAGTTCTTTGTATGTCGACAGTTGTGTCTTGTTATGAAACTCAAATCTTGAGAGTTTGTTATAATCAGGAGATCATTGATTAAAGTATCCACTTCTCCAGTCAAAGGCTGGCATAACTTATGAAACAGGCAGTACTTAGATGGACTTACTGCTCAGAGGACCAGAACATTTCCCAGAGATTCATGACCAGCCAGGTCAAAACCAACTGAACACAAACAAGGATCATTAACCTCAGAAAGCCATTAATCAACACAGTTCTGTGCTGTCTTTACTGCAAGTAAAAAAGAGGTTTGAGAAGAAAGGCATACGATTATTTTTCTCTAGTGTTATTTAAAAGATTATTGCTCACTCTTCTGCTCTACAGACATCATGTAGTGCTCAAATTGATTGTTTCATTTATTCTGCTCAGATCATCTTTTTCTATGTTCTCATTGCTGAACATTACAGTTATTTGTTAAGCGAGTGTGAAACATGTCCATTATTGAATAGGCATCTGTACTGCCAAAACTGAAATAGGAATGGTTGAAAGATATCAGGAAAAGAATGGAAGCCATGAGTCAGGGTGAGGGCAGGTTGGTATGAATTCCTCAGGGTATTGCAACAGAAGATCCTCAGTCTTTTTTTCTTGAGAGCTGTTCACACAGAATTAGTGATGATGCATAATTTGAAAAGCCAAGCTGAAGTTTTGGAATAAAATTCATAGGATAATCCTTTTCATTTCATTCACTGGGTAAAAGCTCTTTCTGCCAGCCTGGCTGCTGTCCTGATCTTAAATGAAAAGTTATGGTGTGAGATGAAAGCAAGGGAAGAATTTTCTACATAGAAGGCTATGTAAACCATAGGGTCTACTGAATGTCTGACCATAAGAAGACTAATGGCATCCAGCGTATGTTTAAAGACAGATCTCAATATCAGATCCAACAGTGTCATACAGAGAGCTTTTGTTAGTGAAGGGTCTTAAAGTGACTTGTAAAATCCCCAAAAGTGTGTAGAAAGGTATTGGTTAAAATTTGCCAGAATAAATCTTGCCATCAGAAAGCAGGTAATTTCAGGGAGATTTAACTGCATCACATGCCTTCAGCTCTTTCCTTCATATTTACATTAAGTCACCTTCAAGGATAAAAATGATAATTAATGTATCATCACCATGTAAAAGGAACTGCAACCAGTTCCTTACCAAAAGGAAGCATCTAAGAATGGAGAGGTAATCGTAATGACTAATAGTATTTTTAAAATTGCTGCTAGCACAAAGGTTTTGTGCAATTTTCCAAAAGATGTTAACATACATCTATTTTATCCATAAATAAACAGTGACACAAAGAATGAAGATGATTTGTCAGCAGCCATCAGGCTGGCAGATTCCAAATTGTGGCAGTGGTCTGTCCATCACCTCCAGGGTACATAAATACACACCCTGTGTATTCACCCATAAGCCGAACTGCAAAGACAGTGTTTAGCATTATGCCACATACTTACAGACATGGGCTGTTTTATTTAGACAAGTGCTCCCCTTAAAATCTCTGGAATAAGCTCTGTGTCTAAGCCACTCGGTGTGTGTGTGATGACTCTGATCCTCTGGGTCATCTTTTAGACTTGCAATATTTTCTAGCTTTGGAGCAAGAAGCATCTGCCGTTTCCTTTTTAATTGCTGGTCAGTCTGTGTTAAGCCAACTGGTGGCTGGTGAGAATGAGATGTCTACAAAGGTTAAACATATTTGTCGGTCACATAACGGAACTAGCTACATTTGCTGATGTTGAAGTGACATTCTCAATCTGGCTCCTGCTGACTAGCAGGATTGCAAAGTGAACTGAAGTCGTGGGCCTCCTTGAGAGGCTTTAGAAAGGTGTGGGATTTTTGAATTTGAAACACTGAAGCACTGTGAAAGTTGGGTTTTTTAGTATTGAATGCCCTGAGTATGATCCTGATGTCCTGAATTGAGTGGAAGGCATTCAAATCAGCACCTATAGTCTTCAGTTCCAGGAAAGATTACAAAAAATGAGAGCATGGATTTTATTTTTTTAAACTCTATGAAACATTGACATTCTAGCAAATGCAGTAGCTGAATAATTGTATGAGGAAACATGTTCAACATCTTTGTCTCTTTGTTTTCTCTACGTAAAACAAATAGCAGGAATCACCTCTCAAAAATGTGCAAGTACTGTCTTAGTTAAATGCCACTGGGTGCTGAAGAGATGCGCCCTGTTCTTTCAAATCACCACTGGCTCTTCCACTGAAGAGTAAATTTACTGAGTAAATATCCCTGGGGAGAAGCTGCTAATTAAGGAGCAGGTTTCCTAGCCAGCTGCTCCTAACCAAGAAAGCAGTGGTTCGTTTTTAACTATCTAGGCTATGAACAGGAACACTGTCACACAGAAGCTGTGCCAGTTGCCAGAAAGATATTTTGTGACAGAGATGACTGAAAACTGCCATGTGCTGTTCTGCAATCAGGAATTAACAAAAATTTCCAGCTTATGAGCTGTAGGTGACTTTCTGAGCAAAATACTTTAAAAAAAAAAAATAAAAATTTATAATTGCAACATCAAGAGCCTCAATAATATATTCCATCCTTTCTTTAATTGGTACCATCTTAATTATTTGCTCTTATAGCTATAGCTCTGTTGAGTGCCGCGGGTGATGCAGTGGTGTAATTAACATCTTACGGGCTGATGTGGGTGGCTGCTGGTTCGAGACAGTGGTAAGAGGTTCTGTTGGTCCTTAACTCCTGTATTTCTGGATGTCCCTGAGACAATCGCACGAGGAGAGGTCCTAGGCCCTTTTCCTGTTGCAGTGTTTCATTATTTTTTACATATACATTCCTCCCAAATCAGAGTTGTCAGCTGCTTCAACAGCATCAGAAAAATCATTTTTCCTGATGTTACATGGTGGTGATGAAGTTGCACGTTTTACGTGTGCTCCCCAAACTAACCTCAGCTTTGAGTGATGCAAGATGTCTTGCCAGCTGCTCCAGCCATCTTAAGTAATTAAAAAATGCTATTGAGGTTGGTGTAGATGTTGGTTTCAATCTGGTCTCATTTAAATCCAGTTTCCAAGAATGAAGGTCCTGCAGAGAAGTCTCAGACTCCAGGGGCAGGTAATTCACCTCCTTACTGTTTGGTTCTTCAAAACTAAGTGACACAAGACTTGTGGTCCTAGACGTGGTGACATCTGTGACAAAAACATTGCTTATGAAAGAGAAATTTATAGACTGGTTTGGGTTTGTTTTGTTTGTTTTGGTTTTTTGTTTTTTTTTTGCAGAGCTGCTTTCACACTTTTGCCAAATATCTAACACTTTCAAGCTAGGAAGTCTTTTCCTGAGCTAGAACTTTTTGTTTAATGTTTTCCCATGATCTCTTTTCCAGATGATTATTTTTAAATTGCTTTTTGATTTTCAACACAAGTTTTGGCTGTTTTGGTTTTTTGTAAAGTCAGTGGATGTAGGCTACAAACCCACCGGACGTTTCTGACATTCCACTAAGGCACTGCTGTAGACACAGGCAAAAGACAGACATCTCTCATGTTGACATGTTCAGTCAGAAAAGGTTTTAAACATAGAATATGTAACATCCTGGCAAAGGTATTTCCTCACATTGTGCAGTTTGGGAATATTTTTTTTTCTTCTTCAGGCTGAACGTTTTGAAATCTGTATTTTATTTATGTCCTTATTACCACTAAACTTAAGAGCCGCTGCTACGTTTTCCTTGTCTTCAGCAAAAAGTTAGAAGCAGTTTGAAGACATCATGCTATTCCTGTGGCTGCCTGGAGGTTGGTTATGCTGACACTGATCATTAGTGTACTGCTAGCAAGTACTAACCCTGGCCTCCATCACCACTGAAAGGCTGTCCTGGGAGTGTTTCATTTCAGAAATATCATCCCCAACCTAGTCTTCAGCATGGGATGGCATAAATACTGCCCTTTGGTCCCTATTTCCCAGAGTGCCCTCTGCACAATGGGACCCCCAGCAATCCTGTTCAAATGGCTCTGTAACTAATATCAACAGCGAGTTGGGTTATGGGTTATACTGCTGCAGGTTGATGACCTCAGTGGTGTGTAGTAAGCCTGCTTTGATACTGGTGGTGGTCTCATCACAGTAGCCTGGCAGCCAACATGGATTCATTTCCTCCAGAAGTGGCAAAAAGAGACCATGCTGTGCTCGGTAACGCTGTGGCTAAATTATGCCTGTTGCCCTCACTGGATGTTCTGGAGCTAGCACAGCATATCTCCGTGCTGAACTGCAGTTCACAGAATTTGAAGCTGAAAGGGATGATGATGATGATGATGATAATCAAGTGTGAATCTACTCTTACCTGACTGGGTAATATGCCTGGTAAAATTTTCCAGCCCAAGGCCAAAAACATTACACCTCTCTCTTTCTTTCCCTTCCTCTTTTTTGGACTTAATAGAAATTGCCTCCAGCAATTCCACATACATTAGAGAAGGAAGAAAACACAACAGGCAGTGCATTGCTTGAGCATTATGGCACTCCAGGTGTGCATGCTCAGGCACAGGGAGCTAAAAAGAGGATGACAGGCATGACTGCAACAAGACTGCCAGAAATTATACTGCTCATGATTAGTGTGAATCCCTATTGTGAGGCAAAAATGTTGCAAAATAGGAGGAGAATAGAGAATAGGGGAATAGAGCTGGTTTATGCACAGATTTTTATTTGCAGTTGGTGATACTGGTTGATGTCATGGAAGTCAGCTTCCAGCTGATCAAAATTCAGAGGCCAAAAAAAAAAGATCTTAATAATAATCCTAATTAATAATTGATTTATTTTGACAGATAAGTAGCAAAATGGCAATGTAATCTGCCAGACAAATTATTCTGAAAAAAAGAAGTTTTGGTACTGAATGCAAGCCACAATCAGCTCTCAGCTGTAGTGATGTAAATTCTAAAACACCTCTGGAAAGATGAGGCCATGTACTTCTGGTTTATAGTAATGTAAATCTGACCCCAGTCAAAATGCCAACTTGAATTCAATGGTTTTGAAAAGCAGTCATCCAAAAAAGTTGCCACTGGAATTCAAAGCAATTTGATAAAATAAGATGCTTTTCACTGATCTCTTTAAATTATTTTAAGGTTAAATTGTACCACTATAGGAAGTAAGATCTGTTCTTAATGGGTGTCAAGAACCTCCTCCGTTGTCACCCAATAAATGGAACAGATGAGTTCAAGTTTAAAATCAGTGTTTGTCTGATAAGTCAACAGGTACATCCCTGTTTGCAGGTGCTGAGAGCCTAGGTGTAGGTCATTGCTTACCTTGCTGGCTCTGTTTGGATACAACTGTGCTGGTCCCTATGTTAACCAACTGTGGAAAGTTTTATATATTGGTGTGTTCATAGAATTTGAAACAAGCAGAGAAGTTTCTTACATTCACAAGCAAAGCAACAAACACAAGACTACAGACCAAATCTAGGCCTTGTTCCAATTTTCAAATTACTACCATTTCAAAGGCTCCAGGTAAGAGTCAGCCTATAATGTACTTCTGCTGGGACACGATTTTTAGTTTAGCCTAATCTGTAACACTGTGACATCTTAGTTTCATTTTATGCTGCTAAACTGAGGTGTGCAGGGTCATACAACCTCCCCATTTGATACCAACTGTCCCACTGACCTAATGATCAAGTCTGAAGAAGGTCCTTTAACTTAATTGCACTTGCACTTATTTTCTCATGTCTTTGTAAAGTGATTGTAAGATGTTTACACTCTTATTCCCTGTTGATGCATCTTTCATTCAGTATCAGAAAATGGGATTGTGATCTAAATTTGGACCTTTGAGTGTGACATTAGTGGTGATAGACAGTAACTCTGTCCTGGCTATGCAATGAGGGGATGGGAGCTTTACAATATGATTTGGGGCAGCTGAAACAGGACCTATATTATCACACTGAATAACTTAGCAGTTGTAACTGACCTTGATCTCTTCACAAATTTTCTTCTACCATGACTGTGTGTTAGGAATGAAATGCCTTTTATCTCTTTTTTAATTGTTTTCACTTTAAAAGCTCACCTGATCCAGCAGCCCCCTCAATTAGCTAAAAAACCTTCATCCTAGTAGTTCATTCTTGTTTTCCAACTCATGTTTAGAAGCTTTGTTTCTATCCTGCAAATCTCAGATGGTATCAGTGCTCATCTGGGATATACTGAATCTTACCAAAAGTGCAGCTTTTAGGAGCCTGAGCAGACAAACATGCTGGTGAGGGAAAAGGAGGAGTAATGATCTTAACTGAACTCTGTGTCCAATCTGGAAGGACTACATACATCACTCTGACTTGTGTAGAGTTGGCAAAATCCCCCTCTGCAGGAAATTTGTACTTTTTTAGCTCTTTATAAAGTGGTTTTACAGTAGTTTGTAGGGCATTGAACCTGACCTTCTAGAGGGAGGACATGCAAGGCTGATGGGAGTAGTGGCATCCACATGATGTAGTGAAGGAGAACTTCCCCATGTCCTCTCTCCAGACCTGCAGGTGTCGCAGCATTAATGTGTCTCAATATAGGAGCCAAACAGGGATGGTCACCCACCTCACTAAACATCCTGACTGCTGCTGGGGTCAGAAGTGCCTCTGAATAACATCACATTGCTCCACGCATTTGCAGCCACTTGTGCAGGCTTCTCCTGACACGGCACTGCACCACAGCGTGCACACAAGTGATGTCTCTGCACATACTGAATCCGACCCAGGAGCTAAACCAGCACGAACACACCCATCAGCGGCAAAACGGTCGGTTGGTCCCTGTCATTCAGCATAGGTAACGTTTGCCTGAAGCCTTCTGCAAAATCTAGCAATGCTTGGAACAGTTTGAACTTGTGCTAACCTAACCACCAAAATCAAAGGTGATAGGGGGTTTTTTAGGATGATTTTCAGAACAAGGAATAAATGAAGGACCCATTGCCCAGGGTGAATGCTGTCAGCATTCATTTTCTCCTTGGAGACAGTAATGAAGTAGCCACAAAAAGCTTTTTAACTGTTTGGTACCACTGTTCTTCAAGATATTTTGACTGGTGATGCATAAAAAGAGCTTTAAAAGTTTAGAGAATTTTTTTGTGTCTGCCTTATAGAATGGACTATTTTTCTTTTAAATGTTACACACACACACATATATATGTAGAACATTGTGTGTGTGTGTGTATACATATATATAAAAATATATATTTTCTCTGTAGCCATTTATGGAAAAAGTAAAACTTGTATTGCATTCCTTGTTGTGCATTTGTTATGGTACTGTTTCTTAGCAGAAGTCAATGCTTTTTTATTTCAGGGACTGAGGAGTTTGGTGTTGTTTTTATATGTATTTCTTCAAATATGTTAGAGTACTAAAGTAAAAATATTTTTTGTGCATAATCATTTACAATATATCTGTTCCTATATTACAAATAAATCATAATGAGCTTGTGCCTTTAAATGTTTGAAATGACGTTTTAATTCTCAAAGTTGTCAGTCATCTGCATTGTCTGTTACATCTTGATGAAAAGGAAAAGTAAAATCCACCATTAGTTCAGTAGAAAAGTGCAAGACCTGCATGCCCTCTGGTGGAAGCGATCCTTAACAGACCAATGTAGATCAGGGGTTTTGGCAGGGTTAAATGTCTGACCTGCAGACAGACAAGCTCTCTTTGATATACTTACTCAATTATGTCCTGTTTCTTCATAGCAGAGTTCGTCAGCTAGTAGAAAGGAAAACTCTTCCAGTGCATTATTTTTTCACACTTTTCATTACAGTTTGAACTCCTTAATTTCTTTTTCAACCTCTTCCTTGACATTTTAAACTTGGTACTGTGCTGTAATAAAAAGAAAATGAGTAATATGTTGTGTGAAGGTATTAAAGAACATCTCATTATTGACACAGGTTTTATACATAGAATTGTGCTTTGCTTTTAAGGAAGTTTACAGGTCCGATACAAGCTGAGTAAGGATGGACTGCTCATCTTCACCATTGACTCTGGAAATTTTGCTAACCGAGAGCTGCACACCGTGAAGATTAACAGGGAAGGCAGAGAGCTCATCATTCAGGTAAGACATGCTTTGTATTGAGTGTTAAGTAATACTTCCACCACAAACAGACCTGCTGATTTTAATGCCTGACGGTCAGCAGGAAGCAAAGATTTCACAGACATGGTGCAACCAAAGCTGGTTGAGCTCCATCTTGACCCAACTTCAGAGTCCCCAACCATGGTGTTTTCGATAGAGTGATCCTTCCCTTGTCTCTGACAATCTGTGGGATTAGGAAACACCTTTGGCCAGACTTCTATCTGGGCCATTGGAGTGGGGCTGGGGCTCCTGCATTCCTAGAGGAAGCATGTAATGCTGCAGAAGAGATAGAAACAGCTGAGGAATACAGTCTCATTTGAGGTTTGTGGCCCAAAGGACAATGCAACCCCAGCTGCCTTGTCCTCTTACAGAAGAAGGGCTGAAGGAACACTGGGTGCAACCACCACCTGCATGATGGTGCCTTGTCCCTTTGCTGGAAGGAAGCCATGCTGAATGTGACAGCCTCATGAGAGATGAGATCCCTCCTCTGCCCTGTTTCCCTGCATTGCATGTTTTGCCAAGGTGGGGAGAAGAGAACCATTTTACTGCTCCTTCTGCTTTCCTTCTGAGCCTAATTATAGCAGTTGATATTACAGAACAAACTGGCCAGATCTGGGCAGCAGTCATTTAACAAGGTAGCTTTCCAGAGTCTAAAGAGAAGCAGCCGTGTGATACAGAATAGAAGAAACAGAAAGAGAAGGAGACAGAAATACAGGGAGCACCAAAGTTTTTCTTTCCTCTACGCATTCCATTTCTGGGTAGTAAAATGGTAGCACAGTTAGCATGCAACTAGAGTGTGTAGGCCTGATTACCTAGGAAGGAGGCTTATGCTGAAAGCCAAGTTTTTCCTCAAGTAGCAGTTCTCTATTGTCTGCTGCACTGTGGTTTTCTTCTGTGCAGAACTAATTCTTCACAATATGTTTCTAGACAGGCCTCCTTTGAGTGTATTCTGAAGTGACTAGACATGGATTTGGGGAAGCAGGGGATTTCAGTGTCAAACTTCTTAAGCTTTTCTACAGAGGGGACATTTCTTCAAAGCCTTTTATATGACTATTCTGGTGTACCTTTCAGCTTCTCATGCTAAAATCAAAGCACATGCAGTTTCCTATCTTTAGAAACTGAATGACGCTTGGGGCAGAATTGGCTGAGAGCGTTCCCAGAAGTTTGCAGTACAGAGAGATCTAGGGGTGTCTACCTGCTGTCATAATGAACTCATTTTATTGACCTCTTCCAGGTTGATCAAGTTCTCAAACTCAAACACAACTTTTCTGAGATTGATTTTAAGGCCATCAAATCACTCACCTTGGGCAAGGTCACAGGTAGGTTTTACTAATAATACTCCTGATTTACTAATAATACGCCTGTTTATAGCGCTGAAGTTAACCTGTACTGTGGTTTGGATTTTTAATTGAATGGGGGTTTTGTTTGGCTGGTATAGCTGTAAGGGTTGGCCTGACCATCCAAAAGTAATTCTTTTTGCCTGGCATCAACAAAAAAATGTGGCTGCTTTAATTGTTTGCACTAATAGCACTATTAAATTCTCCCATTGCTCCCTCCAGTGCCTGGGTGGCTGCAAAGTGTGGCATCTTAACCTAATTGTGCTGACTAGAGCTTGCTTCTCTCAAGCCTATTTCCTATCTATTACAACAGCAGCACTGTATACCTTTTTCCTCTCTACCCTTTTTGCATTCTCAGTCCTTTTCCATTTGAATTCTGCAAGGAGTATTTATATTACATATAGCACTGAGCCCACAATTCTGCAAGCTCTGTGCTTGGTCCTTCTTTATCTTTACCCTTCCACACTACAAAACCATTACGAGACCACAAAAGCTGCCAGAAATTTGGAAAGTAGAACTCTTCTATTTTGTTGACAAATATGTTATATGACTTTTATATGGGTATTTTACTTATTCAGAGTAAGATTCTAAATGCTTCCTTGATTATAGATGGTTTAGTGTTTTATTAGAATTGTCAGGCTTGATGTGGAGGGTTCATTATTAAAATTTTATGTTTTATTAGTGGCACCTAAGGCCTGCAGGACTGAAACAATAGACTTCATCTAATGTCTACTTGTGCAATGTAATTGTATATAATGACATTAGTGTATTCTGCATCAAGGTTTACTAAGTAGGTTAAAGACAGAAATTATTTCCCCTTAATTATAACTAATGTTTGTTCAGAATGCAGAAATCTTCTAAGCCATTGCAGAGAGGTTTGAGTACCTGACACTTTCCAGTCCAAGTCAAAGCTAAGCTAAAAATCTCATTTTGTCAACGGTCAGCTGTAGTGCTTAAAATCTAAAAGAACACTGCTCATCATGACCTCTACCTACAGCTCCAGCTATAGATACCAAATCAATAAAACAAGCCTTTTCTAACCAGAAAGATGGAACATAGCACAAAGACCTTCAAATGTAGCCAGCAATTTGACAAGGTGCAGCTCAGCACCGCAGAGGGAAACTAGATTTAGTCACAAAAAAGTATGATTACCTTTGCAAGTCCAAGGTTGTTGCAAAGCCAAAAAGCCAGAGATATCAAGATGTCTGGCATTCAGTTCCACTGAACACCACAGACTTGTCTCCAGGCAGCTTTTAATATATATGCTATAGATATGAAAGGGAAGGAATATATCCTTCTATTATTTCTCTCTTGCCTCAGTGTTTATTGGGATTTTGTTTTAGTAAAAAGAATAATAAGAGCAACATTTCATTTTCTGTAATGATACTAAAGCCATTAACTTGGCCATCCAGGTGGTGAAAGATCTTATTGCTGTACCAGAAATCTCACAACACATCCCAGCAAGTCACTTTAATTCTAGTCTAATCTTAATTTTAGTTTCTTTCTGCAAGCCTTTTTTTGTCATGCCTTAATTTTCCAGGTTTTATCTCATAGTTCTAGCTGTCCTAAGTACAGTCCCTGTGACCTCACAGAATCACAAATCCCCCAAGCCATCTCCTTTCTAGGATGAGCAGTCCCAGCTCTCTCAAGCCTCTCCTCAGGTGAAAGAAGCTCCAGTCCCTTAATCATCTTTGCAGCCCTTCACTGGACTCACTCCAGTAAGCCTATTTCTTTCTTCCACTGGAGAGCCCAGAACTGGACCCAGCACTGCAGTAGTATTACACCCATGCAGAGTACAGGGAAAGGATCACCTTCTTCTGTTAGCTGTCACTGCTCTTCCCAAGGCAACCCTTGATGCCAGGATGTCATTGGCTGCCTTTGCTGTAAGGGCACATTTCAGATTCAAGTTCAGCTTTTCCACTGGGACTCCCATGTCTTTGCAAGCTGCCAGCTGGTCAGCCCCAACCAGTGTCAGTAGGTGGATTTATTCCTAACTCACGTGGAAATCCTTGCATTTCCTTAGTTGAACTTCATGAGGTTACTGATTTTCCATTTCTCCAGCTTGTCTATGTCCTTCTGAATAGTGGCACAGCTTTCTGGTCTATGAGCTGCTTCTCCCAGTTTTGTATCATCTCCAAACTTACTCAGTTTATGCACTGTCACATGCTGGTAAAAAAACACCCCAAACAAAATCCCTACTGCTACAAAGTCAAGAGTATTTCCTTCTTATATGAAGAGGTGAGCTGGACCATGTCATTTTAGAATGTAAAAAATAGATATGCCCATTCATTGTTTCTACCAACAAATGAGTAAAATGTTGACTATAGCTTCTTTTAATGATTCATCACAAGGTGAATACTGATGACCTAAACTAATATCCTCCAATTTCATCATTGTCATCACCTTACAAAGTATAAACTTCTAGAGATGTGATGCTTCAAAGTAGACCTCAACTTCCTGTATTGTTTGTTTTGGATGCCACTGGGATTTAGGTATCCAAAGGCATTCATTTGGACTATTTAAGTGTCCACTGAAATAGAACCATATAGAAAAACTCTGTTCTATGTCCTACATACCATGCTATTCTCTTCTGAAAATTTGTCTCTCCTTCTTTTATGCCACTGCCTATTTACCTGCTCTAACAGCCTGATCCTGGCTGCTTAACTGGATGATTATACATTGTATATATAAATGATTTTTATTCCACCATTCATTTTCCACTGGCTGAGAAATCTCAAAGAGAGCTTCCAACAGGACATCATAAGAGATTGAAAGCTCTTCCTCACCAGATTTTCTTATGATAACCATTTTTGCACAGCTGGAACTCTTGAGAAGTGCACTTGTCTACAATGATCAGTTTTTAAATAATAGTGCTTCCCAACCCCCACAGCCCAATTACATTTCTTCTAGTCAAAAGCTACTTAAACTCTTGGTATTTTTTTTCTACTTTTCAAATCTGCTATGGTTTCCAATGGCTACCCTATATCCACCTCGGAATTTCAGGAGAGAAACCCTCTGTTTAAGGCAGGGGGTGCTCACCTAGATTTCAAAACATAGCAACACTCACTCTGCCACAGACTGCTTGAATGACCTTGGGCAAGCCGTTTATGTGCAGACATAAAGGTAAGCAGGCATTTTATTCCCACTGGAACCAGTCCGAGCTTTACTGTCTCTGTTCTCTATCAGTAAAGCATGGATAATAGAACATCCCTACATCAGAGGGATACTAGGAGAATAAAAGCATTAAAGGCTGTGAGCTGTTCAGATCCACAGTAATGGGGCCATATAGCTGCCTTAGAAAGATCAATCTAAATGTAAGTGTGGCTTTGAAGACAAGGGAGTAAAAAGAAGCAGCATTCAAGTAGCCAACAATCGTCTGTTGAATTCTTCCTCACAGTGTCCAACAGCAATAGAGAAATATTATCCTGTAGCTTGTTGTCATTTTTACTTCACAAATACAGAGGCAAGATACAAAAGGACCTATCCAAAGCTTGTCAGTATCAATGGGAGTTTTTCCATGGACTTTAGCAGGCATTGGATTCAGGCCCCAGGTGTGTCATACAGTTTATGGCAAAGCCTCAGTGAAATCTTAACCAGAGTCCCAGTTCATTTACTTTAAGTACTCCTTGCAGAGATCATACTGCTGTATTTAACCACATGAGCTCTATTGGCAATCTGACCTAACTGTGAACAAGCTTCGCTTTGAACAAGGGGTTGAACTGCATGACCTTCAGAACTTAAGTCATTCTCTAAATCTCTGATCTCGGAGACACATTTGCATATGTTTAGGCCTTCTCTAGAAAAAGCTGGTACCTCAATGGAAAATATAATTTACTTGGGTTTAGTTGACCTCAATGAATCTTTGAAAACTACTTATTGTGCCTCAGTGTATCTAGATACTTTGCTATTATAGACCCTCGAAAAATAATCAGTGATTTAGAGAAGTGTATCTCATTGTCTATGTATTTGCTTCTGAGCAATTTAATATGCTAACTGTGTTGTGATTCCCAAGTAAAATGGCAGCATTAAAAGGAATTCAAGAGTATTCCGGAGAAAGAGATGGTAAAGATTTTCTTAGTGTTTTTTGATGTCAACATAACTTACTTGTGTCTTCAAAGTGATGAATTAGCAGACCTTCCCACGCTGGCAATGTAAAGAGCTGTGTAGTTGAGCACACAATCATGATATCTCTTATCTCTAATCTTAGCCTGAGCTAAAACACACTCAAGGTGTAGAGTCTTTCCACTGAATCATTCAGCTCTGATGTAAAGTGTACATAGAAGGAAGTTTATCTAGAAAGTAATTTTATTAAAATCATTATATAGATGCAGTATATTTTTATTATTATGAAATAGCTTTATTTTAGTAAAGAGACATTCACAAGAAGAAAATGGAATCTGTACACTGAGGAGGTGACAGAGTAATGAATCCAAAAGTGTATTATACTGGGGAAGAAAATAACAGGAAAATTAAAATAGAAGTGGTAAGCTGGCATCAACTGAGATACAAAAGCTTTCCTAAAGAAACTCTCCTTTTAGAGAGTTTCTATGGAAAATACTTAAGTTCATTTTTTTGCTGGAAAGCCATTCCCCTTTTTTAAGCTCACAAGATCACAATTTCCTTGGGAAATTTGAATTCACAGTCTCAGAATATTGTGCTCTAGCATTTTAAATGTTAAAGCACTGGCTACATGAGATATTGGCTCTACTCTTCTGGTTGCTGCAAAACTTTCTACTGAAGACTCTTCTTGCCATATCTACCTATTTCTTAGAAGGACCATATCCCAGAAAAATATCTTTTCATTGCATTATAGGTCTAAAATTGTTTTTTCCTCCTAACAGCCTCATAAATCATTAAAGAAATTGGAAATGTCTACTTAGCATAAAAGAGGAGAAGCATTTGTGACTGAGATGGCAGCAGATAAAATAGACAAATTTGGCTACTCCAGACACTTCAAGCTTTCCAAGGTCAAAGGCAATAATACCATCAAAGAAACCAAATCTATTTGGATTTTTTTTCCCAGCAAAATCATTTACCATATGATCATAACACTATGTTTAAATCCCCATTTTCTTAATGAAAATACAACCTAAATAAGTGTCCAAGGTTGTCATCTTCTATACATAAGTTTTATTTTTAGTCTGAATTCTTGCTAGTCAGGTTGATTTTAGCTGTCTGTTCCTGAGAAAAGCATGTATTCTTTTAGACATCAGCTCTCCATCTTGCGCATTTTCCTTCTCGTGGCTTGTATTTTGAGCCATGCAAAATCACATCAGGTACCTGTGTTGTGACAGATTAGGATTCAAACGTCAAAAATAGTGACATGTAACGAATTTCACATTGCAACTCAAAGCAGTGCTTCATTTTCAATGACAAACTGTCTTTAAGAAAACATACTAAATCTATGTCTGAAATTATGGCCGCTAAGCCTAATCAAACAAAAATTCCCAAATGTTTCACTTGGCACAAAATGCTCAATTGCCAGCAAGCAAATCCCGACACATTCTGCTCATTCCTAGGAAAAACTTGAGAGAAAAAGTACTTCTATATTCCTTTTGCTGTCCCGTGCTTTTTCAGAATTGTCTCAGAGGTACATCGAATGCCTGGAGCCTGTCTCCTGTTCAAGTTCATCCTTATTGTAAACAAGAGCCAAACTGGTTGAGCTCAAGGGTTTAATCTAACCAGGAAAAATTCCTGTGTCGTTCACTCTGCTGTGTTTGTGGCAGGCTCACAGCGGGAAATTAGGTTATTCCAAAGGTGCTCTTTTGTGGACCCAAGTCCAATCCAGTATCAGCCCAACCAGTATTAATGATTAGAATCAAAGATGTTTGCTGAGGGTTCTGAAGGAGATTGTATCATATCTTTTGATGTGATCACACAGTACCTGCTAGTCAACTTTTCTGAGCAGGTACAGTGTGGAGACTGAGAGTCTTTTACTCAGGGTCATGGATCCAAATCTAGTGCTGATGTCCAAGAAGTAATATTTCCATTGCTGTTCAGCACCCTGGCAAAATGAGTAGTGTGTACACTTTAACTCCCACAAAAATCAACATTTTCTCAGGCTCAAAAAAAAAAAAAAAAAATGTAAGTGGTGCTTCAGCATACAGAGTAAATTACCCTTTGTGCTTCTACAAGGGATTCATATAGATTCATTAAGTAATTAGGGCACAGACATCTAAAGCAGGCTATGTCTGCTCTCACTGATATTAAAAATAAATGTTGATGAAGGAAATCCATGATCGACCTTTCTGGATGCTAGTGAACACACAAGTAAACTTTGGGCTTGGATTTAAGTTTCTAAGTGACATTTATGTTTCAAAAGAAAAAAAAGAAAGGGTATTGGCTAATATTTATGGTCCCATTTTTCACAGTGATATCTTTAGAAAGAAGGTCTTTTTAACCACTCTCTCTGCATTGAAATAAGACTTTTGATTTCTCTTTCATTTCAGTCAACTGTCACATTAGTCATCATTTGTCAATTTGCTGATGCATTGCTGAGCAGCTTAGTGCTTGGTCCTAGAGCATTCTGGCAGAATTCTATTAATAATTCCCTGTTACTGAGATACTAAGACTTAAAATTGCTTTATTTATTTAAGGCTTTAAAACAAGTGTGCTGTTTATGGCAAAGGTGCTCAAAGAAACAGGAGTAGAACAGGATGTCTCTTTTGGTGAATAGGAATGAATCAGCAGATAAGCTATGTTGATACAATCAATAAAGTTTTAACAGTACAGCTACATGTTAGACCTAATCCTCATTATTACAGAAAACAATTACAAATATGTGGAAATCAGGACAGAAAAATCAACACAAATCTTACTGAGCTGTGACATTGAAGGCAGCTCCCAGGAAGCAGCTGGAGGGCCCACGAATAAGTCAGACCAGCTTACGCATAACTCAGCAGACAAAGTTTAAAAAGTACTTCCTGAAAATATGGGTAAAGTTGTGGTGAATGGGCAGATAAATTACTTAAAAGCTGAGAAAGATTGCTTTCTCACCTCCCATGTAGAAATCATCCAGAGTAGCTCAGTCTCCAGTACTGAGAACAGAATCACAGTGCTAAAATATCAGAGTATCAAACCAAGCCAATCAGCAGCAGTTCAGTGTGATTTTCCAGGCCACCAAATGCATGGAAAGATTCATGGTGTTACCAGGTCAGAGGAGGGCTGCTGATGTTTCATATGCCCTTGCTTCAACACAGACCTTGGAACTTCACTGAGTTGCTTCTCTTACTGAGAATTACATGTCATGTAATGAAAATATCTTCTGGAAAAACATCATATCATGATTTAAAGACTTCAAGTGATGGAATGAACTTTAATGAGCCTTTCACAGAAGTAACCATATCATAATCACAGATTTATATTATCCATTCAAGAAATCAGAGGGCAGCACAAGTCATTCACATCCAAGTTGTGCAGATCTCTCTTGAACAGTGAAAGCTCCACTTTCTGAAAGATATAACAGATGCACCTAAAGCCATATAATAAAGTAAACATATCTGTACTCATGGATTGTTACCCCAACCTGAAGGTGATTTTTTCTTTCTTNTTTTTTTTCCCCCCCCCCCCCCCAAATCTCAAAGCCTTTCCACAACAAATCTCCTAGTTCTCATTCATGCAAAGCTTACTTTGACAAAAACCTCCCAGAATTTACCCTTTAATTTGGCTCTTTAAAAAAGCCCTCAAAAGAACTGTTTCTTAGACTTTTCGAACTACTGTACCATGAAAAAAGGAATTAATTATTTCTTAGGCTTTACCTTCTGCACATTGGGGCAGAACAGAGCAATTTAGATTGACTGATGCCTAAAAGATACCAACAAATCCACCTTTTGTGTCAGAGTTAAGAAAACAGGAAAGGCTGAGAGTAGGAATGTTTACAAAGGGTTTTATAAATTCAACAAAGACAGCAAATACTATAAATCAGTCTTTTAATTTTATATGTCTTCTTGCAGAAACTTGGAAACAATTCTTTGCCTGTTTTATAACACCCCTGCCAAAATCTCATTAAAAAAATGAATGCAGCCAATTCCTTCATGCTTTGAGAAGGGTAAATGTGAGCTTCTGTAAGGCTACAGTTTTTCCAGGGGCAAAGCCTCACTGTTTTCCTTCCTATCTCTCATTCTTGCAGTTACAGCCCAGAGTCTGTTGCCGTGACAGCTCTGCAGTCAGAGCATCTCTCCTGTAGGACTTCTTGGAGAGCAAGCTCACACTGTACCTTACTTTCCTGAGAAACAGCCAAACTCTTCCATGTTATGCTTCCATGAAGATATTCAAACATAATTAGAAATCTTCTCAGCTAATTCCCACTGGCTGCATGACATGACAGTCACAGATCTTGAGCACCAAAGCAATGTGTGATTTCAGTTAGTTTTGAGATTTCTTGGTATTTTCCTATATTTAAAATTTTTCTGTAATTTGGGTAGCAATGTCAGTTATAAGAGGTCTATTCTTTCCTAAATCCTTTTGCCTGAGACCATGTAAAATCACTCTTCTTGAATTGTAGTGGAAAAATTGGATCTTATGTTGAAGTTTAACTCTTATTCTTTCAAGTTTTGAAAAGAAACTTCAGAAGCTGGGAATCCTTATTTCCAATGTCATAAGAGATATTTCCAAAACTTTAAATACTAGAAGTTTTTTTCATTAGCAGGTAATTTTTAAGATCTGTATGACTTTTGATACTGTATATGTGTGCATTTGTGGTATTTTTTCATGTTGATTGACCTAGATATAAGCTGCATCATGTCATAGAACTCTGAGCAGTATGAATTTCAGTTTCTGGAAAGTAAATAAATGAGAGCTTGGAGGAAAGGGAAGATGGCTTTGCTGTCCTTCACTGACTTTCCCAAGCAATCTTTGATATTAAAACACTTGGAACTAAATAAAAAACACTTATCTTTGAATTGACTTTTTCTTTGTGAAATTTAAATGAACACAGACCAAGAGATAAATTAATTGCACTATCTCCTCTTCAGTCTGAAAAAGACCATGCAGTTATTGGTTTTGGGTTTGATTTAGATCAAAAGAAGTTTAGTTTTGATTTTTAATTTATTGGTGGAATAAGGCTAGCAGAGTGAGATCCTGGCATATAACTAGGAGGTCTTCTAAGAACTCTGATTATAAAAAACATGTTAATCTGATTAGGTGGATCAGAAAACTAAGTGGAAAAATAAACTCTTAAAGAAGGGTGGACATTCAGTATTTGGCCACATGAAGCATTGGGTAATAGGCAATAGAGAGCAGACTCCTTCATTAAAAGAGTGGAGGTGATAGAATGCCTTGAAGATATGGTCCACATCTGTAAAACTGATGTTCTTAACACATACACAAAATGATAAAGAGCGTCATCACCAAGATCCTATGATGGTCACTGTTGCTATTTTTAAGAATAATAACAATTATTGTTACTATTACTACTAAAACTACAGCAGCTAGCACCTATGATGTGTTAGATCCTCTCCAGACAGTAGAGAAAATGGATGAGGAAAGAAGCACAGTGCAGACTTTTATGTCCAACCCGACTTGATTCAAGGTAAATAGAATTGTAGAGGAAGGACTGGGGATGGGAGCCTCATGGGTCAGGCAAGGGAGAATTTGTAGGCTGCTAGAGGAGAACTTGAACAGTTGAGATTGGATAAAGAAAAGTAAAAGAGGTAGGTAATGGGAAAAAAAAAAAAAAAAAAACAAAACAAACGAACTTTTTAATATGCCTTCCCAAAACAGATAATTCTTAAAGTGTTTTTTGTGTTTTACTGCAGAGAGTTTGTCACTGGACCCAGAAGTCTCGAAAGCAAATGCGTATGGTTTCACTGGCTGCCTGTCCTCTGTTCAGTACAACCATATTGCTCCCCTAAAGGCTGCCCTACGCCATCCCAGCATTGCTCCTGTGTCTGTCAAGGGCTCCTTGACTGAATCCAGCTGTGCATCCATGATGGAAGCTGATGTGAATACAGTAACCACAACATACTCTTCATCAGGTGTGTTCACCCAGAAGGGGAATGGGAAATTTAAAGGAAATTTTGGAGTTAGATTTCCTTCCTTCTTTCTTGCTTTAGTGCAATTATGGTAGTATAAATGCTGGAACTGTTACCTTTTCTGTTGAAGATGGGCATTAGGATTAGCCAAGGCCCCATTGTACTAAAACAAAGGTTTTGTACTAAGTTCCTGGATTGCCTAAAACCTGCCTAGAACAAACAAAAAAGTCTCAAAAGTCACAATGGAAACAGCACCGGAAGAATGGTTATGCACCCGATTTGCCATTCCTGTCTACTCTAGATAGCTCCAGTGGTGCAGGTTTCAAACAAGAACATAAATGTTACACAGATTTCCTATCCCAGTGGTGGTGATCAGCAATAGGAGTCATACCACAAACAAGTCAAATTTGTTCCTGCCCCAGCAGAAATGAGCAAAACCTCCTTGTACAAACCCCTCAACACATGTGCGTGACTTCCATCGAATGCTTGTACTTTATTTTCTCCAGCTAAAGAGAAGGAGCACTACTTGAGCAGTACCAGTAAGATGATCCCAATAGTTCATTTATCTTTTGCAATCCTGAAACTGTCCTCTGGGAATCTTAAGTATTTTACATATGTGAATTTGTATGCAGAGAAGGAAACTCAGAGCAGCTGGAAGTGTTGTCACCAGGAACAGGGGCAATCAAGTTGCTGCTTTAGTCACCAGTGGATGTGGCAGAATTCTTAATGACCAGAAAGGGGTGCAAACGAAGGGCTATTTTTTGGCCCCTTGACCTATGAAGCCACTTTCTTTTTTTTTCTGATAGCTGATAAAATTCTGATTTAGTTCATAATATGATTCCTTTGACATTTGCACTTGTATCAAATCCCCGTTTCCTGCAGCTTCTGCCTAAGATATTCAGCAGAAAACAAATGATGCTATTAGCATTCTGCATAGGGAAGAAGGCTGCTGATTACTCTGTAGAGAGTGGCTGCCACTGTCTGCCAGCTTCTCCCAACCCCCCACCCTGTCCCCCACAACCTTCTCACTACAGAGTTGTCTGCTCTGACGCACAGAAGAAATGTGTCCTGCAAACACCGAATGGACAATGATACTGAAAGTATGAACTCTGTGCCCTGTGGTCTGTCACCTCAATGACCTATTTTTTCTAAAGACTTTAGAGAGCAGTAAAACCTAAGGCTCAGAACTGCAGGACACAACACAGAGCAGAGTGTAACATCTTTGGACTTAAATATTTAAAGCTTACAATCAGTTGCACTCCATTGTCAAGGTTAAGCTCTGTTACGTCAGAAATGCAGAATTACTATAAAAGCTCATCCCTGTCTCTGCCACTCTGTGCTTTAAAATATGATTTCCCCTCAATATGTTGAATTAACTGCCTCTCTATTCACACTGGATTTGATTAAAGTCTGAATAAGATCTTTAGAACAAGTTAGTTCTGAAGACCTCATGTCTTTATATGCTACAGTAAGAGCACTGGGCGGTAGATTCTTGTTAAAAAAAATCTGATTTGTAGCAAATTATATTTAGTATAGATGTACTTGAGAATTATATTTATATATGGGAAGGACACATTTTAAGAAATAAAAAGAAGACTGAGTTAAGGATTAACTTTAAAATTTACTGCTCATATCTCAATTCATCAGCTCCCAATTTCTCATTATTGAGTGTCTGAGAAGAAAAATAGAACTTCAGAGTTGACTGTACATGTCTCCAGCATTTTCTAATGGAAAGATACAACAAAAGAGCCCTCTAGGAAATCTTTTTTAAATGTATGAAAAAAGCTTTCTATATTTATAACTTGAAAACAATCAGCTCTTTCCTTCAGAGAGGAATACTTGTCTCCAAAAAAGTTTCCTAGCAGTCAGATATGGAATAAAATCCATTCACTCAGACTTAGTTATCCATACACACTATTTCTGATTAGGAAACACAAAATAAAACATGGCTTACTGTGGTTTTGACAAAGACCTGTACATCAGCTTTTTCCTTCCTGAGGCTCATGTAGAGGTTTCAGTGCTCTGAACTCTATACTGATGGCATAGAGGCAATGGACTTAATATTCTTTGTTGTTGGGTTTGTTTTTTTAATTTATGTTAAAATACTATAAATGTCAGAGCAGATTCATCTGTATGAATGGTGAAGTCCTGAGCTGTCTGTCTACTCCAGCTGAAGAGCATGTCTTCATGCACTTAAAGTAAAAAATCCCAAAGAATTCTATAAATCAGAAACTACACAGAAAAAGAAAAATGCCTCTGAAAGGCAGCTTAAACAGTGAAAGTCCCTGTCTACCTTTGCAAGTTGTGCTGGACCTGATATTTCCCAACAAGGAGGAATTGGACAGCTATGTGCCAGGACAACCTCGGCTGTAGCAGCTATGTGGTGCTGGACTTCAGGATCCCAAGGAGAAGGGTAAAAAGCAGAAAGTTTCATTACAGGCTTCAGGAAAACAATCTGTGTTCTTGTCATGGGCCTGCTTGGAAGAATCCTGCAGAATACAGAAGAGAGGTCCAGGAGGCCTGGTTCAAGGATTAGCCTCCTCCAAGATCAAGTCTGATCCATCCCAATGAACAGGAAATCTAGCAAAAGTTATTGGAGGCTCAGAGAGTTTGTGAAGTCTTCATCCATGGATATATTCAAAACCTAAATGGATGCAGCCCCAAGGAACTTGCTTTACTAGACCCTGATGAGTCCAGAAGGTCTTTCCAACCTCAGCAATGCTTTCAACCTCAGTGATTCACACTGGAATGTCATCAATGGTATCTAAAAGGAGGAGGATGTCCTGTTAAGGTCTCACGTGTGACATAGTATTGCTTTTCCTTGGCTCAGGACCTACTGTGACAGTTTCCTTGGCTTGAGAGTTCACTTGCCATCTGCTCTGCTGTAACAAGCCCTCCTCTCCATGTATCCTGATTTTATTTCTCAGACAGAACATAATTCTTATGGTCTGTTGGCCTCCAATCTAAAACTGATCTCCTACTTTGTTCTGGTTTCTGCTCAGTGCTTGAATTCTGGTAACAGTCACCAAAAATAATGGAGATTTAATAGTGTTTAGTGTCAGATCTTACATAATCTTTTAAGCATGAATGACATTTTATATCATTTTCGAAGCAGAAATTTAATTTCATGCTTTTTTTCATACATAGTTAATAGTCTTTCATGGCTCTATTTAACTAATACATGCACAAGGTACCAGCTGGAGATTTTTCTCTGGTACAGGAGGACTGATGTCCAACAGATGTGAATTTGTATTGCAGCTGATTTCACTGGTGCCAGCTGAGAGCTGAGGTAGAAAATATCTCACCTAACTTCCAGTATCTGAAAGTTAAATCATCTTGAGTCTAAAATAATGATTGCTCCCGTCCTCTAGTTTGTGGAGAGAAATAGACGAATCACCTTGTCATTCTTTTACGGTCACCTTAGGGTATCGAGTATCTGTACTTTCTTTTCCTCTGTTTGACTAAATAAAAAGAGCCTAAATTACAAGTTTTATTTATATCACTAACTCTGAGAAGCTGAAAAATAAGGAGATGAACCTGCCTATGATGTACAAAATTATGAGCATGCTTCATCTAACTTTGAATTCATCCCTGCTTTGAACTTAGCCTCAAATGCTCAAGATTAGGCTAAACAGCCTTCAGATTTCCATTTCAACCTAACCTTTTCTATGATGCCATCTGTATTTATGTCTAAACCAACAGTTTCTATATCCCCATTCCAGTCCCATGAATGTAGTAAATGAGATGAAGCTCTGCCATCACTATTTGTTTCTTGGCAACATCACTATAGGCACCAAATACCCAAGCAAGGGGCCTCTTGTAAATAGGTCTCAACCGGAGTGTCCAAACTGTTATTGGCAATTACCGTTCATACTGATCATGGATGTACTGGAGGTGTTCAGCTGGCCCCAAAAGTCCCTTTTGTGCATGTAGCTCAGTCAATGAATTGCAGATATAGGGATTCCTGAATTTTCAGAGTGGATGTGTTTGATGAGAAGTCTCTCCACCTATAAAACTAACAGTAGAGTTCTATGTTTTTAAACATGACAGCCTCTTTGAGGCTGATGCCTTCTGCACTTATTTGGGGCTGTTATCAGTGATGTAGAGGATAAGGAAAATGTGCCACCTCTAAGAACCTGAACAACCCAAAGCCACCATCATTAAACACTCAGCACCTCCCAATACACCAATACAATACTGTTGCTCAATTCAATAAAAAATAGCAATGAGATTCCAAAATGTGTCTGAGTCAGCTACTAAGGCAAAGTTGTTGAATTACAGTAACACTGAATTTCTCAGTTAGGCTTCCACCTCTTGCATCTGAAAAAATCAGTTTGGCAAAGCACTATAAGATATAGCAGACAGGCATCTGTAACTCTCACATACATCCTCTGTACGATAGCCTGGAGGCTGGTGAAGGAGAGAAAGATAGGAATCTTGTCAAAGGAGAGGGTGAGCTGAAAGGAAAAAAAAAGGTGCAGAGAAGCTGGATTCAGCTAAGAGTAGGAAACAGCATCATCAAGCAGAACTAAAGTAGGTACACTGCTGTAACTCCACTGACTTCAGGGAGGGCTTGACCTATCAGGTTTGGGTCTGGATTCAAAACTGCCAGCATGTGGGCTGTTTGGCCCAGATTTTGACAGTAGTCATTTACAGATAGGACACAAGTTGCAACACTGAAGAGCCTTTAATATAGAAATTAATTTCTGGTCCCTTTCTGTTTTGAGTCCAAGTTGACTGCTGCATTTTTGAAATGGAGAAAAAAAACATCTCTTCCAAGAAACTGTCCCAAACAGAGACTATATCTCTTAATGGGAGCAAATTTGTCATGTACAGCTGCAACCATAGGCCAGGTCTAAATCTGTCTAGCTTTCCTTTTCTTTTGCTTCTTCCTGATATTGTGTCTTAGGTATCCAGAAAAAGAAAAAAATAGTTTGATTCTTCAATCTCCCAAATCACATCTTTTGAAAAGTGATTAAAAGTCATGAGGGTAAGAGGACAATTCTGTCCAAACCATGAGAAAATGAACATGGTTGATAAAGGGTTTAAGTCCTGTTCTGTTTAACCAACCACAGATCCTTTTGGGAAGACAGATGGAAGGGAACCTCTCACTAATGCAGTCAGAAGTGATTCAGCTGTGATTGGAGGTAAGTTAATTTCTTAACGATTGCAATTGAAAAAAAAGTTTTGCCGAGGTAATCATCTAGGGTACTTTAAATCTGAGCCCCATAAAATCCATTTCAAGTTTTAGGTAATCTACTGCAGGCCTAGTATTTGCTGTGTTTATTAGCACGTATTTGTATTAAGCTACCTACAGAGGCACCTGCATTACGGATGAAGCCAGTAGTGGCAGTACATGATATTGGATATCACCCGTTATGGATTATCGAGAACCTGGATCTTCTAAAATTTTTCCAAAGTCTGCCTGTCTTCTTTAGCAGTGGGCAAGATGACCACTAGAAGTCACTTCCAACCTCTACTGTTCTGATTTGGCATTGCCCTGTGATCTAAGACCCAGCTAACTAGCAATTGTTTTAGACACCACTGATATTAGACCCTCAACACAGTATTCGCATATCCTGTATTTCCTGAACTCTCTCTGCGAGCTGGTGGTGTAGTGGAATTAGCTAGGTCATATGGAAACTTTTATATATGAGGGAAAGCTGTCCTTAAAGCTTCATGCATGGTTTTCATTTTCCTTTAACAAACTGGAAGGCATTTTATAGGATGCTCTGTGTGGAGCTGTCTTTGATACTATCTAGAAGCAATAAACTGCAGTGTATGCAAGGTTTACAGCGATAACACAGAAGAAAATACAAGAGCAGGAATTTGTATGATCATACAGATCTAGTATTTTAAAAACAAAGACACTAACCCAACTTTACTTCCACTGAAAGCAGAATATGAGTGAAATAAAGTCCATTTCATCAATGCTTGCTGCTTTAAGTCTTATGTAATGTGACAAAATAGTATTAAAATCTACCAGGGATGGTATGATAGAGGTAGGTAGTGTACAGACTGAGATGAACTGACTTACCGTGTTGTGCACTAGTAATGTATTTTTCTAGGTAATTGGAGTTTATGTTGTGAAGTTCATTTTACTCTTTCGATCCTTTTCTACCCCTCTTCAGGTGTAATAGCAGTTGTAATATTCATCATCTTTTGCGTTGTTGCCATCATGAGCAGATTCCTCTATCAGCACAAACAAGCACATCGAAGTAGCCAGACAAAGGAGAAGGAATACCCAGAAAACCTCGAGAGCTCCTTTAAAGCTGACATTGACTTGCAGAACACAGTGAGCGAGTGCAAACGGGAGTATTTCATCTGATGGACAATGCAGTTTCTCTTACTTGCTCTCCTAACTGTCTTTCCTTTTTTCTTCCTTTTATTTATTTTTTTAATTATTTTTTTGTAAACATTCGTTTTTTTGCTACCTTCTTTTTCATTTGGAAAAGACCGCCCTGCACAGGAAACACTGACAACAATCACAGTGCCTCATTTCTCTGCACAAGTACCTGGCAGCCACAGTTTACTTCTGTAGCTCAAGAGACCTGTTATCCCACCCTACTACAAAAAATAAGATCCACGTGTAGATTTGGTTTCTGCTTTGGGTTCCTCGAAGTTTCGAAGACCCTAAACTTGTGTTTTTCTCTGGAGTAACTTCATTCATCAATTTTACACTAGAGCTGGACTATGTAAAGTAGAGGTAAAGTAGCTGAATACATAGCTCTACAGATACTGGGACAGGATAGAGGGAAAGAATGAGACCAAAACAATTTATTTTACAGGCTCATTTATCATAAGGAACCGGCCGAGTTCTCAAATGCTATGAATTTATATATATTTATTGATTTCAGTGGTTATTACATTAATTTATACCAGTTGAAAAGCTGGTATGAGGTAAGGAAAAAAAAAAGGTCCTTCCCCCGACTGCCTGTCCTTTTACTGTAACTTTTAGGCTTACCAGTACTTTTCCAATATATGTATCAACAATAAATGTCATTCTTGTGCACCTCTTTCACCTCCATTTCATAAAGCTGGCTATGTAGACCCAACATACTCTAGCATAACTCTAGCTGAAGCATGGAAAATAGGAGCTTGAATCTCCAAGGGTTTTAAGAAGCTGCTAGGAATTAGGTGCTCTATATTTGTCTGGATTTGTTAGAAATGCAGAATATACCTGTTCATGCCATTTGGAATATTATCACATGCTGAGGTTAAACACTGTTGCCTCTGTAGCAAGGAAAAAGTACATAGACAAGAAAAAAAAACAAAAATAAGTTTAAATCTTAAACATAAGTCACACCTCTTCCAGTAGTTCTTTAAAAAAAGGAAGAAATCCAAGCACTCAAAAAAAAATCCCACACAAAACACCCAAACTAACCCAAAACTGCATGAAAGATTGATTGATATTTCCTGTTTATAGAAATGTTAATATCTTCTCCAAAGTTAAATAGAGATGTCTAATGTCATGTCTAAAATCATTAATACTTAACTTTGTTTACAAGGAAGAATATTAGGGAAATAAGTTGAATAAAATCCCAAATACTTTATTTTGAATTAATCTTCTCGTTTTTAAAGTCCTCTGTCCTTTCCTGATTGGGAACCATACTGAGGATTCAAATCCTACCCATTTTATTGGTGATGCACAGTTTCAGTGTGGGCCTTGAAAACCTTTTCAGTTACAGACATCCTAAGGGTAAGAAATGGAGAAGTCCCAGCAAGAAAGGTTTTTCACACCCTGCTTGTGTCTGCATGCCATACCTCCTTCCCAGGGTGTCTTGGAGAGTTTGTAGAATTTGCTGTCAGACTTGAAGGTTTCTGACAGGAGTCAGAATCCAACAACCAAGACAAATACATTTTTTTCAGTACTTTTTATAAGAATTAATTCAAGACAATTAATGTGCAGCTGAATCGTTTTGACCCCTACACTCTTCTGCAGACATCCTGGGTTTGTGCATGGTCATCCTTTTTACATAGATTAAAAACAAGGGATCGCAGTAGGAGGTAATAACCCACAGCAAACTGGAGATGAGGTTACACATGCAACAGGTGATATTTTTCCGGTCAGTACATTGCAATGTGGCTGGGTTTTCTTTTGTTTTTTATGGGATGAGAGGACAGAAAAGGAAAAACAAATAAATGACAGCTTGGATATGGCTATTATTCACCATTGATTTTGGAAGATTTTGTAAGAAATTGCATTTGGTGAAGACAAAGCAATCTTGGAAGGATATTGCTCTCATGTGAAGGGGAATATGTGAGGCCAGCCCCGTAACTAGAACTCTTAACTGAGCAGTTCAACAAAGCCAGTTACAGTGAAGGTAATACTGGTGCCATTCTTCTTTGACTGTTCAACATCAGCCCTTTGCATCATACATGATTGCCTAAGAGTGTTTCTGCATGATGAGACAGGTAATGATGGACTCATTATCTGTGCTCCCTTTATGTTGCTTTACCTTTCGTAGTGAAATCCTGGCAAATCAATTCCAAAACTATTCTCTTCTTTGCCTAGCTCACCACCACCCCTCCACCTCTCCAGTAAAGCTTCTCTGTTTGGCATGGTGGGAAGGGAGGAACAAGCGAGTACATGGGCTCCTCTGCCCATGTTGGAGTCACCTTATCTAGAATGGCCTCTCCATGGGACTCCTCTGAAGTCCTAATGTTCTTAGTTGGCTTTATGAAGAATGGAACAGGAAGGAAGGGAAAGCCCACAGGTATGTGCAGACACAAGTCATCCTTCTGTTTTCCTGCACATTTGTTTCCAGGAATGGAATTACTACAAAATGTAGCAATAAAGCACAAAGCAGCTCCAGCAGTGGAGTAACTGGACAAGGAATACTGAGGAATGAAGTTGAGGCCTCTCAATTCACAAGGGACTCACTTCCTTTCAGCAGTCTTAGGGCCTAATTCTGCAAGATGCTGAGCTTTCTCAAGAAAGATCAAGTTCCCATCCCCAAATGTAGAAATCAGTGTCACTGCAAACATTTCAGATAGAGCACAGTGCCGGGGCAGAGAGCGGATGTTAAGTAGAATGCTGTGCTGACAAAACAACAGAAGTGGTTTCTTTGTCCATTTTTCCTCATCCTTATTATATAGTAGCCCAGGCTGGTAAAACTCCTTGAAAGCTGAACTAAGTTGGTGTGCTTTTATTAAAAAAAAGGGAAAGAACAGCATGTATATAATGCATGCATGAGCATACAGAAACACATGCATCTATACCTGTGGATGTAATGAGATGTGAATATTTACATGCTACAGGGATGGACAAATGAACACACATTTGTATGGACTTGTTATTTAAGGCCCTATCTTAAATCAGGATGTCAATACTCTTCTTACTAAAAAGTAGCTAGAAGATACTACATGAAGTACTCTGATACTAGCACCTTTTTTATGTTTAGTGAAGGCACTGGTTTACTTCTGTACCAGTTAAAGGCAATTAAAATTAATTTTTAAAAAAGAGAAGAAATGCCGTTCTGCAAATATCTTACCAGGACTGAAATTGTTTTTATTTTCCACAGTTCTAATTTTTTTCCCCATCTGTTTCAAACCATTTCTGCTCTTTTTGTGTAAAATTGCTTTTTAAATGACTGGGGGGGTGTGTGTCTTTTTTCTTTTAGCTATCATTCTAAAAAACAATTTTCAGTAAACGTGGGGGGGGCAATGCTTTATATATATATAAAATGTCAGGTTTTATTTTGATGGAAAATATCAAAGAATTGTTTGGGGATGTTGTTTGGGTTTTCTTTCTTTTCCTAAGACAAGTTTCATAACAAAAGGAAGGAGCTGGTAGAAGGATACCAAGTGTTTTGGTTTTAATCTTTGTCATATGGTATGTAACCACTGAAAGTTATTTTTGCTAGGCAGAGATTTGGGGGCTAGGACATTTCAAAGCAAATTCCTGTTTTATAGAAATATTTTGTCCAATAACATCCATGCTTATAAAGATATTTAGCCATGCAAAGTCTGAGTTAGGTGCCTAGAAGGACTGTCCAACAACCCTGGTGTCAGGCTATAGAAAACAAATTGAGGCTGTCTGTCAGAAAGCTAAATCACACTAACTTTCAGTGAGACATGGGCTGCCACCTGAGTGAAGTGTGGGCTTTCAGAGGACTTTAGTTTCCTGAGGATGTGGATCAATACTTAAGTGATTAAATAAGATGAGCACTTGACTCAATTTCAGTTGGATTTCTGCTTCTGTCTTGCTGTCAAATGTTTTAAAATACAAGACATTTTAAATATCTCTGAAAATTGAATCCTATTTCTCTTTTGGAAATAAAACATTGGTCCTAAGCAAGTCACCTATGTAATTTTCAGTAAGCATTTAATCTGTCTTTATTCACTTACTAGAGACAAGACAGTCTGGGTGTTTTGATTAAAGTTTTAATACATAGTTTTCTTTTACTTGCTCTTGCCATGGCACAGCACTGAGGGCATGTCTGTAGTGAAAGCAAAGCCAAACAAAGGACAGGCTTTTAATTCACCAGGATCCTCATCTGCATGAATATAGCTGTGAAAAGAAGACATTTATGGCTGTACTGTTATCCAATTGCATTCTGTCTTGAAATCCCCCTGACATTTAGCTTAAAACTGATCAAACATGAGATGCTTTCTCTCTGCTCTATGTTAACCTGATTGAGCCAGACGTCCTACTTAGCAATTGCTCAATTTTTACAGTGTCAGACAAAGCCTTATTTTAATAGGATGTTTGTCAATGTTAGCATTTAGCTGATCACATATTTCACATATTGGGTGAGAAACAATGCATCATATAGTTTCAATATGTTGAGGAGTTATGAATCTTCTCATTAAGTCAGCTACAGATTTTGCTGAGCATGAGATTGAGTCTTGGACCTAAGGAAGCACTTGTAGACTGGTTTCAAACTTAGTCTTTTGGGATTGTTTCATTTTGTATTTGGTTTTACAGGCTGCATGTTTTGTAGTTGTCATCCAGTGCTGTCCTGTGGTCAGTGAGTGCAGGGAAAATGTCTCAGACATTGAGTTGGTGGCCATCCAATCAGTAGTCTGTAGGACATGGGAGAAGACAGCGCTCCTGATGATTCCAGGTCCAAGACCCATTCATCACCCTATGTGAGAAGTTTGGCAGAAAGCATGCACATAGACAGATTTCCCATACAAAGATTTCATAATCTAAAGCTCAGACCTTTAGAAAAGACGCCTTTCTAGTGCTGTGTGTCTGGTGCTATTTGAGGTGAATTAGAGGTTCTCTGCAGCTCTAGTGAGGTTGTAAGTCTCCTGTCTGTCATATGTGATATCTGCTAGCACCAAGCAGATATGTCTGATACCTGCTGGCTTTCCAAACTACAGCAAATGCCATCCAGAACCCCCAAATTCTGGATGAAATGAATCCCTAATAAAAATCCCATCTTCAGAACAAAATTGACCTTCCTCTCCATCAGTGTCAGCCAATCAGCCAAAGTGTGTCCTTCACCCCAGAAAACACGAGTATGACAGGAGGCAGGATTTGTGTTCCACCACCTCATGCCATTGTTGTTTGTTGCTGTCGCATAGAGACAGCTTCCACTGAAGACCAGTTGCACGTACTGTTCTGCACTGCCAGCTTTTCACAGACACAAAGGGCTGGTTTTTTTTTTTCTTTTTGGCTGCTTTTTTTTTTCTTTTTGCCCCCAGAAAGGAACACTTTGTAAAAGACTTGAGCAACAGATGAGACCTTGTGAGGCTCTCTAAGACAAATGCTATTTCAAAGCTTTCATGCAGTTTTGTAATGCCTACTTAGCAGACAAGCCAAGTGATACACTTACATCCCTGCCAAACCAAGGGCCATACCTAGAGTCTTCTGAGCTTGGTGGGAGGCCTCTTGGTAGACTACAGTTAGAGTTGCACCATGCCCTTTGGGGTTTTGGGGGGTATTCTTCATGAGTTACTATCACAGCTTCAAAGTATGATTTGTTCCCTTTGGTTCTGCACTTTGCTGTGCTGCTTTTTCCACTGAAAAGTTCTCTAGGTCTCCTTTTGTTGTGGGCGGCACCCTCCTCTATGCGCCTTTTGTACATGAAATTTTTAAACATGCTCTTCTTTTGGGTCTGAAATAGCTTTTTTCCTTTGGTTGTTTATTTTCAGTCATGCATATAGGAGTTTGAATATTTCTATGTACTAGTACTTATTTTTGTGATCTTTTGCACTAAGTTACTCTGACAAAAACAAAAACTGGAAAAAAAAAGCACACTTTCTGGTGAACTATTGTAATTTGTAAGCCTGTTGTCTGTTGTTTGTAATGTCCTGAGTCTACAAGCCGAGCTAAGGAAGGATAAAGGTAACGGTTTGTGTTGACATTGTCGCTCCGTATCTACTTCATATCTAGTTCACCTCTGTTTTCTTTTTCTCTCCTGTGTTCTTTAGCATGTGGGGCTATCAGATTGAGGGTAGGAGGCAGAGGAACTTGTGTTATGATTCTAACTAAGGTTATGTTTTTTTCCTGGCAGTCACAAAAAAAACAGAAATTTGAAGAAGAAATTGTATAACTCTCAAAATGTCAGTTGAGTGTTCAGCCAGAAGGGAGAGTGCACGCTGCCATGGAGATGTAGTCACCTAGAAATGGTGACCTGTAAGGGTGAATGGGGACATTAACTCTCCACACTACTTGTGATGAGGCAGTGTAAGAGGCAAAAGCACTCAGAAAGGTTATGCTGTTGGAAGCCAGGCATGGTAACCATCAGCTGGATATGAGGGTATCAGGTCTTCTTCCATGACTCATTCTTACTATGGAATGGATTATTTGTTAGCCTGCCAAAACATGGCCTTAATTGTCCTGTAAAGTATCAGAGATGTGCTTCAAACATGGGAGGATTTCAAACCTCAGGCTTGATACTAGTCTGAATGTCTCCAGTTAGATGAGTGGAGCTCTCCCTCATACTCCAAAGAAGAATTGGGGGTGACTTCTGTCAAACAATCATAACATTTAATGAAATGTTGGGTACCACAGGCAATCAGAAGAATTATGTTTACTTAGAGAATCTCCTGTCCCCATCCCTTTCTCACTTAGGATGCTCGTGGCACCTTTTTTCTAAACTAAAGACTGTGGTTCACATTGCAACACCATTTGCTTCTTGATATGCCTGTCATTACCGTCTTCATGGATTTCAATCCCACAATCATCCAGTACAATTTCTGCATGGGAAATTACTTACTCACTTTTGCATGCCATAGACCTTTACAATTCCTTTTTGCATCATTTAGACAAAACATTTTCTGATGTGTTTTGTCATTGCAGTCAATGCTAAGCATGTGTATCGTTAAGAAAGAAAACTGCTTCTGAGGTAAAGCTTAGATACAGCCAGTTGCAGCCTCGCATCGCACTTGCAATACAGGAGTATTTGAGACACCCAAGCTCCATGAAATTTCAGGTAGAGGTTAGGAGAATAAGCAGGTACATGTTTTATCAGGCATCCAGCCATAGCAATCTCTACTGGGTGAGTTTTGCAAATGAAATATTTAACATAGATCATTATGTCTAAATGATAGGGAGAAGCTAAATATTGTAGTACCTGACCTGCTTTGAAGCCCACATCGTGAAAGAACAAGAGCCAGCTTCAGACCTCACCATAATCCTGTAGAGGTGAGTGTAGATAGATCATAGATGAGTTTAGCCTCGGATTGCCCTAGGCAAGGGCAGCGATGATCTCCTGCAAACTGGGGCTGACATATATGAATTCAAGTCAGGACCTTATATTCATCATCCCCTAGTGCTGTCATCAGGAGTTGCATTCACTGCAATTGTGTGTGTCTTCTAGCAGAACTGCGGATTAAGCTTGGGATAAGGCAATGAACTTCAGGTCCACTCTGACATGGTTTAAGTCACATCCAGGAGTTTCTGGAAATGTGTGGAGGGGGAAGGGTGATGTGTGAGTGATCTGTTACCAACCAACTTGGAACCCCACCCACTGACTTTGGAAGGATTTTATGGAATTTTAATGGAGCCCACCCCTAGGTGGACTGCAGTGAACTGTATCCTACTTGAAAAATTAAAGCACCCTAAAAAGCAAAAAAAGCAGCTTCACAGGCTGCAAAAGCTAGCTGAGATTAAATACTTCTAATAGTAAAAAATTGGCTCTTTCTACAGATGAACTCATTCATTTTACTTTGTTCTACTCAAATTATATTAAATAAATCTCAGAACACTGCTCATTTCAGTAGCAAAGCAAAAAAAAAAAAAAAAAAGACTTTTTTTTTCTCTTTTAATGGGCCATCCAAGGGTAATGCAAGAGTCTCTCAGTTACAGTAAAAAGCAAAATGGAGATTTAGATTATTTCCCTTTCACTATCTGGTTTTCTAAAGAGAATTCCACAGGACGTTGCCTCAGTCCAAGTCAGTTTTGTAGACAATGTAACATGTCTTAATACACTGTTGGGGGATTGAGGAAATTTAGCCTTAGCTTCTTTTGTTTTCTATGGTTACTGTTGTACAGAAGAAAGACTTAAACTGTAAATAATGTATATTTAATAAACAAAGACTTTTTGTATGATTTTGTGTGGAAGACAAACGTCTCCTCCTGTGTTTTTATTTTATATCTGAATGGACATTAAAAAGTGCTGATTATGGGTAAACTGTTTTTCAGGTGTTTACATGGTAACTCTAAGCCAACGGATCTCACCAGATAGTAATAAAAGCTGCAGTGTCCACAACCGAGATTTATTGATTTTAACTGCCGCTAGAAGTTATTGTCAGGCCATCACCCACATCCCTGACACAACTGATGCAGGTTTGCAGGACCTCTTCTCAGCTGTGGAAGAGCACAGATGCCCAAGGGGTTAAAAGTCTTGTCTGGAGATGTGTGTTAGTTCTGTTCACAAAATGTGTAGTCATAGCTCCGTAGTTTTCCAGGCAGCCATGCACAGCAATGTATGCACACATACATACGCTCTCTCCCCTGCTCATCCACGTGTCCCCAGGCACACCATCACGCTTCTGCCTGTCACAGGGACCACACTCGTGCTCTGCGGCCTTCACACACATCCCTAGTGTGATTAAGCTGGAGCTAGCTCAGGCTCGGTGATTCTGTCTTGGCTCTCTGCTTTCAATCTCACTGATTATTCCCCCACACCCCACTCCCACTCTGTGGAAATGGAGCACTTAAATCTCCTGGGCTCCTTTGAAAGTTGCAGTCTGTGATAGTATTGAACCAGTAAACACTGACTGGAAATTAGCAGATCCTAATTAAATACAGAGAAGAGGACTCTCAGAGCTTTACATCCTTGGATTTGGAACAAATCCTATACCAAACTTTCGGGATTTATGCTTTTTGTGTTTCAAGTCACCCAAGACTTTTACATTAGCCAGGGAGTTGTGGGTCTTGTTATCTTAGGAATTTACTATGAGCTATATCTTTCCCCCTTCATTTCTGGGTGGGCTGCCATCCAGATGACAGAATTAACTAATCTCTGTGGTCCTGCATGGAGGTTTGCTGTTCCAGCAGAATAACTGCAGTACCTAGGTTGGAGTTCTGTAGCCAACAGTGTACAAGTGCCCATCTCAGGGGTGGTCCAGCCTACCAGAGGTGTCCCAGTCCACAGTCAGCCATGCAGCACGCAGACACAGATGTCGTCTTATCCCACAGCACCCTTCTGGTGTCCTCTTGCTCCTGGTGGGGAGGGACGATGAGGCTAGTTAATTTAGCAGAAACTTCAAGTTGTAATGAATCCTACACCAAGTTAATTTTCTTAGAAAAAAATTATCAAGAGCAATATCCATATAAATCTTCCAGCTTTCCTTCTCTTTCTTCATAGTTAATATAGCGGGAGCAATAGCCTCACAAATGCTTGGAAGGACACTAACAACTACAATTTTAATTTTAATCCAATCCTTGAAAATTAAGTTTGCATATCTTGCAGTATGGAAATGTCACTGTGACTGTTTTTCTGTTTTTCTGAGGGGAAAGAGATACTTTTTTCCTTCTTCTTTAACCCCTTATGTGGCTTCCTGAACTTTTCCTATGCTTGCTTGTTTGGATTTTTGTTTGTTATGCTGCTTTATTCATGAACTCGTGATGAGTTAAAGACATTATTCAGAAAGTTCTATTAAATAATTAAAGTAGTGTAATTGAAATACATATATCTATTTGGCAGCCTAGAAAAACATCATTAATTGCAGTTTATGGCTAGTTAGCAACGTCTGGAAGAGGGGACAAGAAGCTTAGGTGGGGTGTCAAATCTTCTTCTTCAGCAGCTGCTGCCCTTTTCTATCAGGCAGAATAATAATAATAAAATTTAAAAGTCACCTCTTCTGCAGCATCTGCATGAGGAGCAAGTGCTTTATGCTAAGGCTTTGTTCCTTCAGCCAAAGTCCCGTTGGTAAGTGCACATAGGCAAATGCCATTAAGGGAGCAAGCACTGCTGTGCAGGAAGTGCAGGAGAGCCCAGTTACACTCACCCATGGCACTTTCCTGCTTTTCCCACAGCGTGAGTACCAGGCTGCTGCAGTCAGGGCTTACTTTTCAATACCTGTTAGCCTAGCAAGAAACCAGAAAAAGCAGCCATACAAGGTCATGTTGTTCCCTGGCCCCACATGCTGGTGATGTCTGTATTTAACTCTTCTTCTAAACCAAATAGCCTTTGCCTCGGTTTAAGCCCATTACAGCTTGTCCTGTTCCCAAGGGAATGGAAAGAACAGCTCGATCCCTTCCTGTCATGCAGCAGCCCTTTTTCTCTGTTTAACAGCTACCTTATCCTTCCAGCTCCTCACACGCTTCAGCCTTCCATGTTTTCAGACAAATCATCCCTATTTCCCTTACACCTTTTCTTGCATTTTTAACACTGTGATCACGGAAAGCAGCCTGCAGGAACTTGGCATCACAGAATATACTGCGTTGGAAGGGACCCATAAGGATCATCAACTCCAACTCCAATTTAATGCTTAATTTTACTTGCTAGGGTGTCAGAATTCACTGTAGCATAACTAGTCTACGCATTATTCTTTTCCCCCTCACCCAAGTTTATTTTCCTCAGCCCTACTACTTCCTGAACCCATCTCTCACAAAATGCTACCAGATCTCTGCAGCGATGGGGACCAAGCCATGGTCCAAAGCCAAAACACTGTTGGAGCATCAATAGTATCCTTGGAGTCTACTACAAGCGATTCACACACAGGTAGTGTTGTTGTGGCAAGAAATCCACTGTGTGATCGGTTACAATCTCTCTGTGTCGTTCGGAGGTACAAAGGGGGATCCAGTTGTCCAAAAGACTAGCTCTTTGTTCATTCCCACTGTGCAACGTGTTAGCCATAGGAAATTAGGAGTGGTCAGGTCAGCAGACCTCTACTTTAATCTTCACTTAGTAAGAAGACAATGGCTAAATACAAGCTGGATGCTGGTCTCAGCCACAGCTACAGAGGAAAATAAATCATTAATGTGGAAGGGAAACAGATATTTGGTGTGTTACAACCTCAACTGTAAAATACTTTCTAATAAACAGGACAGAGCAGGAAATGAAAAGGATCTGATGGAGAGAATGTGAGGATGATCAATATATAAAAAGCCACGACCTGCTACATAACAAATGAAGAATTCAACAAGAAGTAGTTCAGCTTCAATGACCTAAGCTAACCGTCTGCTGGCAAGTTTATGGCTAAAATGAAGCATCTTTTATTCTCATGAATGTAGAATTGCACATTTGAGCAGAGTATTTGCCTTGGGTTAGGAATATAAATGGTAACAATACAAGTGAAACTTCCATATGGACATCAGTACTAGGTGGTGGTCCTAGCTGCTGATGCCTAAAATACCATGGTCCCCCAACTAGACAACTGCTAGAGACACAATGACAGAAAGGTTTTGTACTTTGGTTTTTTTTTTTACCTGGCAGATGAGTAATTTGATATTTCTTTTAAATTTTGGATCCCACCCTTGCTTAGGACCTTCTAGTCTTTAAGGTCTGCCCTCACCTGAATTTGGTTGGGAAGTGAGACAACCAGGAACAGTTTCATAGACTCATACAGTGGTTTGGTTGGAAGGGACGTCAAAAATCATCTTGTTCCAAGCCCTGCTGTGGGCAGGGACACCCTTCACTAGACCAGGTTGGTCTAGTAATATGTATAACCCCTCCCTCCCACTCCCGACATAGTTTTCCACATCTTAGCCAGTGAAAAGCCCTGATCCCAATTTCCGTGGAGTAAGATTTCTTCCTTCACAATAGGAGGACATGGGTTTGCTGAGGCAAAAGGAGTGATACTCTGCTTCTTGCCTCTTATCTCATGCTGTATTTAAAAGCCCAAATCTCAGTAAACAAACGCCATCAAGGTCCATGTGTTTGGGAGCACAGCTCAATGCTGAGCTGCTGACTCAGTACAAAAAGGTGAAAGAGTGACTTCGGAGCCTGCTTTGGATCTAAGTGACACCCAGGATTAGTATCATGGGTGACTAAAGACACTCAAACTCATGATGTCAATAATGAATACAATTAGTGACTATATCATGATCCACTAAAATAGGAGATTAAAAAGCCAGGAATTGGACAATATATAAATATCAGTGTGTTGCTTAAAAAGGCACTTTTATATGTTTTAGCCACTGTCATTCCCATACCTGTCATGATCCTAACATGGCTGCTGCCCATTCGTAAGGGTATATGTTGATGCAATTGAATGAATAATAAAGAACAATAATTAATAACAGTATTTCTTTTTTCCATTCTGACAGATTCCTATTTAAACAACACCCAAGCTGATAATCACTGAGGGAAAGGTCAAGCACCTAAGGAAATGGTTTCTGGTTCTGAAACCACATTCAAGGTGGATTTTTCTGAGAAGGATTATATTTCGAGCCCAGTCTATCAATGTATTCATGTAAACTAAATGAAATAGGGGTGTGCTACCCTGGTAGGGAATTAATTAGATTTAAATTTGCATTAGATTTGACAGCACTCTCATAAAATGCTAAAATCTTATTAAAAGACTGTTGATTGACTGAATATTTTTTGAAGTTTTATGCATTTTGGCCCCAAATCTCCATTATGTTGTCTCAATTATTGACGTTCATTTTGTGCCAAAAAAAAAACAACCTGCCAATGTTTGCTTGTCTCAGAATAGGGCTTGTGTCTGTTTGGTCCTTTCTTAGGGTTTAGTACATGTAAAAGTCTCTAGAGAAATATGAGGAGCTCACTTGTGGGCTGCCAAAATACAAAGATACAACAGGCTTGATCTTGCCTCCAAACATAAAATATGTTGAGTGTACTATGAAAGGGATTCAGAACCAGAAGTTAAAAGGAAATGTTAAGGGACAAGAGACAAGGATTTGGATAACGTGACTTCCAGCGATGTTCTGAAGAGTTTAACGTTCCAATATTTTACTAATTTAATCCATCTGATCATAATCAGAGGGCAGGAACCCCACAAATATATAATTCACTTCCACAGACCTTTGGGTGTTCAGCCATGCAAAAGAGCCTGATGCTGAACATGCAAAACCATTAATGTCATTATCTGTGTAATTTTGGAGGTTTAACATTATGCATAATTGGGAAAAAATCGTCTTTCACAGTTGGAAAATCATGTCACATATTTTGAAAGGCTAGTTCTCATATTCATCCCTCTGCTACTTTTTTGAGACATATCAGACTATGAGTGAGAGTCCAAACACAAACTTAGGCCCATAGGGAGAGGCAACATGGCCAGGACTAGAAAGGACCTGCATCTCTTGGGAAGGTAACGGAGTGCCAATGCTTACTGAGCATGGATAAAAGGGCCAACCACAGCATCCTACTAAAGAGTAAACATAAATTGATGCCTTTCTAAGGTTAGATATGGTCCTTCCCTACTCAGCAAGTTAACGATGTGGCAGTCAGGTTAGCATCTATCCTGACCATTTGAAAAGGACAAGATTCAGCTTCAGACTGAGACACCTACTTTAGAGGTTCAATTCACTTAAAACGCAGTTCTAGTTCTATTTGCAATACCCAACACAAACATATGTTTGGCAGACGTGATGATAGAGAACTTCTTACAAGAGACCAGACTAGTTAATAGAGAAGTGGAGTACCCAAAAATGTCTCCAATAGCACCAGATGCCAGTATTTAGGTATCCAGATTTCAGGCTTATCTCGCTTGTCAGCACCTAAGTGTGTGTGTGTCCCACTTTACCGGCTGGATAACCCCAATTCAATTGATGTCAAGTGGCAACAACTGCACCCATGTGGGTGTGCACACAGGCATTCACAGAGCACATATACACTACAAACTTACAGCCAACACACCTTTGCACAGTCTCAAAACATCATCTCTTGCAGTCTGCAGAGCCTTGCAGTGCAAGTGGCTGTTTTAATCAAATCTGTACATTTTTCATGCACAGGCACAAAATCCAGTGAAGTGACAAGTCTGCCAGATAACCCTCTGACTTCTTGAACAGCATGAAATCTAGATGAAGTTTCTTTTTGTATTCTCAGTGGAAAAGGCTAAGAGGGGAGGAAAACAGGCTTGCTGCTAAGCATCTGCACCTTATGGACAAAAAACAAATTTCAAAGGGGAACTGCCAGAAGGCAGATTTCTCAGAGGTACAGGGATAAGGGAGCAGGTCAGGTTTAAAGACGCATTGAACTAAAAATAATCAGCATGGTTAAAAAAATATTGAACAGCTGTTTTTCAGTGCTAATGCTCACCATATCCAGGCTGGAGCTATTGACATTCAGGTGAAACAGTGAAGCTGCTTTTCAGAAGATTTGCATCTGGGCTGTCAGGACACACTGACATTTCAGCTGAAAAGTGTCCCCTGCCTTCCTTCCCACTCTACCCTGTCACTACTCTTGTGCTTCAGGAGCCTTTAAGCAGTTCATCATTACCTGAGTCCCCAGAAAACCAGCAGGAATTTGACTTCAACAGGTCAAAACTATCTTCTGAGTGAGTCAGAGGGGAGCTCTACTTTTCCCATCTCTATTGTTCCGGCAGGTTTTCTATTGTTATCTAGAATCATCAAACAGTCCAGCTACTCTCAGCATCTTCACAATTTTACAGCTTACCTCCCATTCAAAGTACTTGAAAGCTGCTCTTCTGGAGACACTGTATTTGAAATTTTATTTTTCTATTATTTATGTTGGTGGGGTTTTTTGTTCTGGTTCTGGGGTTTTTTACTATTATTTTTGTGTGTAAATAATCGCTGGTGCTAAATAGTTGTTTCAACATTCCCCACCGACCCTAAAGGTCTTTTTATGAGTTTGCACTATAGACCAACCTATTCAGAACAAACAAATTACACCGTGATAAATTCCTACATAGTTCATTTACAATTATGCTAGTGAAGAATTACCTACTTACCCTTCACCTCATTAGCATCTTTATAGTACAACTAACTAATGCAATGTGTAGGCCAAATTCACTAGTTACTATTAAGGACTAGATCACCTTGAGAGCTGTGCATTTATATCATTATAAACCCAATGAAATATAATGCTGCTCAGAAATGAATCAAGCTCAAAATTTCCACTGATTAAAGCTGAGTTGTACTTTGTAGCCTTATGAAAAAGTTCTGGCAGAAATAAAACAACATAAAATAATAAATGATTTTTCTACCTTCTGCATTTACTTATCCCTGGGGACTTGGAAGGAATCTGGTTTGGGGTTTTTGTTGCTGTTTTTTAATTCCCCCTAAGTCCCCAAAGCATTAATTAACTGCTCATATTTTCTCCACCAAATAATAGATAGTGACGCAGTTTGTTAACCCAACTAGGACATTTATCCCAGAACTAGCATCCCTTGTTATTAATACACAGCTTCCTTGGGATTACAATTACAGTATTACCTCCCAAACCATTACCACAATATCTCAGCAGGAATTTCCCCAGACAATTTCTTAGCTTACCCACAGATTTGTTTTTTGAGGGATTATCACTTTTTTTCCAGCTTTGTAAACTCTTCCTGATCTGCTGAATGGTAGCCAGATGTCCTCTGAAGGCTGAGAACTGTTTGTCTCATAACACCCATGTATTCTTGCGCTCACTCTCCAGAGACGTCCAACTCTGTTTGCTTATTTCTGCAGTTTTAATTTTTATTCTTCATCTATTCAACCTGTGCTTAAGGGCCAACTAGACCTAAATAAGATCTTACTCCCTTTCTCTCCCCCACCCTTTGTTTTCTTTCTACTTTTTCACCTCTCTGCAAGGAGAAGGCTCTAAATCTTATAAAATACTTTAGGGTTTGTTGTGGGAGGTTAGATTAGGTGACCTGATCTCTCTTCAGGATTTGAATTATACAAATGAAGAAAGAGGTGATATCATAGCATAACCCCTGAAATCTGTTTCATTAACTGACTCACTCTGCGACATGGCAAAATGTTTAGTACCTGCTCTGACACAAGCTGAAGCCAATAGGAGTATCACACAGTTTCAAGGAGTAGAAAACTAGCTCCTTTACTCCTAAGGGTCTCTGTGTGAGCTTGATTCATGGAAAGATTCTCACTAATATAATTGTGTTTGAACCAATACTCTAAGGCATTATAAAATGGAAATTCAGATTTGGGTCACCAAGACTGGCTGCAAGGTTTCATGAATTAGTGTTTCCGAAGCTGCCTTACAGGAAAAGGTTTATAGAAAACAAATGTAAATCTGGGTAATAATAAGAATTCTGGAGGCAATTTTAATAGAAAAACATTGATTTATTTGCATATAAACAATTTGCAGAAATGTGAAGATTTTGTCAACATTTTCATGAGTTATTTGAAATATTACACAAAGGATGAAATATGCCATATTAATAAGGCTAGAAAGGGGTGCTCAGATATATTATGTGGCAATGGAGTAAAGGTGAAATTGCTTGTGACTATGTGAAAGAAGAACAAACAAACAAAACAACAAAAAAAAAATCTCAAAAGCACTGTTCATTTGCTTCATGGTAAGTTGTCAAAAAATATTATTCAGGTGCTCATTTGGGATGAAAAGGCGCTTTGCAATGCCAGGCTTTCCAGGGGCCACAAATGTGTAATTTTGCCCATTACTCTGCCAAAGTGCTAGCAGAATTTCTTGCTCACGTTAAGGCAGCTGTTTGCCTCCATCTACAGCTCTGAGGTCCCCTGTGGTCGAGTTGCTAGGAAAATGGTAAATCATATCTATGAAAAATTATGTAAATTCCATACACACACATGATATTTTTGCTCTTTTTTTTTTTTCAGTCACAATAAATATCTCCTGCCCAGCCTTTCTTGCATAGAGGAGCAACTGTCTATGGGACATTTAACTTACCAGCTTTATTCAGTGCAAAAATAACATGAAAAAAAAAAAAATCCTGAGTAAGCTAACTTAAAAGCCTTTCTGTACTACAGGACTGGTGGCAGCACTTTGAAGAAACTGGGTCTGAGGACTGAGTCAAGAATGGCATCAGACCTTTTGCTACCCTTCCCTTAAAGCAAGTGACTCAGAGCAGTAAAATAGAGCATCACCTCTCCCTGTAACAGGCACATCCCCAGCAGCCACCAAGGTTTCACCCCTTGTGTTTCACTGCAAGATATCTGTGATCTCTTCAAATGGCAGCATGAGGCACGTGGAGGAGGTACAGCTGCTTCAGCATTGATTCCCACCACCATCAATAGTCCTAATTTAATGCTCTCTGGATGTCACAACTCCCTAAAGACCATCTTCTGCTTGTATTGCCTTTCCCATGCAGTGTTTTTCTGCAGAAGCTGGTGGGGGTGATGACCAGAAGAGTAGGAAACATGACTGCAAAGGGGGTGGGGGGGTGTATGGGGGGGGTGTGCTCCAGAGAATGTCCCATTATCCAAGTAAAGCTTCCCCTATGGTTTCTGTGCTCCAAAGAAAAACATTGCCAGATTTTTCAAGAGCCATAAGAGGATCTCTGTGTTGGAAAGGAAATGCGTAGGCTCAAATCTTTCCAGGGTCTATTGAAAAGCGATTTGTGTCTTTCTCTCTGTTGCAAGAAATTACAGGACATCACATTACTGTGGTTTTACTTCAAGATAGTTGTGTGCCAACCGTTGTCCTTGATCAACTGGTGACAGAAATAAATCACCTTTTCTCCAAGTGAGAAGAGTGATGTTCCTCTGCCTGGTGTGGCAGAGGAAGGCTCCTTGTGGATGGGCCAGGTCTGGAGCTGGTCCAGGCTCCCAACTGCTTGTCATTCACAGAATCCCAGACTGGTCTGGGTTGGAAGGGACCCCAAGGATCATTGAGTTCCAACCCCTGCCAGAGACAGGGCCACCAACCTCCAGGCCTGGATCTACACAAAGTTGCCCAGGGCCCCATCCAACCTTGAACACCTCCAGGGTTGAGTCATCCACCACCTCTCTGGGCAGCCTGTTCCAGCACCTCACCACTCTCTCCATAAAGAACTTCCCCCAGATATCTAACCTAAACCTTTCCTTCTTTAGCTTAAATCCATTCCCTCTCATCCTACCACTATCTACCCCTGTAAAAATCTGATTCATCTCCTGTCTATCTGCTCCCTTTAAGTATTAGAAGGCTGCAATGAGCCCCGCACCCAGCCTTCTCTTCTCCAGGCTGAACAGGCCCAGCTGCCTCAGCCTATCCTCACAGGGGAGGTGTTCCTGCCCCTGATCATCTTCGTGGCCTCCTCTGAACCCTCTCCAAGAGCTCCACATCTTCTGGGCGGTATAACTCCGCTTCCTTTCCCTTGCCAGAGGCCGCTGCCCACTTTGCCAGGCACAGCCGTGCCGTCATGCCGAGCGTTCCCTATCGCCTGTTCTCCACTCGCCCCTCCCCAGCTCCGAGTGACTGAACTGATAATCGCAGCTCCCCCCCGAGCCAGGACGTTCGGGCAGGGAGCGACACGGGCTGGGAACTCCGTCACGGGCACCGGCGGCGGGACTGGCACTGCCTGTTCTCCCGCGCCATCTACCGGCATTTTTGCCTGGTAACACTCCTGTGAACATTCTGAGGCCGGCACTTAGCGGGGCGGTTGGACCACAGGCTTCCAACAGCCCCCCGCGCAGCCGGGGGGCAGGAAAACAGATCGCCCCCACTCCCGGGGAAAGGCTGGACCCGACCCCAGGAAAAGCTCCAGACGGGTTTTCATTACATGAGAGGAGAGACTTCAGACGGGACGTCCAAAAGTCACGTGAAGTTGCGTGTCAATCACTCTTCTGTTTGTGGAACTCCTTGCTCAACTTCACTCCTGTAAGACAAAGTCTCAGGTCATTACAAACATGGTCAGTAATCCAAGACCTCCTGGATCCTGTAACTACATCCCCGGAGCTGCGAGATTTGGCTACTGCACAAATAAACATTGCATTTCTCTGGTCTGACTGAACACCTTTGTTGGTTGACTCAGTTATAGTCTGTCATTTCCATTAGCAAAACTAATTAAAAGAATATCTATTATTCAGCTTTACTCAAAAACTGTTTGTTTTGCTTTTTTGTTTTCCCCTCTTTCCCAATTATCTTCTCTCCCTTAGTTTTTAAAAACAAGAGTCTTTTCTGGCAAAAGTTTGTTGAATTTCAAACAGATTTGCTAATGTTTTTGGTATCTAAGTAAAGAAAAGAATAGCTACTTACTAGGAAAAGTATATACGTCAAGGTATCTTCAAAGTACCTTTGGGTATTCTTAGTTCTGAAAAAAGTTCTTTGAGGACACCACCCCAAGTGTCTCACCAGGAAATTGTCATAACCTGAAGTGACTTAGAGCATTTACCAAAGTGTTCAGCACCTCAGTGGCAGGTATCCCAGATGTCATTATGCTAATGGATTCTTAATTGCCAAAGACTAACTGCTTCTGTCAGAAATCGTCTTACACGATATTACTGACCCATACCGAACACGATGGTGCAACCTCACGCCAGTTACGAAGAACAAATGTGGAACTCCTTGCTCAAACATTTAGTACATTTCATACACCCACAGCTCCCACACACTGAACAGGAGACTGGTTTCTTCACAGGACCAAAAAATTTTACACACTTTCATCTCCCCTCAGTAACAGCAGACTTGGAAACTGTTTAAAATAGAAAGGCTTAATCCCCTACCCACTGGCCAAAACATCTGCAGGCACTGTCTGCAGAACATAGATTGAAGTGTTCCTTTGTATATTTTCACACAGCTAGCCAGATCCTTATCAAAAGGATGGGTAATTTTCAAACCATACTAAAGAATCAGGACTCTGTAGTGAGTGTCACTAGATTCTTTGTTACAAACTCCCCAGATTTAGTAAGATTTCTATTGAAAAGCTTTTCCCTACCCAAGAAGTCAAGTATCTACTAAGCAGTCTGTACAGATCTCAAAAGATGAGTTTTGCACCAGTACTGGTCCTGATCTATAATTGATGTCATTTTCTACGAAGGAAAAGAATGAATCACAAAATGATTCAGGAGCCAATGGCCCTGTCAGGGAGACAGACCTTTGTGCAGGCTACAAACCAAAGGTTCAGCAAGAGACTGCAGTGCCCTGCTCAAAACAAAGCTTACACTCTGCTCTTTGTCACTTCTGAGAAATTCCAGCTACTAGTTTGAAAAAAAACCACCAAATTTTCTAAGGATGTGGCCCTTTAGCTTTGCCCCTGGAAATGAATGGTATCATGAGCCCTGTAGGCAGAGAAGGGTTGACCTGCCAGTGAATTTAATGAACAGCTAATCCAGTTTAGGAATCGAGATTGGCTGGGTCATGGCCCAGGCCTATGAGAGGTGTGGCATCTTTCTTCAGACAAATCACCTTCCAGCTTTTGGTCTGGCCTTCGTAAACCATTCACTGTCATTCCCATCTTAGTACAGGCTTTTGGGGCAGAAGATTGGATTTACATTGAGCAGAGACGGTGTCAATTGCGGAGTTCCTAATTTTATATTTGAATTCTATAGACTAATTTCAAAGGAACTATTTCAAAGGAATTTAGCATAATATTTTTGTGCTACTCAAACTGGCTACTTTGTATTCCCTAAACCCTAAACAAAACTAATTGCCACAACACTGTTCAGTACCCCAGTTATTTCTCCACACATTAATTATAATGAAAATAGTCTTTTATTATTGATAATCTGGATCTTTTTTCAGCTGCATTTCCCTTCATATTGGAGGCTAGTGAGATGCACATAAAGGAGTTGGATAAAGGTTAATCTGCTGCACCTGTTCATTGGCTAATCCCAAAATCTGTGACATTAGAAGAAGAACGTTTTCAAATGTAATCATTTTACTGAAAACTCAGTGGATACTTTCTTTTTTTTTTCTTTAAACTTTTATTAATGCTTTTCCCCCATGGAAATGTAGTGCAGAGAAGTTATTATCAGCAATGTAGAATAGCAACAACACATCTGTACACCAAAGGTCAGATAAGATTAAAAAAGCTAGTCCTATTGGGGTATTTTGTTAATTTCCTGATTCTGGGTCCCATGGAAGCCAGAACAAAACTGTTGAGCCTCAGAAACCTCTTAGTTCAGCTTACCTAAAAATATCAGGGATGAGCCAGGACCTTTGCAAGTCATCAGGGATTCAATTTCCTTCTCAGCTGATTATTAGAGCAAGCTTCCTCAAGTATAATCAATGCACTCTATCCCTACCAGAATTTATACCAGGAAATTTTCAAATATGCTTAAAGAACGGTCAACACCTGAGGTAAATGTCTCCCCATACCTCTGAGATCTGAGCGATCAAGTTTTAATACAGGTATTTTAGGACTTCTATACAAAGCAAGCCTAAAACCATCCATGCTGCTTCTTGCAGAGGTGCTTAACACCACCAGTCTCTCCTCAGAGAGGATCATGGAGTCACAGAATATACTGAGTTGGAAGAGACCCATAAGGATCATTGAGTCCAACTCCTGGCTCTACACAGGACCAGATGCCAATACCAAACACCATTTTCAAAAGCCTAATTCAACACTGAACACTCCGTACATGAGGGAGACAGTCATTTTTAATTGCATCCTTTATTTAATACATTTTTATCTTTGCTGTTGTTAAGCCTCGTTTGGCTTTATTTTCCTTAATTCTAGTTGCCATTTTCATCTGTAATTCTACATAGATTTCTTTGTTCTATTGCCAGCCACCCTCACATTACCCCTTACCATCCAAGTTCAGGAGAATTGAAATGACATTTATTGCCTACCTCCTGCCAATGCAAGAATCTTCTGCTGCCTTACAAAAACAGTGGCCACCTTACTACAGAATACAAATTCTCTTGGCTACTTCAGCCACAGCATCTGTGTTGCTGAACCCAATTTATGAAACATTTAATTCATGGGCAGCTAGATCTAGCTGGGTCAGTTTGAAACTATAAGGAAAGAGGGTTGCTTTTGTTTAATTTTGTTTGGTTTAGGGATTTTTGGGGGTTCTAAACAACCTGATAAGGAAATTATTTCACTTGATATTTTGAGCATTCAGAGAAGTGGATATGCTGTATTGTACCTCAGAGTGGTACAGAGCAGAGGCTCAGCAATTAGACAAAATACTACATGATTTATGTATTAATATACATATATAAATATATATATGCTGCATGTGCAGAGACAACCCAGGTGTGGCCATGTCTCATGTAAAAGCAGCACCAGAGATCAGTGTATTGCAGCAATTCCTATCCTCATACAACGCTGAGCTCTCCCCAAAGCCTTGGCTTACTGAACTGCTTGGTGTCCGTCCCATGACTTTTCCAGCAGACATAAATGGTTCTGATTAGTTAGCTACACTGCTGGCTGGGGTGTGCTTGGCCTCCATGCCAAAACTTTCTCTCCAACAAGTTTTGTAGCTCTCACCCATCGCACTGGACAGTCAACTTCATTAACCCACCTTTTGTCACAGGAAGGTCTACCATGTGATTTCACAACACGGCAGTCACTCCATAAAAGCATCTGTGGAGTAGCTCATGTCTGTAAATCCTTGCCCTCACTTGTGATATTTTGTTCATGTCCCCAAACACCCAGTCAAACCCAGACTCTGTGTGAGACCACTCTCTGGTGATGCACCCCTTTACAATTCTCTGCAACGCTTGACTAATGTTCCTGTTTGTTAACCCCTGTAAGTCTTAATGAGCTTAACTTCTATTTGTCCTAATTCATTTAATCCATAGACTATAACCAATTTTCACCACAGTCTGGATATTTGTTAGTTCTTTTCAATTAGCAGCAGCTATTTAAAAAAAACAATTGCTGGATAAAAAAGGAAAGTGATTGTGGAAGTAAAAGCATTGGACTGCTGTACTGCACCAAGTTACTTGATATGGAAAAACTTACAATGGCCTGCTAAGAAAGTAGCAATTTTTTAACCTGTATAAATATACCATCACTTATATTTGTATAGTTATACCAGCTGACATTAATTCAGCTGCCAGTGACAGCCGGGCACGGAGAGAATACTATATTCTCTGTAAAACACCACCAACACCTTCATCCCACGTGCCCACAAGCACGTCATGAACACAAACATTGCCCAAGAGTTATTTCAGTCACCAGCAAGCCAAATGCAGCCACCTCTGGGGCAAAAGAAAACAATCATTCGTTAGCACATAGTAAATATTTGAAGTTGCAACAAGAAGACCAAAACAAAATGCAGCATCTAAACGAAGATATGGAACAAGCAGGTGCCTTATAATGGGCAGGACAAGTGACCTATCTAGCTATCTACATGAACAGGACATGATGCTAAGGTCTGTATCTAGACAGCATTTGATGACATTTCACTGGGTCCCCCAGGAGCCAGTAGACAGCTACTGAAAGATTTCTTTGTTTTTAACAGGTGACCTTTTTCAGGGTTTTGACTGTCCCATTCTTTCACATATATAACAATTCCAATCTACAGCTGAATGCTTCCACATTTGGAGACTGATTTAGCTGTGCTAATGGAGATAAGTTTCAGCTAATAATGAAAACTACTTTATGCTTATAATTTGAGTATTGTTTTACTTAATTGCTATAAATGCCATTGTGGCTAAGAGACTATATCCAGATTCTCAAAATTATTTAAAAGTCTAAAGCCAATTTAGGTCCCTAATCCACACTGATTTCACTGGGAATTAGACAGTAAAATACCTTTAAGAAGCTGGGCTCTAGTTCTTGAAAGAAAATTAACATATACCCTCAAGAAAGATTATATATTATTTGATATGAGATATATCCAAAGTCAATGGCTTTAGAATGCATTATGCTTTATAAGTGGTTGATTTGTTTCAATACCTTCAAAACTTTTAAAGTAGGACATTTTCTAAAGACATTATCTAATTATTTCTCAGCCAGCCTCAGAGAAAGTTGTGTACATACGCAGAGAGATATTTATATGTATACAGTTCAATAGACCAAGTCTAAAACTCTCAGTCATATGCTTCTCTAGCTGTAACATTTTGTTAAACATTAATTCTGGTAAACATTATGTTCAGTATTAACTCCAGGCCCTACACAACATTCTTGCAGGTCAGAATAACTCTTATCATGTGGAACACATTCAAAACTAAATGTTAATTTCAAGTAGAAGACCAAAACATGTCAGTTCAACATGACTGCAAAAATAAAATAACATTCTAAATCCACCAAATTAGACAAAGAAAAAAAAAAAGTCCAGTCCCATCTCCCTTTATCTTTTGTTCAAAAATTTTCAGTTTGATGGAAATTAGATGTTCTGTACATTTTCAATAGAAAAAGAAAGAAAATAAAATAACCCCCAAATGTTTGGCATGTGCTGTGAGTGAGTAGCAATCTGATCAGGGTCTTTTTGTGCACAGAATAAGTTAGTGTTTCAATTACAGAGCTTCTCAAGTTTTAAAAGCAGCTAAGTATCTGCTTCTAACTGCTGGGAAATAAACCTTCTGTGTGAAACGTGAGTGGAAAAATTGCCTGTACTGTATTAATTCAAGCAAAGGGAACGGACTCCCAAGAGGAGTCAGTCCCTTGTTGATGGTATTTCAAGGTTAGAAAAATTCAGTGTATTGAGTTATTTCTTTCTGTGGTCAGATTAGCAGGTCTTCTGCTGATTGCTTCTCTGCTGTGAAGCCCAGAAGTCTGAGGTAAGAAGTCTGAGCCCTGAAGTGTCCAAAGTAAGCCACAGAAAGTTGAAGTACGTGTCTCAATTTCCAGGTTTGTTGCAGTCTCTGCCCTTTTCTGCCTTTAATAGGGAATGAAATAAAAAATAAAATAAATAAAAAAAGCAATAACTGTTTGCAATCTTTAAAACCAGAATCCAACCAGGCTGCTAAACCTTCCTGAAGCAGTGACCTGGTAGGCAGCAGGACAGTCACCAGTTGTGCCATGGGAATTAAGTAATATTTCCAAGTATTCTGCTCCCTGCTGTCTTTTCCACTTGAATCACATTTCCTCCCTTAGGTTTCCTGAGGACAACTTTACAATGCTTTCAGCAAACAATGGTTTCCTCTACCCTTTGCTGTCCTCTCCATTCCTAAGGATGTCCATAGACTCCTCATGGTGCACCCCAGTTCGGCAACCTTTGGGTTCAGTCCAACAGCAGATTTCAAAACCACAGTATCCCACAGGCAGTTTGCAACCTACCAAAGGACAGAAGATATGCCACCGTATGCAGGAAGAAATTGCACCTAAATGCCACCTCCAGCTGGCTAGCTGGATTCTTCTTCAAGATACTTGATAGTAAGGGAAGACGTGAGTATAGAGCCTTTCAGTTAATAAAAATCCTCAACCTCTTCATTCAAGGTAAAAATCTCTGCTAAGAACAATACAAAGCTCTGAGGTGAGATGTGGTGAATCTCTCCATGTCTTCACCTCATCCACAAGACTTCCAGGGTGTTATTCTCTTGGTCTGGGTTGAGTACTACATGACAACCCTCTTTAGGAAAGCTAGCAATTAGGGTGAACTTGACTTTCAGCAAAAAATTAGAAACCCCTTGCTTTCCAGAGTAGCTGTCATTCAACATTCATTATATAAATCTGCCAGAGATATGTTTCTCCACATCTTTTTCCTTGCTAAGTGGACTTTAGGGCATTATGTTTGATTAAATTTGTATAGAAGATAAAAATTGTTGCTTCTTCAGAATATGCAAAGACCATTGTCTTCATTGAAACATAAAACTTTGTTTTGAAAAACAAAAGTATACATTTGAAAACTTTGTTAGAGGGTTGTGAAATGGTTAAATTTCCATTTAGAAGAATCTCTATATCCATTCTTTTCATCTGAACTATTACAACCTTCCTTTTACTGAAATAATACAATTTTAATTAGAACTTAGTTTTTCAAGAAGAAAATGCATTTAATTCTGTCAGTATATTATATATCTTTTTGTCTCAAAAGCATACTTTTCAACCAGAAAACTGTTTTCTTTCCACTGAATAATGCATGTTTCATCAGGTTCCAGCAAAGAGCACTGCCCATCTGTTCCTTGCTTCCATCTAAGAAATAATCTAGAAGGTCAATGTTTGACTTCATCTTAGAATGCTTCAGAAAATGCATTACTGAACTATTGCTTTAATCATGGCAGTCTTCTTAATGTTCTGGAGAAACTTTTATTTATTTTGTTAAGTGCCTTTGGTCTCAAAGACACAACAAATACAGATCTTTTGTGACCAGAGTTTTTGTGTGAAATAAAAGCAGCCAGGTTGGAAGTGTATAGGCCCAAGTTGGATCTTGAACTCATTAGAAAAACCACAGTGAACTCTTAAGGGCCTCAAGTTTTAATGGTTGGACTGGATGATCTTGGGGGTCTTTTCCAGCCTTAACAATTCTATGATTCTATGATTCTAAGTTCTTCAGCTGGACATGCCCATCCCTCCATCGCAAATGTGGCCGACATGGATACAGTCAGCAGCTGCATTCAAGAAATCACATTCCCCACTGGTGAGGTCAAAGCATTGTTTTTTACTCCTGGGAAGGTACAGCCTCAGCTGTGAAGTGCTTTTAGACACAGTACAGTGACTTCCATGCCAGCGATGCCAAAACCAGTAGGTATCAAAGAGAAAGTGATAGCAGCCAGGGTACTTACTTAGACAATGGACTCCCAGAACATGAGGTGACAGCATTGCAACAGCATGACATATAACACAAACAGGAAGAGTATGAGGCAAAAATAGTTGCGCCTTTAAGTCCTTTTTTGGAGGGAGTAGGTTTAATTCGATGGCTTCCACATGCTGATCACCTGAGACTCCTTGTAAAACAGAGCTGAAACTCCCATCATTCATCAAATGGAATCAGCCAGTCATTAAATAAGTTGCTCTCACCCTCCACTCTCACTGTGTAGCACAAACAGGGTAAAAAGGAAACAGAAGAAAAAAGGTAGGGTGGGATACTGGATAATCTAGCTTCTAGCTGATTTACTTTTGCTGCATGAGGTTAGAAATTTTGGCTAATGGCATCCCAAACTCCTTTTGGCTGATACAAAACAATACTAAAGATGTAGTTAACAAGAGAGGTACAGGGACACTTTCCTGAGTCACATGGACACCCGGATGTTTGGAGCTACACTGATATCCAGTCAGACATCAGTTAAGCATACTAAAAAGCATAATTTCCATTGACTACAAGGATAACTACTGACCTATAAAAATTTGCACTTTATGTTTATATCATTCAATTGACTGGTTTTTTTTTTGAGGAGAATGTATTTTCCCATTCTGAGCCACAGTTCACATGAACTCTATTGCCTACAAACTAATTTATGGATATGAAGCTTTCAAGTGTTTAATTGGAAATATCTTCTCTTCTGCTGTCACTATATTACATTGATACAGAAACTTCATACTGAATGCTTTCCATGAAAACAATTTCTAAATCAAATTATTTTTAATGTTGTGAGTTTTTGCACATGAATAAGTACCTCAATTGAGATGTATAAAAGCAATTAGACCCCTATTTATCTCTGCTTAGCAACTTGGCTCCACTAATTTCTTTGGTCACTGTGTTTCACTTCAGAGCTCACTCTGTTCACACATTCTAATGATTGAATCACTCAACATTTATTTTAGAATGCATTTATATAGTGGTGTCCTTTCTATACAGCTTCCTTTTTATCTGATTCTGAAGTATTCTTGCATGAAGCTTGGAGCCTGCCATAAAGAATATGGATTAGTTACCTTTTAGGTTCTCATGTAACTCACAAATTCTGAGCAGTAAACAACCACTAATTGTCAGGTAGAGGAAAATTTCTTAGATGTTTTCCATTGCCATATTAAAACTCACATTTTGTGAACAATTACTAGCACAAACACACCTGACTTTTCTTTTTTTTCCTCAAAAGTGATGACCACTTTAAAATTTTATTTCACCTCCAGAATGCACCAGTAAGCTTCCGTGTTCCTTTACATCACCTGGATACATCCTGCAATGGCTCATTCCCTGCTGGAGAGAAGAGTATGTTCATTAGATAGCTCTTCTTTTTTTTATAGCACATGTACCCAGAGAAGGAAGTTGTCCTTTCAATGCCGCACCAGTTTGGTTAAATGTATTACTGATGCTCAGCGTTTAAAAGTCTAGGAGGATATAGAATTATAGGGGTGCCAGGATGCTGAAAGGTAATTCTATCTAAAGGATAAAATATAGTTATATCATGATGAGCAGATGTTCGTCCATCCTGTTCGTATTCATTTTCAGCAACATAAACTGCTCTGTTCTATATGATCCATGAGCATTTTTCCTAATATCTGACCTATGGAGCTGCATTTTGAGCCTATTACTTCTTGAGCTACTTCAAGAATGAATATATATATATATATGTAATGTATTATACATATAATATAAATGCACATAATACATATGTACATTCCACAAATATTCCATTTTGCATATATATTTTATACATATGTTTTTATGCATACATACATAATATAAAAAGGTTCTCTTTTTTTCTTTCCCCCTACCTTCTGTGTTGACTATTGTTACTTGAACCATGAACAATCAGCAACAAAATGTGTGTTAGTAGCTTTAATGAACTACAGCTAAGGAGAAGTTAACACAAATACCCATCATGGATTCGTACCTCACTGAGTACAAACATGCCCTGTTGGACATCTCATTTGTCACCTCAATCTTGCAGGTCAGTTGTTCTTAGCTTCTTACCTCAGACTGAATATCTGAATATTTTGATGGTGAGCAGGTTTCAAAGATGTCTAATCTTGTTGATCTCATGGTACAGTGGGCATGATGATGAGGCATGAAGAGGATAAAAACATCAGAAGGAACATTAATCTCATCTTAATTTTCCAGTCAGTATTTTCCAGATGTCCTAAAGAACATTAATATTTGATACCACATTGTGAATCATCATTAGTGAACTACAGAACATGTGTCTCATCTACAGTTTGTAAAAAAAACAATAAATATTTTTTCCTCCCTGGTGAAGTATAGGCAGAGTGTCAGTAAGATGTTTCACAGAATTCACACAGCATAGGTCTCACCTACTTCAACTCCAAAAACTTGTACTATTACTAGCTATCAATAATTTATTGTGATTCTTGTGGAATTCATGGTATCTCAGTTCACAGAAATGCTCAGTTTTGTTTCTGAAAGAAAATAAGTGCTTGCACATCAAGGCTATTTTTCGTTGTTGTTGTTTAGCATTATTATTCCAAAGAAAAACAGAAAAAAAATCCAAAACCTAAACAACAATGCCTGTTCTTCCTCTTCTTCCCCTCTTTCTTCTTTTTTTTTTTTTTTTTTTTAAGTCTCATAGATTTGCAAGATCTTGAATTCCACTGCCTGATTCACTTCTACATGTCTGGCAGGCAAAAATACATTGGTTACACCTCTATAGTGGGTGCACCTGAATTTTAGTACTTTGAACAACTCAACTGGGGAGCCCACCAATGTTAAAGCTCCCTCGCTGCCCATGTTCACAGGTTTAATTCAGAAGGCTGTGACCCACTCACACAAATAGGAAACATGAGCCAGGGACATCCACAGCCCTACAGAGACAGAAACTATTCTTAGCTTCATCTCCACCCTTCTCATTATGCTACATGAGATCTCATAACTGTTTTGGTTTTCTCCTTCTCTTGTGAGTGGAAGCTTTCAAGTTTTTGAGAAATTAAGCTTTCACTTTCCTCCTGTTAACTGTCCCTTTTAAGATATGGTACTATCTCCTAATGTTGATATATTGGGTTATACAGACCTTAAGAATAATTGCTAAGAAAATCAATAGAAAATGACCGGTTTCTGTAGCTCTGTTTTGTTGTGAATTTGGGGGGGTTGGGGGGGGTGGTTTAAGCATTCCACAGAATTCTATTGCAGAGGAAGAATATTTTTCAGTTGTGTTATTGGTTAACATCAATAAAAATTACTGGTTTTGACCAAGATCTGTGAAAATCCCCAGAAGAGGATATTCTGTCCATTTCTAATCTCCAATTTGAGCTATTAAGTTCTATTAAGAAACAGAACCGTTTTAGGAAATGGGGGCACACAATGTCTCGCAGACTTGATAGCAGAACTTCTTGCAAATGCCACCTGGGGAAAAAAAAAACAACCAAACAAACTACTATATTCCACTGCTACACAAACAAACTGAAACATGTCAAATTCTCTCAAAACAAACATCCTGCAATTATCGCACAGTTACGCTTACGCTTTTTTGCCTGGCAAATTGTCTTTAGCCATTCATATAGAGGGAACATAAATACTGGTTTTGGAAACTGTCAGAAAGGAAGAGAATAGTAAAGCTAAGGACAGCTTAATTAACTGTATATTTCTACCTGAAGGGCACTTCTAGCCAAGTGTTAATTATTTATATCACAGCACTGTTAAAAAAGATCAAGTTAGATTCTGCTATCCTTGAGGGTTGAACTTTCAGGAGAGTTTACCACAAGTCTCACTTTGTTTCCATGGAGCCTGCACCTATTTTATCTTGTCTTACATTTAAGTAATAAGATATTTGGTGTCAGAAGAGCAGTGTTTCTGTTTGTGTAGCATGCAGAACAATAGCGTTGAGATAAACCATTTGGATTCCTGTTTTTGTGTTGTCAGGCGGCAACTAAACATCACACGGCTGCTCACTCACTTCTCCCTCAGCAGGAAACAATCAGAAGAGTAAACCTGAGAAAACTCATGGGCTGAAATAAAGACAGTTTAACAGGTAAAGCAAAAGCAGTGCACACAGGCAAAGCAAACCAAGGAATTCATTCCCCACTTCCCATGGGCAAGCAGGTGTTTGGCCATCCACAGGATAGCAGGGCTACATCACACATAACAGTTACTTGGGAAGAGAAATGCCATCACTCCAAAAGTGTCCTCCCTTCCTTCTTCCCCCAGCTTTATGTACTGAGCATGACATCATACAGCATGTAATATCCCTAAGGTCAGCTAGGGACAGCTGACCCAGCTGTGTCCCTTCCCAACTCCTTGTGCAACCCCAGTTACTTGATGGTGGGGTGAGAAGCAGAAAAGAAAAGGCCTTGGCTCTGTAAGCACTGCTCAGCAGTAAGAAAACATCCCTGTGTTACCAACACTGTTTTCAGCACAAATCCAAAACACAGCCCCACACTAACTACTGTGAAGAAAATTAACTCTATCCCAGGAAAAAGGCCTGGGCAATAAAGTTTTCTGTTTGTTAATTCACTTCTGGTCTAAATCCTACGGTTGAGAAGCTCTATGCTACATAGTACCGTTATGAAAACAGTAGGAACGATATACTGTCTGAGATCAAAAGAGGTTTAGGCAAGGACCTGTTCCTTAGTAGATACACAGAGCAGAGCAAAATGTATCCTGGGTTACTACAGCAAAACTAATGCTTGCAGGGACATCTGGATCTAAGAAAGCTGTAAATTAAAAACAACCCCCTTTCCATGAACTTCTAGATGTCACCTCTTAAAGGAGAAGAACCACCTGTGTGCAGTTAATACTACTAAATTAAATGGAAAGGAACCAAAGCAGTTCAGCTGAATTTGAAGCCAGAATCATATATTACTACAGTATTTTTTGTTGTGGTTCTGTAATAAGGGAAAGTGTATCTTGGAGCCATGCAGAGAACAGCAAATTTACTATAACTGCCACAGACAAGTGGGCATGAAAAATGATCAGTTCCTAAAAGCTTTTAAAGCAGCAGTGTTTGTCCTTCTTGGCTTTATGAAGGTCATAAGTCTCTCTGGTATGATCTAAGAAATGCTATAACAAGGTTCACTTAAATGTAGCTGTGTCCTGAAACTGTGCTCAGAGAGAAAAGATTCCTTTACAGAAATAGCCACTCAACTTTTATCTGCAGGACACAATACTCTGCAGTGGACTTGTTCAGAGATGCTGCCAACTCCAGACCCCAGTCCAGTGACAGAATGATACATAGGACTTTTCCTGCCAGGAAAGCATTGTCCAAAACTAACATCATCTTCATTTACTATATACTTGGTGTAGACACTTCTTTTCTGTGGCTTTCACTAGCTATACATAGTGCATACCTAGATACACACACACACAAATATGCATCCCTATATTTGTATGTAGCTACATAATACATATACATATATACATTCATACACAGAGACATATATATATATATACACACACACGTATATTATTATTTTAGACATTATCTAGAGCACCATACAGTCTGGCCCAAGCAAGGCTACAGGCAAGGTTTTTATAATTCAAAACACAAGGAATGACCAAGTTAAAGCTGAATTTTCCTTCAGGCAACCCAGCTGCATCCAGTCTTTTCCTGCCATAGCTGTTCTATGTCCATGGTGACTTAGACATGCTGGCCACAGCATAAGGAAAACAAAGAATTGAGGCTACAAAATTGAGGCTACATCCAGATCCAGTTGCTTGAGGAATTGGCAGCTCTGTAGGTGCCTACATATTCCTGCTCACTGTATACCACCGTACATTCAGAAGCATACAACTCGTCTTGTGCAAAGCCTAATAAAAGAACTTGGTAACTAAGAGGAGTGTATTTTCCTGATGGCTTCTTCTCTGTATCCTTTGCAATTGCTTTGTAGCAGGTGAGTAACAGTAGAACAGATACCTTGTATAGTGACTGATGATCCTGATCGGTACCATTAGGTGTAGACTGCGCCTTGCAATGCTGTGTTATTCCACAGGAACAACAGTCATCAAAAATCTCCCAAATGCTGGAATTGATACTAGGAAGAATATCAATTTGAGCATCATAATGGTCCTGAGTTCAGAAGTGTTGTCATTTTGCCTGAAGCTACTTTTGGAATCAATCCAAAAATAATCCCCTTTTTGCAAGGATATCAGCTTGCTCTCTACTCTGTTGTCTCTTCCCAATAAAAGGTTTTTTTGCCTCCTGGTGGATGTTTCACTGACCTCTTCTTCAAAATGCTCAGTGATAGAAAATTCACAGCCTTTCTAAACAGTCTGTTCCAGGGCACTGTCAGTGTCAGTGCTCCTTAACTTACAGTTAAAACATGTGTGTTGCAGTCAATATAAGGTGCAATTCAGAAGGGGGCTTCATCCAGCTGAGTTCCTGCACTCTAGAAGACATGAGCACTTATACTATGTCAGAGAAAAATGAAAACAAATAGGAACTTCTGCAACACCTCTTTTACCTAACTCTTGCCATAGCACTGTCCTTTGGTAAGACAGTGATTTTTATGAAGGATTTTATGAAGATCTGCTTTACAACTCCTTTTTAAAAGGTGGGGCAAGGACGGCAACGGTCAGAGTAATTTGCACAATCTTTCAGCACTTCACTGGAGGGGAGGAAAAAGGGAGCACAAACATTTGACTAAAATCCATCTGGTTTTACATTTCATAATAATTTAAGTCAGTTTTGAAAATACTGCCACAAAAATAACCAAGGAAAGGTGAATTGCAGTCATCCTAGGTAAAGAATCTGATCTAAAGAACATGGATATCAAGATACACATTTCCATCAACTTTATAGAGGTCAGATGAGATCCAGAAGCCTTAAAGTGAGTGTTTATAGTCCTGTTAGTACCCTGAAATCAAAACCTATTTACTCAATCTTGAATAATGATGTGATAACAACCTTTTGAAATAATAGTAAAAGCAACTTTTTAATCACCTACTACGTTTATGCTAATACTTAAGTCAAGTTATGGAGTTATAAAGTATGTTATATAGTCCCAAACTAAAGTTTGACAATTAACCTTTCAAAGGAGCTCTGTAAAAAGAAGTCTCAGAGAAATCTAATGTGAGCAATTTATTATGAGTTCCTCAATCTGGATAACCTGGGATAAAAAAAAAAAAGTCCAGGTTAACACATCAATGCCAAAGGAGCAACTGTTGTTTCATGCTTTGCCTTTGCTTTAAAGGTACAGTTATTCCTTATCATCACACACTTGCTGCGAGAAGAGACAGATTCATAATAATATGTCATTTTTAGAGTGAGATATGAAACATATCATCTTCGAAGATAGATTATTTCAATTTCAGACTTAGTAAAACTGCTATAGTGAGGATATTCTGTCAGTTCAAGAAAGCAGACCAGAATTTCTGCTTTCTTTATATCCCATGACCACACTTAAAGATCTGAATTGAGCCTAGGTGTTCCAGGTAGAATACAGTGTATAAACCTAATTTTTTACTGATAATGAAGATAAACGTTAAAGTATTCAATCCATGCTCACAAAATGAAGTGCATTATTGCAATGGCTAATATGAGGCTAAAAAACATAATTGAAGAATACTCATGTCCTGTAGACCAAGCTCAAACCACCAAAAAGCCCATAGATATTATAACCCAGCTATTTCTTCATCATAATTTTTTTCACTTTTTTTTTTTTTTTGGTAATTTACACTCCATATCAAAGGTATAAAGTCTCAGTTGGAACCTGAAACCAAGCTCCAAACACAATAACAGTCACAGTTAGCTCAGGGGAAGTGTGAGAAACAAGAGCAGAATCACACTTTCTGACAAGTGTGGATTCACAAATCAATGGAGACAGGAAAGAGCAGCACCAAGCTTTGGAAGTTTGTGTTGTGGTTTGATAACCATCAATCATTTAACCATTCCTCCAGCTGTAGTAAAATTTGAAGGACTGCAGAACTGCTGGTTTTGTGAAATGCCACTGCAGCCACATTTCACACACACAGCCCCACACCCACACCCACCCACCCCCAAAACCACAGTAACACACTCACACAACTTTCTTGTTGTTAATCCAAAATAAAGGTTCTCTTGGCAGCTCTGAATAAAGAAGCACAGGGCAGGTTTTCACAGATTCTTCTAGAGCACATAGATGCTTACAAAAGAATCAGCTAAAAAAATTGCTTTGGAGAGCCCAACAACATAGAGGGACAGCTGAACTCTGAAGAAAGGCTGACCAAATTAAACACAGTTAAACTGTTGGTCCCTCAATACCACTTCTGAGCATGTTTGTAAGAAAGGTCACAAACCTCAGTTCCAGTGAATCCCTTGCTGTTAGGTGCAGACTTAATGAGGACAAGATGACTGTGCATAAAGTCATGCTAGAATCACAGTCCTCAAGTCTGTTGGTAAAATCTCCTTTTACCAGTGAATGCAGTAAGAGCTTTGACAGGCTTTTCCATGGATCTCAGCCTCTGCACATGAAGTAAAGGTAGCAAATCAGCCCTTCTTTTGCCTCAGGACAAATCAAATTTACAGATGTGAATAAACCTCATGCTGCTCTCAGCTGTATGGACTATCCTCAGCTGTGAGAGAAGCAGTGCAATTCAGGCTGTTGGCAGACTTGCCTCTACAAAGAGAAAAGAAATATGTGTTTCTTTGGCTTCCTTAATATATTTCTTATGTTGATGCATGAAGTGACCTAGTGACAATGCCACCATTCTATAAACATGGAGTAAAACTCACTTCAATTAACTTTCTGAATAAGAGAAAAATATATTATTATTTAATCTAGTTTGCAATTACACAGTTGGAAGATCTTTAGGAGGATATGAAGGCTAAATTTAAGACTGCAGGGACTCATTTTAGGTTACTCATTTTAGGTTATTGTCATAGTTTCTGAGTACTCATTGAGACAGAATCTTGGATCTCATTGAAGTTCAAGAAGCATTTGGGTGCCTCACACTTATCAACTCTTTTCAAAAGTGCAAATGAAAGAGAAGAGGCAATTTATCTAAACTCAGATCAGTCCATCCACACTAACACCCTGATTTTGTAACTGGCAAAATATCTGAAGTTTGATGACTGAGGAGTAGCTGATGCAAACATCAAATGTTGGTGGTAGGAAATATTTCAGCATGATAAAAAATTCTGTTCCCAACTATGAAGTGTGCGTAGAAGAGAACTGTAAAAATGTCTCGTGTCTGTCTTTTAATCACTGATATGCACAAATTTTGATATAAAGATACAAGTACCATAGCCACTTCTTCCTTTTCCCTAAACAGAAGAGCAATGAATTTAATGATTTATACAATGTACTCCTAACATACTCAGAGATGAACAAATGTGCAATTACAGCAACAGTGATAATAAAGATACTAAGGTTCTGGTTCTCTCTGCACACTGGAGTTGGGCAGTAAGCAGCAATTTACAAAGGAGTCCTATGAAAAGGACAGTAAACTAAATATGTGCCTGATTTATACTAGTCACAAGTCAATGAGTGTTCACTCTTCTGCACTTGTACACAAACACTAACACATACTGAGTATTGCTCAAGACATTAGGAAGTTAAGGGGAAAAATAGTAAACCAAATAATTTCTTTCCACATAACTCTCCCTTTCCTGTTGTTGAGATAAACAAGAACTGGGGCTGCTGTTCAGATTTTGGAGCTGTCTGCAGTCAGCTCTGAAGCAGTTGCTTGCAGGCAAAAGAGCACATTGTGCAACCTCGTCAAGAATTATCTCGGTGTGGGAATAAAGAGAAACACTGACACCAGAAGAATGTGCACTGGTTTGCTTTAGAGCTCACATCGCAGTTTACAGCAGCAGAAGGCCAAATGTTTACTATTCAAGGCACCGAGGCTGTGCCTGATGAGATGAAAATTCCATGTCGGATAAGTGCTCAAGTGAGACAACTTGCTTTTATTTCTACTTTCTAGAGCATGCAGTGAGAGATGGCTGGTACCCCCAGTGCAAGCTGCCACCAAAAATCAGCGCATTAGGAAAATTTACCCTGGCACTTGAGCTATTTCCTTCCATTAGAATAGGAAATCCTGATAGAGCGGTTGCAACAGTAACCACCATGGAGATGATGAGCATGTTGGGTTGTAATTCCATTGCATGTTGGAATTGTATCACTTTACACCTGCTAAGAATATGTTTTTCTTGCTTTAGACACCACTTCCTTTCTATTTATTTTTTCCCCTTTGCCTGTTTGATACACACCTGAAGATGCAGCTTTACCAACTAAGGGAAGATCCCCAGCATCCTTGAAACCAAGCATGAGTGCTTCATGTTTGTTAGGAAGATGTTATCCCTACATATTTAAAAAGATTTTTGATTACAGAGTACTCACGAGCTGTTACAATCTGTCTCCTGAAAAGGTGGAGAGAGTATCAAAGCTATCTGCTTTGGGGTTTCATATATATATGTATCCATGAATAGGGGAGGTGGTTAACCCTCACACTTGTTTCAGTTGATCAGAAAATCTCTTTCATCTCTTAGACATATTCTAAGTGCTTTTATCAGTAACAAATGATTGGAGTACACACTTTGGTGGAAGCCTGTCACCAGCTTCTTGCCACACTTTTTTGCTTTGATAATAAATACAAATTAGCACCCAAATGCATGCAAAACTATATTAACTATTTTGACATTTTAAATAATGTGGCTCATTTTACCTACAGGAATCCACTATTTGGATGTGAAAAATATGATTTCCTGTCTCCTTCACTATGTTCTGGTTCACATACATTATATAACATATTTGTAGAATATGGCTGGAGACAAGACATCCTACATCCTACACACTGAGCTATTGGCAGTGTTCACAGCCAAACCCCTCCAGCTACCTAGTATTTAGCAGCTCTTTTAGCATCCCACAGTCATTTGTTCATTTTTCTTCACAATGTTCCCTGAGAGGTAAGTCATGTTCCTCAGTTAAAAAAGGAAATTACTAAACTATTCAGGCACAGTACTTTTGAAAAGGGACCCCTATTCTTTTAAAACAAATCAGGTCTTTTAAATGCTGTCCAGCTATTTGGAGGGAGTTCTAGACCTCTGTCCCTCTGAAGGTCAGAAATCATCATTCAATTTCTATTTTAAAAGTATCCATAGCTAGTATATGCTCATTTTTAATACTAACATCGCTGATTTTCCATTGCCTTGGTGCCCTCTGGGTCTCCACCCTTTTTTTTTTTTTTTTCCAATCTAAATAAAGCATGATTGGTTTCTGTGAAGAAATAGTCATTTTCTCTTCCTCGTGTCCCTAGTATCAGGAACGGAATGCTTTCATCTGTGCTGTCTTGGATTGTTATGTTTTAATTTGCAGAGCCAAAGCATGGAGCCAGCTGGTGGGGATAAAGCCAGCAAGCAGGCTGCTCACCTCACTGTTGGGATGCTCCATACTGGAGCCACAGGGTGTGCAGTGTGGCTAATGGGATTGAGTGTGAGGTGTGGCATCTGGGCTAACATGTTCATACAGACCTGTCTGGAAGAGGAACTGTATAACCAGCCTGAGCTACTCATGCAAACCTGTGGCTAAACAAGCCAGCACCCTTTCTACAAGACTAGGCCCTAACTACACAGGTTAATTTCTATGTTTCTTAATCCTGAAATTAGGCTAGATATGCTTATGAATAATTGAACTTCAAGCTCTTCTTTTTCACATGAAGGTGTGACTAGAGTTTTTCTCCATATGTTTAAAGCATATAGTTTGCTCCTGTGGGAGCATTACAAAAACAAAGAACCAGGTGAAATACAACACAGAGAAAAAGACCCTACTTTACATGTACCCAGATCTAGCTGTTCTTTGTAAAGTAAGGGTGTGAAATTTAGCGCAGTCCCATTCAGACCTCAACTCTGCAGGCAATACGTATATAACCTTGGATAAGTCACCCACATATAAAACTTCACCAGGATTTAAGAATCTAATTTCCAAGAGAACCTATAGACCGTGGGCACCTAACTTTCTGTGAGGACCTGAGACTGAATAAAAATGTGTCTCTATCTTCCATGCACTAAGAATAAAGTAAACTGCTTTTCTTCTACAATTTTCTGTTGTTTTCTTACCTTCTCATAACCTAACATCTCTAGGATCAGGATGTCTTGCTCTGGTATGTGGAACGGAGTCTCACATGAGGGACAAACTTGATCTGTTTCATCAGGCCCTGAGGAACATGGGACCGAATTGTCATGCTGTATCTGCAATGGCATCTGACAGCACATCTTTCTCTGCACTAATGGATTGTTAAGAAATAACTATTCTTCAACAGTTCTCCTCTATCCTGATTTCTTAAGACACAGAAAGTTCCTGTGATCCTCTATCACTTATGTCCCCATCTGCCTTGGTAGCTTTTAACTCTACTGGCCGTTTTCAACCAAATTTGTCACAGACTTGAAATTACAATGTTCCTATAAGTTTAATAATGAGGTAAATGAGTGAGATAAAAAAAAAATAGTTCTACCTTCCTTCTGAAACCAATTAATCTTTACCATTAAGTTTGTCTCGATCATGTATCAGGAATCTCAAACACAGACCATATTCCTTATCCTAGTCAAGAAACCTCATTATGATGGATACTCTACAAATACATAAATCTCAGCCCCAGGTATTTTGTGATACACCTTCATGATATGAAAGTGTCTCATCTTATTCTCAGTTAGAACCAGAAACTGAAGATCGTGCTGTATAAGAACAAAGTGAGCGAAACAACCATAAAAATTCTTTGAAGACATCTGGGAGAAAAACCCCCAACATTATTAAACTCAGTGGTTTTGAAACAAAAGAAAACCAGAATAAGCTAGGTGAGTAAGCCATTTATCTAGGCCAGCCCAATCTTGCAAGAAAGGAAAGGTCCAAAAGACATTAATTCCATTTCTGTGTTATTATCCCCAAAATACATCATGGCAATTTGGACATATAAAATGTCTTCAACAAGCTTGGAGAGTAACATGTTGACAAAGAAATATGTGTTATTAGTTTGAGCTGCTAGGTCACCCATGGGACAGCAATACAAACAACCTGGGTAATATAGCCAAAAAATAAGCAAGTGGTTCAGACTGTGAGCAGAGGGAGGGGTGGGGGGGAAGAAGAAAAAAAAAAAAAAAAAAGTAATCACTAATGTAATGAAGAAGGACAGAAAATGAATACCAGGTTGAGAAGAAACATGTTTGTGGAATAGGTGTGTCAAGAGAGATAGCTGCATAGTTCATCTAAATGACAATATGAATGCTCTCTCCTCAGGCTTTGTTTCTTTCTCTGTCTTATATATTTATTTTTTTCCTGTTGTCTTGCTTACAGCAAGTTGCTGGAAGGGAAACAGTGTGAACCAATGATTACTATCTCGCTAGTCTTTTAAGTCTTCAGACTTCTCCCCTCTCCTGAGGCAACGCAGAAAGAAACAAATAATCAGTTTAAGGAATGTGGTAGCATGGAAAAGAAAGAAATGCACCACAGGGATGAATGTTGTGGTTTTCATTCAACCCTTATTTATAGATAGTTTAAAAGGTGAAAGGTGTTATCTACGGGGCTGCAGTTAAGTTATAGGCTTAAGCTATTCCCAGCTGCTTATTGCTTTTTGCTACTTCTCAACGACCTGCCAACTAAGGAATCATATATCTATATATTATTTCAACTCCATCAAACTGTACTTTGATGTTATTTTTAGTCAGATCTATGACAATAAGGACTGCAATTGAAGGAAAAAGGTGCAGAAAATCTTTCAGTGCTTCCATTCAAGACAAAAGCATGAAGAAACAGAAATATTTGTATCCACCTGTGGAGTAGTAAAGCCTACTAGGACTGTAACGAACCTAGGAGATGGGAAAGAAAAGCTGTGCTTCAAATGCTAAATGTCTTTACAGGGCCTTAGCCTAAGCAGTTTTGGAGATCAGTACCCTTAGCAGTCCTTCTGTGGTTTTAAAACTACAGATTTACAATAATTTCAGTGAATCATTACAGGAGCTGAGGACATTGTTGAAGGGACGGACTCTCACTTCCAGAATCATAGTCATAAGGAAATTTGGACTGGAAAGGACCTCCAGAGGAAAATTTGTCTTTGAGTTTCAGAGTATTTTCTTTTAATAAAAAACTGAAGAATCAACTTATAAACCAAAGACAAATCCTGGGATATTCAAAATGTGCTGAATGCTAACTGAACACTCTCACTACTTAAATAGAAAGAGCAGACTGATGGCTTTTGAAAATCTCATCCTCAAAGCCACCCAGAGAGTTTATTCTATGCCTCAAGTCCAATACAAGTTCACATTCCAATAGATATATTGTAGTGTTGAATTTTAAATGACCTGTAGCATAAAATTCAGTGTTTCTCTATAATTATATCAACTTTCTCCTTAAAAACATTTTCTCACCTTCAGCTTGTTTCTCAATGTTCCTCCCTAATTCTAACTAGTTTTTGGTGTCTATGAACAAGAGGCATTTGAAAAGCCTCAACAGGATTTCCTGCTAGGCATTCAGTATTACCACAAAAATATGCTGCCCACTGTGCTGAAAAGGTAAAGATCTAAACAAATGCTTTCCTTTCAACATGACACAGTAAAAGGAGGCAAAATGTTGAGAGAGAGTGTCAACATAAAATTAAAAAAGGTTCCCATACTTGGTAGCTCCATTTCTTTACATCCTCTGTGATTAGGTAGAAGTAACTTATGGAAATCTTGCCCAGAAACTTAAGGCAGCAAGGTGAGGTTTTACAGATATTTCTCCTGAATTCTTTATTGATTTTAACTTATTATTCCTAGATTTTCTTTTTTTTTTTTTTTGGTGTTGCCACTTACCCTTTCTCTCAAATCAAGACAAACACCCAAGATCTGAGTTGACTCACAATGTCTGCATTACATGCCTACTGTAAAGCAGTAACCATACATTATTAGCTAAATTACATGTACAACTTGTAAGTGAAAAAAAAAAAAAAGTCAATAAAGGGTGTGAAAACTGTAACGTGTTAAGAGACTTTTCCTCCATAGAAATTTTCCATTTGTGGTGACACCTCTTCAAGGCCAGACTAGACATGGACAGACCAACAAAACAAGTACATCTACCACATATGTAAGTGGTGCTAGGCAGGCTCAGATTTCTAGACCAATATCCCTTCATTGATAGTGACAACCAAATTTACCTCCAAAGTTGGTCAGAGGACACCAAGGGAATAATTACAAGGACAGCTAAGATTTTCTGCTCCACTCCATCTCCCATGAAAGGCTGGACAAGCTCTGTAGAACATATGCTATGAAGAGGAAGAGGGAAGACGAACTCAGATGGCCCTACAAAAAGTAGGCATGCTGTGGACCTAGGAACATAGGGCATGGAGCAATATATCACTTTCCTGCCATGCATTTCCAAGGAAAGACTGGAACTGGAAAGGTTCAGAGAAAAGCAGCAATGCTTAGCAAATGTATAGAAAAACCTGCAGATGATAAAAGACCTTGGAAACAGGAGGACCATGAAGAGTATGAATGGGAACTGATTGTTCATCTCTTCACAAGTACAAGATTTAGGGTAAGCTGCTAGTTACCAAGTTAAAAAAAACAGGGAAAAAACAATTGCTCCACAGGATGTAGGATACTTGTACAATGTATAGCTAAAGAATGTTGTAGAAGTTAATAGTTTATACTCATTCAACAGTAGAGTGATTAAGTTCATAACAGAGAATCCACTGACAATTGTTCACTAGACATTTGCACATGAACACAGTTAGAAACTGGGCTAGAAAAAATACTTTTTTCCTTTTTTAATCTGACCTGTTGCATCTTTTCTTACAATCAAGGAGGATGCTCATAACCAAGGTGGCTTCAACCCACTGGCATTCATCTTTCCCGTGAAAAAATGTCATCAGGACTGTACTGACTATCACATGCCACTGCATTGGGAAAGTCTGACAAATACTGAGATTAAATCCCCTTCCTCCACTCCAATGAGATCAACCTAGAGAGAATCTGGTAAGATTTCCTCATCACCAGCAAAACAAATTCAGATATTTCTTGCTTTCCAGCTGGCATGCAATCTCTCTGCTCTCTTTCAAATGACTTTTAAAAACACTGTTTTGTAGCCCTTGTTTCAGAGCCGGCCACTTGGTAAAAGTGAACATCAGAGCTGGGAAGAGAAGTAGCAAATGGATTGGGAAGCATGGCTCATACTGAGATTTCTGGAAAAGGTATTTTCTGTTTTTCTGGTTCATTGGTTGAGTTTGTTTTTCAGTTGGGTTTGGGGGAGGGGGCTGAATTGTGTGGTTGTTTTGGTTGGTTTTTTTTCCCAGGTTGTTGACAACAAACAGTTTCTGTAATAATTCTGTGCCTAATTTGATTTTCAAGCTGTTAGAGACCTGGCACCAGCATAGCGGGTTTTTTCAGTGCTGAGGAATTTTTCATCTGAGAGATTAAATTAACTTTGTCTTTTCTTCTGCACTCTGCTGAACAATGTTGAGAAATGTAGAGCAAAAGCAAAAGGAAACAAAACCAAAACCAAAGGGCCCAAAGGTCTGGCCATGCAGAGAAAAGCAGGCAATTAGATCTTCTCTTTAAACTGACCACTGGAATTAGCAATCCTTAGGGGGAGACACAAACCTGAAACATAGGTGAGACACCCTTGGTTGTTTTTTGCTGAACTCATTATCTGATGCTCACAAACAATTTATCTGGAACAGAAAGTATTAAACCATCACTTATAATTAACCATTCATCACAGAAAATTAAATAAGTATATAAACCTCGGTGCTCACAGTCCTATTCCTGCTGAGACAGAAATGCCAAAATTCAGAGGCCTATAGTTAGCTATACTTCGGTAGCATAAAAAAAAGTTTGGAACTCACAGGCATTACTCAAAGAGATATACTGTACCTTTGGATAACTGAGTAAACTGAATATAATTCATAAGTGATGTCAGACTTGCTGCGCAGGAGGGTAAGCGCCACGGGAAACCCTGCTTTTTGCTGATTGTTTCTGAACATCTTGGTCAGGACTGCACTTGGCATAGAGCTTCTTAAGCACCAAATGCTGCTATAAACACTCTGCAGTGACCACTACATAAACACTGCCTAACTACTATGGTTAACGACAAACTATAATGAAAGCACTTCAGATATTAGTTAGAACAGTAGTCTATACCAACTGATGAACATCATGCTTAATATAAGCCTTGGAGAATGTATGTAGAAGGACAATACATATTCTGAGACTGAAGAGACCAGGTTTCAGAACCTAGCACTTCCACAGGACTTTTCCCTGACCATAGACAAGGGGCTTTGTCCCAGTTTGGCTTTCCTTGGGACTGGAGGATTCAAGCCAAGGGAGATCAAGACAAAGATCAGCTTTTGGAGCCCAGGCACAGCCTGACTGCACTAGCATGTGCCCACTTAGCCTTTCCATGACTCAGTTTACCATCTTTGAAAAGGACTAAGAGTTGTTATCACTTGCCTAAGTAGCATGTAAATAAACTATGGGGCTTGGAAAATAGCAACTGCAGAAGTTTGGAGCCAGAACTTTCACAGTTCATCATCCTCGTTGTTCAATGGCGAGCTGGTTTTCCAAGCAGGCCTTGGGTGTTGTGAGATGACTCACTTGAACACATTTTGGCTCTTATTTTTGTGATGTGAGCCTTGTTTCCTAAGCCATCAAAGACTGCACATACAGTGAGATACTAAGGCTGAAAATTAAGTGCTAAAGCCTTTGTTTGACATGCAGGACCACTAATTGCTAGACAGAACAAGCTTTTGAATACCCTTGACATTTTCACTGAATGCACACCTGTGGATGCTGTATTTTGCTTCCCTTATTCTATTTCCAGGAATTACTGCCAGGAAGGGAAAAAATGCAAATCCCTTTTTCAGGGCTTTAACTTTCAGAGAGAAATGGAAAGATAGAGCTCGGGTCTTGATGCACTTGTGTAAAGGAGATAAATCAAATCTTCTAATGCAGAAGAAGGAATACACACATAGAGGGTCCTCTGTACACTAGGAAAGAGAGGTTGAGAGAAAACCTCTATGGTGCAAATGCCTTTTATCAGGCAACCTAATAAATGCCACATTCAGTAAATGTAAAGTGTGTGATTTTATCTACAGTGAACTTTATTTCCTCCCTCCCTCATTCATTTCTGAATGGAAAGGCAAAAAGCAGGGACCAAACCTGTGACTGATTTTGTAAAGTGCAAGTCACTACTGAACTAAACATTCTGCTTCTAGTTTAAGCTATGTGAAAATCGCTAACTTTTTACATAGAGTCCTGACTCAGAAGGGGCTTCCTGGGAAGACTGAAGAGACAGGAGTGCAGTGGAGACTTGCCCTCCTGCCTTTTTATCTTGCCTGGTGTTGCAGTCAGCAGAGCAGAGAGTGCAGCAGAACCCTGCCTCATCCCGACAGCTGCGGGCCTCAGCTCTTTGCCTGTCTAGTAAACAGGAGTCACTCCTGATTGCTCCAAAGGGTAAATCAGGTTGTGCATACCAAAAAATGGTGTGTTGGACATCATGTGAGAAGAATGAAATATACAACTGCCTGCACTGGGACATGAGTGAATTTCAACTCATTCAAACCTGCACGGAATGCAAAAGGCTGTTTCATAGCCTTTATGGTTCAAGGGTGTTGTAATGCACAGAGTGCTTGGGAACCAGAGTGTTGCTCAGAAAAAAAAATTATCAATTATTAATTCAATGTCCAATTATTAATATATATAACAATATAGATTCAAATTCAATCAAAACCATCAGACAAAAGCAATGACTGCTTCCAAAAGCAGAAGATGTGTGCATATAAGCAGGTTAAGCAACATACTCCTTTTGTCTGCACTGAACTGGAAGGATAAAAAGAGCCAGGAATCAATGGTCTTACCCTCCCCACTGTTACACATCAACCAGAGGAAAATAATTCATGACGATTAACAAAAAATAAAAAAAAGGCTTTCTAAAGAAAAGACTGATTTTTCCCCGTTTAATTGATTTTGCTTTCACTTTCTTTTCTACTTCCTCTCCTTGAATGAACTGCCAGAGGCAGTAGCATAGGTACTTTAATACCAAAATTACCCTGAAAAATATGTTTAATCACAAACCTCAAAGTTTTTGGAAGAGAGAGTGTATAGAATCTTTCAGCACGTGCAAGGAAGAAATGTTCTGAGTTAGAATGGCTGAAAACATTTTGTGAGAAGTTTCTTTTTTTATTCCTGTAATTTTAATTTTCTTTTTAGGTGGGCTCCCTTCCTGCATTAGGACCATTTTTAGGTTAGTCTAACACCTCACAAACCAGTTTGACAGGTCAGCACTGCAGTTTCACCCTCAGTCACAAGGCGATGCTGAGGAGCAGGTTGATAAGGTGATCCCCAAGTGGTGCCACATTTGCCCTGCTCTCCCCGTAGTTTATGTCTTCCTGCAGACAGTCAACAAGAAGGCTCTTTGGTACAACACATAATCCGCTGAGAACATAGCTCAAAAGCAGGACCTGGAGTCCTGAGCCCCATTTCAATGCCTTCTTCAGTCGCATGCTTCCGAGACCTCGAGCATTTGTGCTAAGACAGAGATGAGGGAGAGGCAGCTTGGCTGACCTGCCAGCTTTCAAAAAGCAGCTCAGGACCGAGTTGATGAAAGAATAAAAATAAAAGCAAACCAGCTGATAAAAGTATAACTTAGGGATTTGATAGTAGGTGGGAAAGAGCACTGCAGAGTGATGACTGCAAAGTGATAGACAGAGGTTTCCATTTAACACATTGTCATCTCAATCTTGCAGTCCTGGTCTAAAATGTCGGGGTAGATCCCACATACAAAGAGCAATTAAAAAGTAGCAAAAGAGGAGAAATAACTACACAGCCCAGGGTATGAAACACAGAAAGGGGAGCAGGGTTTGTTTAAGTGTTCAGCAATCTGCAGCACAGATAACTTCCGCTCACAATCTGATGTTCCTGATGGTAAAGGGAAAAAGGCAAAAATGAAAACAGAAAGGAGTTTTTGGCATAGTTCAAGGAAAAGTTCCATCTGCAGGTACAATTGACACTGTTTAAATTCCAAGAGTACAAATGCCAAGAAACTTACAGGACTGTCAAGCAATCAGGGGATCCTCTTTTGACTCATCCTAATCCTCTGAGATAGTTGCCTGTATCTTGTGAAGACCCAGTGCCCTTCAGTAAAGAGGACGATGACATAAGAAAGACCTTTGTAGCTCTGCTCTTAGGAACCTTTATAGGAATGCACAGAATGAGAAAATTTCAATTTTAGTCTATCCACAGAGGAACTATTGAGAATACACAAGAGCTGAAATCCTAAAAAAAAAAAAAAAATATCACTGAGAGCCTTATGTGAATGGAAGCAAAAGCCTATTGAAGGAGTAGGTGTCACAGAGAGCTGTTGGTGACTAAAAAAATATAATAAAGGATGAGGGAAAGCCTGGATCACTGATTTTCCATAGGATAAACAGAGAATACAGTGTGACATAGGAAGGGATGTAATGGAAAGCAAAAAACTGAGCTGACAGAAGGAGGAAGAAAAAATACACCCTAAGGTCCATCCTGATGCTTCCAGCTAACTAGTTGTACAAAATGTGAAAAGTATTGAAGATAAAAGGCATCATGGAGAGGCTATTTAGTGTTAGGGAAATTTTAACGATTAGGGGAAATTGCAATGCAGATATCAACAATGATGAGCCATGAAAAAGAAAGAACACATGACAGGACAGTGGGCAGAGTAAAAGATAAATGAAGTCACTGTTCATTTGGGTTCTGATTTCTGCTTTTCATCTCCAGCAACAAAATAGGTCATTCACATGTAACTTATTCTCTAAAAACACTCCAGACTGTTGTTGTATTCTCAAAACCCGTATCTTTAAACTGATGATAATTCACAAACTACTTATGCGAGATTTAATTTCATTTCAAGCCATCAACTGAACTGGAATAGAAAACCTTCATTTCCTTAGCAAAACTTTGTGCCTCATAAAGGTTTTATCTGTTGCTATGGCAAAGGCTTTACCCAGAGGAGTTACTTGTAGAACACCACAAGAAGGCAGAGTTTTTCAGTTCCTTTCACATACACATTTTCATACCACAGACATTTTAATTTAATCATAGTTTCCCTTCATTCTTCAGAGAGCTTCTTTTATTCCCAAATAAGTTGCATGTCTACCTCAACAGTATGGAGGGTTCCTTCTTATCATCGTCCCCAATGTAAATCAGAATCTACTTTTAATTACAGCATATCAACTGTTTCTCTTTGATGACATTCAAGTGCTTATTCCAAATTGAAAGAGCAATAGAGCAACTGCCATGGTATTTTCATACATAGAGCGATGACCTTTTTAATATTATTTCATGGAAACAATGGAGTTACATTCATCAGGTTATATTGAAACTTGCTGCTGCTTCTTTTCAGACATTCCACTTTCAATTCACAATGACATTTGATAGGAGACATAAAAATGTCAGTAGATCAGCTCTTTCAGCTACCTCATCTAACAAGAATCCTCCCTTTCCCTGTTTCTTTTTACAGTACTATGTTGTTCACTCATTTGGGCCTACTGCAATTTGCTTATTAAATATGGAAGATCTTCATTATGCAACCAGGAGCTGAATCATGTAAGATTAACACAAAGCCCCTGTGAGAGGACTTTTTTTAAACACTATTAATATTAATAGTATGTGCAGCTCACATATTTTTCTACTTTCCAAACTCAAATGTCAATACAGTGGATAATTTGTACTTTCCTTCCTTGCCTTCTTTGTCTTCTTCAAAGAAAGGATGACATTCAACTTAACTAAAAGCAAAACTTATGATCCATTGTAGCATTCCAAAGAGTCATGGTCATAATGGACTGTCTTGCCTGGCCATTGGTACCTGAGGAAATGGGTAAGAAGAATAAGGATTTTATTCTTTGTGTTGACTTATGCAATGTCATAAATCACACAGGACTTAAGTAAAGGATTTAGTGATGACCTAATGAAAAGGGCTGTAATAGCTAACTAATAGGAAACTGGATTTGAACACTTGCAGAGAACTGAAGGAAAATTTAGATGATCAGGTGGGATTCAAAGATGACAGCATGTTGAGGAGGAGTATCTAAGATCTAATCAGTAGGCAATATGAGGGAAGAAAAAGTCCTCATGACTCAATTTCAAATCTCAGAGAAGTTCTAAAATGAAACACTATGGCAATTATTGTATTGTTCCCTCTGCACTTCCCCATCTCCATTTCTGACTTCTCCATGCTGCATGTGCCTCCTGCTCAAGCAAAATACAGCAGAATTGTTGTATCTGTTGCTGGAAAGCAATGACAGCAAGCAGTGAGGCTTGACTGCTTCACCAGCCTTAAGCAGTGGCTTCCATAGGAGACTGTCCTGAGGAACTCATTGTTGGATTACTTTATTGTCAGTGTAGAGACAAGCCCTTGCCCCTTTTTGAGAGGGTCCCTCTATTCCCTTCTCCAGGATTGTTACTTCTTTTACCATCATGTAAAATACAGAACCAATTGTTAAAGCATCTTTAAAACTAGTCATCCTTTCTCACAAAAGCAGGCACCTGTTAATTGGCACACAAAATCCTTTCTCTCTGGCACATCCTGTTTCATGATCAAGTAATATAAATATTTTCCTGTACATGGAGGCAGCTTCAAAAGAGAAAGACCAACCTATAGTCTGCTACCTGTATCACTCTAGGGAGAGAAGATATGGAAAAATATCAGATAGAGACTGAATAATCCGAGTCTTCTGTTTATTTCAAGTTTTCTGTAAAAATAGAGGAAATCATCATTACCAACTCCTTCTACAGCTACATCTTAAAAGAGAGCAGCATCATAATCCAGTCTCTGGAGGGTTCACTCCACATTCACGAGCTGTTCTGGGTGACTGCTAATAAAATTTATGAACATTCAAATTTATATTTTAAGACCACAGTCCAGCAAGAGAGAATGAAAGTTTACTATGATCATGTTGATTGTATGGCACTGAAGCTATAAAAGAGTAAATATACTTTGCAGTATTATACAGCTAATCCTAAACCTGTCATTTAGGTCAGGATGAGACACAGTTCTCTTCATTCATACTGATACCAAGCGACAGCTTGTGCATAGCTGCTACATTTAGAAATGATCATGGTGATTGTCTATTCAGATACTTTGTTTAATGCAGGACAGGCAATTCTTCTGGGTTTAATGTTTTTAAATACTAGGTTTTTCTTCCTTGTCTTCATTCTTGATCTTCCTACTTCTTTTCTGCTTCTGGTACACACCTGGGCCTGAAACCAAAAGATTTAAAATAAAAAAGAACTAAGAAATAAATGTAAGTCTAGAAAAAATATTACATGACTGGAAGCAAAACACAGAGGAGTTGTAAGAAAGGAGCTTGTTCATGTTATATTTCATGTCTCATTCCTCAGGCTGAGGAGGTCCTCAAAATTTTGAGGCACTGATCTAAAGTAAAACAGGTTAAAAAATTGATTTATCTTTACCATACACTGAGAAATGGAGCTTGAATCATTTAACCCACTGGGACATCTTCTGATCCAAGGTGGTTGTGGCTTAACTTGAAGTCAGAAAACAATAAGCAGCTCTCTCTTCTGTGATGGCTATAAAAACCTTACGTTTGCATATACAAGTAAATTAATCTGTGTTCTGGGAATGACTCAGAGAAAATGAAATCAATCACATTTATAAGCATCCTGTGACCTTTACCCATTTCTCTGGAAAAGAAATAAAATGAAGACAATTGTACCTTGGTTTCCACAGTGTTGATCTGGGTGTTTGATAGGAATCTGACTGGGAAATGATACCGACAGCAAGATAACAAGAAAACCCATTTATCACTGTGACAGGTGCTCAGTTTTATATGAGTTTAAATTACCAGTGATGGAGTAGGGTTGTCTTTCTCTCATCTCAACCTCATAACCAATGTTTAGACTCAACTAAAGTTTCCATTTCATAGTAATCAAGTTACATGGAGTCAAATTGTTATTCATGAATTCAAGGAGGTTAAGGCTTGAGATTCATTAATGCGATGTTGTCAGCCACAGTGAGCGGGTCCATGGCCTAGAACAAAGTGGTAATTGGTAAATCTGAATGCTGGGTTGTTAATGGCTATTTATTAGCCTCTAATACATTCTGTGTTATTTAGTCTTACAAGATTTGACACTAGATATTTCTAGAGTCACAACACCCTGACAGTTCACCTTTCTTGCACATCAGTGGAGGCGTGCCAGAGCTTAACTGTGATATTGAGGAAAAGAAATACAAATCACCACTTCTTGTGCTGCCATGCAATGTGATCTTCCCCATTTGGGCACCCAGGGACTTAAGGAGCAGTCCTGAAAGCTGGGGCTTCATTTATAGACAAGGCAGTGCCAGCTGTCTCATTTCTATGCATGTACTGAGTAACCTCAATTTGTTTTGGTCTAAATCAGAGGTAGGTGTTTATTCCTATCTTAGGGAAATTCTACTCACCTGACTGTTTTGAAAAAGAAAAATGAAAAGAAACAAAAACATGCTTATGGTTTCTCTTCAACTTGACGTTTTCTCCATCAAGAGCAATTTCTTCTGTTTACTTTTGAAGCAACAAATGTTACAAGGCATCAGTCTGTAGTAGATATATCTTTTTTCACAAGTCCATTTCATGGTAAGCTAGATTGTTAATACAAATGTTTGCAAGAGCAAGCCATATTCACAGCATGACACTCAGCTAGATGAAGAGGCAGTGTAAAGTTAGACGGGATTCAGCTGAGTCATCAGGTCCATCACAGGCTATCAAAGTCCTGTCAACAGTTGCCTCTTACAATTCCTTCCATTAATATATCTCTGTGCTTATCTGTGCTTACATAGGCAGGTTTCTCATCATTCAGTATAGGATACCCTATCATGGCTCTAAAAACAAAGTGGGTTTTTTTCTGATTTCTAACCTAAATACATTTATACATACTTTTTTCTTTGTCCACTTTGCCATTTATCTCATACCCATCCCACAGGTTTTCTCCTGAGGAATTTAGAGAGGGCAGTCCAAAGCCCTAAGTTTATTAGGTTAAAAAAAGAAAACAAAACTGTCATTCTCCTAAAGACATCTTCAGTTCTTTCATTGTTCTCTGCACCTGTTTCTTGTTTGAATTCATTCTCTAACACAGGAGTAGAAAAATATAAAGAAAATAATAGGAAAAAAAAAAAAAGAACGACATAGGCTTTACAGGGGGCAGTTAGTACTTTGCCATTTCTGTTGCAAACATTTTGCCTGAGACATGGTGGAATAACATTTGCTTTTTTCCATTGATGTTACATAGTCATACTGCGATGGACCAAAACACCAAGGCTATTTTCCTTCTGTCCTAGTGTTGAATATTGACAGTGCTCATAATTTTGCATGAGTTCTGAAACGCACAACCTTCTGTTTCCGCATCTCCAGGACCTCAAGGTCACTCAGTAAAGAAGAATCCTTCTTCTTTATTGGCATCCTTTCTACCTCTTAAATATTAGCAAGTTTCAAAAACACTATTTATCATCTTAGCCATAATGACTAGAAAGATAGACAGTATTAAACAAGATGGAGGTTTGAGAACTGCAGCTACAAAGCCCCCTCCAGCCTAATACTTTTCCCTTGTTTTATTTCATTTTTTTTAAGCACCTTACAGTCCTTCTACTAATTCTGTTACTTTTCATCTTAATTAATAATTTCTCTCATAGTAAAATATTACAAGCTTCACAGAAGTTGGTGAGATCTATGGAAGTTAGACTGACAGGGATTTTTTCATGGCATAATGCTATTAAGATGCTTTTCATCAAAACTCATGGAAACAGTTAAAAATGAAACCTAAGCCAATCAGAAACACCCTAGCTCTTATGCTTTGTAGTGTGCTCTGATTCTTGTCTCCTTCAAAAAGGGTACAAATATGCAACAGGGCCAAGGTTTTCACAATATTCACAGCACTGCAAGGCTTTGAGAAAAAAGAAGCAAACACGGGCAGTTCCAATTCAATTTGCCTTTCATTTGGAATAAGGGCTGTTCAGATGCAAAATCAAGTCACATCTCTGTGGGTGCATATCCTGAGCCAGAGTTAATTGAAGGTCTTTCAAGGAAACTATAGTATATAGCTTGTACAAAGCTCAAAAGCCTAACTATGAGAAAATTACTTTCCATGTATATTGTAAACCCAACTACTCTTTATGAAGTATATGTAACAAAGGTACTATGCATATAAATTAACATTTAAAAAACATGATCACATCTTGGAAATATGAACTGAGATTGAGCCTATGAAAAGACACTGAGAGGGGGTACTTTTGCTCTTAAATTGCATACCATTAAAAGAACAACAACAACAATAAAACAAACAATCTAGGCTTGATAGGTTTCATATTGTGGTGCGATGTCATGCATATTAATCGCTGTAATGAAATTTATCCCAAATAATTCACATGCTGTATAACCAGCTTTGTAAAGTGATGCATTTAAATTTTTTGGCAGGAGCACATTGTTCAAATCTGTGATAATTAGAGCAAAAACTGTCTTATACCATTTTATTTGGACTGGCTAGTTTTCTTCTGTCCAAATAACTGGTTTAATCAAAAGATGGACCTCAAGGAAACCATATGAAAATCCTTTTTTTTTTTCCTTTCTCAGCAAGCAATGGACTTGGAGAAGAATGCTTGAACATAGCAAAAAGCTCTCACACCTGATGGGTTAAGACTCCCACACATGGTGGGCTGTTAAGCCCTTCCAAAATTATCTCAGCAATCTCTATTCATCCATGTACACTGGTGGTACAGATAGTGAAAGTGACACAGTTGCTTTCATTATTAACTTCATTATATGATCTGTAACACTATCAGCAGCAAGACTGCAAGTACAGAAGGCAAGCTGTTAATGTAATTGGCATAAGACAAACACTGAAACATTGTGAATAATATGCTATTTTCATGAAAACAGCCTCTTATTAAAATCACAACCAAGGCAAAGAGCTCAAAGGTAAATCCAGAAATTTTTCAATACAAACCATAATAAATCATACAAAATATGGAATAGGGAAGGTGATTTTCAGAGGTATTTTTGGCAGTATGCAACCCTAATTAATGCGACTCATTAGTATTATTGTTGCCATTCATATTGCAATTGCTTCAAGTAGCCACAATCAAGAACCAGAATCCTGCAGAGGCAAACTGTTTATCTTAGTGTAAAACACAGTGTTTGCCCCAAACAGATGATGAGCTAAATTCAGTGGGACAAATACTGAAGTGGTTTGCTGAATGGCAATTGATTTTAATCTGTGCTTGAAGTTAGTTCACACTAAACAGTCTATCTCTCATTTGGCTTCCTCACCACACCTAAGCTTTCTTTTGGAGTATAAATGGTTCCATAAATTGTCTCTTTGTATTGTTTCATACAGAGTATCCTGAACAATGACATTGCATGGCTGGAGATTTTAGGGACAATTATAAATATCAGTGGTGCAGCCTGGATTGGTTTAGTTAAGCTCTTTAAATGCAATGGATCTTAAAGCAAGATGGCTATAAATGCCAGATCTTTGTCTTTTGGTTAACCTCTTAATTCCTCTGGATCACAAAAAGGAACGGGAACTTTGATTTTCAACAGAAGTCATTATGTGTAACAGCTTAGTCTGTCCCTCTGTAGACTAAACTTGAACAACCACAAATCTGAGACCAAAGAAAACCACTATTCTTCTGTCTTCCTCCTTGATTTCTAGGCCACATGGGTCCAAGTCCAGCTGTGCTCTAAGAAAAGAGCTAACTGCCATGGGCCACTCCTACACCCTGACTTACCCTGACCCATTCTAGTATGACAAGTTCTTGTGGTTACAGCAATGCAACAATATACCCCATAAATTCTACCAACACTCTGTTACTCCAAAGTCTGGTATGCAAAAGTGCTGGTGCTTGCCAGACAAAGGAACCACCATGGGCCAAGATCCATGAAGGTGTTCAGATCTTGAACCTCTGTGAGATGGACCTTGGTATCTCTGTTCCCTTCCTGGCATAAATGACTGCAACCTCCACTTATTTGCTGTGTCTACACTTGTAGTTTTAATCACAGCATGGACTCCATTTCAACTCCATATGTTAGAGATAAATTTTTAAACAGTGTGTATGTCTAATTCTACCTGTATCATCATCGGGAGCTAAGTTAGGGTCTTTGTGGAACAATAACTGCAGTCAGAGGTGGGTTAATTTTAATGAGAAATCTCAAGCATTGGAAGTCTCTGTAATTTGCTGTAGCATTTGTTCCTCGGGGGAACTGATTCTGAACTAAACTTCAAAAAATTCATCATAAAATATTATCATAAAACAGGATAAGACACACAAATCCCTCTTCAAGAAAATAAATAAAACATCAGGTTTTATCACTCTCCTCTAATTAACATGGCAACCTTTCTATTCCTTCCTGGAGCCTCCAGGGCAAATGATGTCAGGTGGTGACACGATGCAAACACCCCAGTGAAAAAGGGAAGCAGCTGGTGTGTGTTCGAAGAGGGAGTTATTTCTTAGCAAGGCAGATTCCTCTGGAGCTCATCTCAAACCTTTTGCAAATAAATAACTTACACATGCTGACAGTATGCCACCTTTGGAGAAATTACAGCATGTATAGTATGCAAATTTTAGACAGTCAGTCACTGTGCATTTTTATTTCTCCCCATTTTCAGATATGGAAAAGATATGCAAGAACATAAACACAGAGCATTGGGTAACCACAGGCAGACAAAACCTTCATTAGTAAGTGAAGTCCTCGTGTGACGGAGGAAGACACCCACATATGACGTTTTGATAACATGGGGATGAGAATGAGTTGCAGTCCTCATATTCCAAATCCACAACTGTGCAAGAAACAGTTCTCATGCTGAACACATGGATGAGTATATCACCTGTGTTATAAGAAGGGTTAGATAGCAGGATCAGAATAACTTCTTTGTGCCTTAAAATCTAATTATTTATTCTGTCTTAATGTGATAGTGACTATCACATACTAGTAGAGACTATCACACACTCTGAACTAAGCACGTAAAAATGGGTCTTTTTACCTACTTCCTGACTAGATGGCTGAAGTCTATTCCCACACTCCTCCCCCAAGGCAGTCTGATGGCCTGAATGTCCCTATTGAACAAAACCTACAGAAGATAACAATATCACAGGTGATTCTCAGTACATTTTGTGAACAGAAATGTTTTGTTAATTATTTCTTCATCTGGGCTTGGGCAGGGATCAAAGGTTAATGAAGTAGGATTCTTTCCCTTGAGTTCAATTGCCTCCAGACCACAGGAATTATCCTAAACTGCTCTTGGTTTCTTTGCGAAGTCTGTGGCTGGAACATATAGCAAACAATCCAGTGTCCATGGTCCACATCTTCTGTTAACTCTTCTATGGATCTTTCATAACCTGCATAAGCAGGAGTATATGTACATTGCAAACCCTGATATAGTTGTATGGAGCAATAATAGCTACACTGGTGCCACAAGGCAGCTGAGGACTACAGAGCATTCACTACACACAAAGTGGTCCCTGAGATTGAAGTGCTGAATATAACGGGCCTTCTTTGCTTTCCTGTGCATCTTGTCACTGGACTGGCAGCCACAGGGCTCTGTCAGTGTGGGAATGCACCAACAGTTGAGTGTTGAAGCCGTATAGTTCAGGTACACCACTGCAGTCATGTCCAGAAGCAGCACACAGTGAGGACAGACTGAGACCAGATCTGGCTGTGAAAGCAGGTCCAACATAGTCTGTCACATTCTGTGTAGATGAATAGTAATGACTGAAAACTAACTGCCCCTTATTAGCCTATTGCCTTGTTTGCTTGGGAACTATTACAAGAGGTAAAAAATCACAGACAGAGATAGTAGATACAGATAATGAAGCCAGTGGTAAGGAAAAGGTAGCTGTTTTCTGGATATTATAAACAGCAAAGTACAACCTTATGTGCAAACTACTAGAAGACAAAAACTGACACAATAAAAATTTCTCATTGTCAGACCTTTTGAAGACACTGGTGACCACAGAAAATGTCTTTCTGCCTTTATAAAAAGAAATCCAAAGAGAAAAGATAAGAATACCTGAAAGCATAACTGGATTAGGGGAATGAGTCCAGCTGTACTGGCTGGGGGGGGTGGAGGGAGTCTTTAGGATGTGCAACAGTCATCTTAAATGAAACACCACCACACCATTTCTGTGCTGAGAAGGATCTAGCCTGAAAGCACATGCAAAAAAATGATGATTCAATGTGGATTTTTGCAAAAAGCCAGAAATTAGCAACAGTGTTACAAACTGTATGCAACAAAAATTCAATGAGTTGAGGCACTGATGACACAAAGAAAGATAACCTGCAGTGTTAATAACTGATGGTTCACAATGGAATCCAATACAAAACGTGATAAATTAAGGTCGTTGTGATGACATGCAAGTCCATTTATCCTACTACAAAGGCAATCCCATAGGATTTAATTTCATCCATTTACCATCATTGAGTACCTTAGTATAACATCTTGGAAAATGTTTAATTTAAAAGGTAGTACTTCAGAGTATGCTATCACTTGTTTTACAGATTAAAGAAACAGCATAAAATGGAACTTGATACAGGATCTGTGTTTTCTTCTGCTTTCATCAGAATTGGCAGAGTCTGCATGAAAGGGGTATTTTCAGGAAAACAGCAGCGGCAAACAGCGAGTCATATTAACATTCTGACTTTGATGGGCTATTTGAGGAGCATATGTCCCTGATTGCCAAGATGCTTGCTTTAAATGACCTGAAGTATTCTATGTGAAGTCAGCTACACAGCATAGACGGTAAAACGGTGAATACTTTTTTTTTTCTTCGAAGAAAGCAGCTCTGGAACATATTGTAAGTGACACTGGAACTTAATTCATATCCAAAGAGTTCTACTTGGCTGAAAGATATAAAATCATACATGTCATATCAGCCCCTTGTCATTCTGCCATGGTGCAGATCACTGTCTGAACTGATGCAGAATTAAGGAGTCATGCTACCAGCCCAATAAACATCAGTTTGTAACTATAACTAGTTGAAAATTTCCCAGTGACAAAAAAATAAATAAATCACAAAATCCCAGTTGTTTGAGCATTAAATGGTCAATTCTGAACAACCTGAAATGTGAGTCCTGAGGGTTTCTTCTTCTAGATCTAGAGCAGTCGTTCTTCGAGGTTTTACTGCAGCATCAGTAATGCACAGACCCTTTATATATTTGCATAGGAAATAGTGTGTGTAGCCTATGTGTAAAAGTTGTGCTTTTTTAATGTAGTGTTTTTGTTTTGTGTGGGTTTTTGAGGTTTGCTTTTTTTTTTTTAAAGCATGCAGACTTTTATATTAACAATAGTATTTGTAGGGTACACGTAATGATCTGAACATGATTATTTTGAAAACTGATCTACAAAGAGATTTTGAAATAGAACAAGCTAACTGAGAAAACAGCCCTGTTCTTCATCCAATCAACATGAAAAAAAAAAAGAGGAGATAACTTTTGTTACAAAATGAATGCTGCATTCCATGCTAGCTGTATCTATTCAATATATCTAGTGAATGAAGATACCTATAAACGGATTAACTGTCTATCCAGACAGACCCTTCTACTATGAATGACCTCTGGGGGCAGGATAATGTTGCTAATACAGTAATAACAGAGAGTTTCAGCATTTTCCCAGCTCCATGTGAAGTCTTGGAGACATTTTCCAAGAGAATGAAATTTTGATAAAGTTTGTATGCCCTTTTCCTCTGAAGAAAACGAATGCACACAGTACAAAATTGGGTGATGTCCTTTTCAATAGTTTATGATTGCTTTGTCTTCTTGTTGCCAGTGATGATATACTGAAATAGTCTCTCTACATTTATACTTTAACATTCATGGCTGTTTTGAAACTTTACTTAAAACAATGTTTTACACTATTTTCTTGAGGTTAATCAAAGCAAAGAACAGTAAGAAAGACAATGCAAATACTTCATCTTTAAAACCAAGTACCAAAATGTAGGAAAGAAAAAAGTACAAAATAGTATATTTTTTTTTCTCCCAATTGCTGTAAAAGTTGAAAGAAGTGTTCCTGATTTTTTTTCTTTTTTTTTTTTTTCAATTTTAAAATAATTCTAGAACATTTAAGTACTCTGGCAACTGCACCAGAAATTTAGATGCACAGAGACAGAAGGTAAGAAGTCCATTAGATTAATACAAATGTATAGCCAGGGATTATAATTGAACAAATAATCTGTGAGAAACCAACAGCAGCAGAAAACTACATCACTGCAAATGCAACAAAACCATCTTGGTGTTAAAAAACCACAACCCCAATATCTGAAGAGATCAATAGTTTTTTAGAAGAATGATAGAAGAGCCAATGAAATAACTGGGGCAGAATAATATGACATATTTATGTAGCCTTATTGGTACATGTCTAGGTGCCAATACTATCATTTAAGGTGTGCCTAACTTTAAGCATTCTGATTCTGATCAATATGCTCTCCTTTCTGCAAAAGAAATTAAACCCCAGTGATATATGACTACTTTTTATCCATGTTCAATATAATCGCTGATCCACCATTTTCAATCAGCATTTCCAAGGACGTGACAGAGGTCCCTATTTAATCATTTGTCAGACTCAGAAAGGCCAAAGAGGACAGTCAATAAATACTTGTCAATAAATACTCTGGAGGCTGGACTAGAGTTACCTTTAATTTCCCACTAGGAGAACTGATTGTCTATGTCTTGACCTAGAATGACAGAGAAAAGTGCGTAGGCTCTCTAGGTGTTTGTATATAAATCAAGCAATGCAGACTGTATGCAGAAGATGTCTTCAGAGCAGCAGGAGGTGGGTCTGGCTGCAAAACCCCATGGTTGAAATCCTTCATGTAATGAGTAATGGATTCTGTGGACCTGGCAGCTTTTGTGATCTACAGTCTCTGATCTTGGCTCATGGATTTGCCATCATATGAGAACTAAATAAAACCATGTAGTTTTCAAAGACAAGATGTCTTCGTATTAATGAGAGAGCACTACACATCAGCTGTTGCTTGCTGCATTAACTTGTGCTTCTCCTCATTGCTCACCACAGTGGTTTCTAAGGTTCTCCACTCAATGCAAATCAAACACATTTGTGAGTTCCTCAGGCTATTCATGCACACATAATCAAACAAAAGCCTGCTGCTATCACACAGAACAGCAAGCATTCTTATAAGTTTCTCATCCCTGAAAATATCTGGTGGAACAAGTGTGCCTTATATAATATCAAAGCAGAACTACTGCTCATGTTGTTATTTAAATATTATCAAGAACTGTGTGTGCATCTGGTGTGGCAGAAAACTTAAAGGTACACAAGGTCCTTGCCACAGGGAATGTATGCTGTCAGCACACGTGTTGGTGTGTGACTGTGGATAGTAATTGTTTTGCTCAGTATTTATTTAATGTTTTAAATGGCACTTGGATGCTGAATGTGCTGAGCCTTCCAGTGTTCTCAGTATTCAGGAAGCTCATAGATAATTCTTACACGATCATTTTACTTGCTGAAAAAAATCAAATGACTTGCTTACCACAATCAAGTGCCTGTATGAGACAGCAGTTGAGTACAGCTAGGAGCTAAAGTGTCCTGCAGTATCTATGTTTGCATTTTGATGTTCTCAAGTGGTCTTTTCCATGTGTAAAAATGCCTCCTTTATCCTAGACAGCACAGGGTACTGGATCAAGGGCATTGTGTGTGCTCAAAGTTTCCATGTTAGCCAAAGTCATGCACCAGGTTGCCATCAAGAGAGCCCTGTTTGTGAGGTGACCATACCATCACCAGCCAGGCAGAGACATGGGGTGTGAGGCCAAGATTGGCAACCCGCACGAGTCTCTTGGCTGTCATGCACACGATGGAGACATGTGATTTGAGAGCTCAAATGGATTGTATCAAATCAAACCTCAAATCTTTGCTTTTTTTTTTTTGCATTGCATTGGTTGGTAATACAGACAAACCTGTGAATCCCACCTTTTATGCACAACTGATTCATGCAGTAATCAAAGGCGAGGCTTATGCCCAATGTCAGTGGGTAACACACGTAACGGATATGACCCTTAAACAAGCAGCTTGAGTTTAACTGCTGAGATTTCCCAGTGGCATCTTTACACAGTAAGCAAGGTGTTATTAGCTAGAGACCATACCAATATGTAACATCTCTGCAAGAATCAAAGGAGCCTGGCAACAGTCAAGGAAAATGATAGCACCATAAATTCTGTTTTATCTAGAAATGGTTGTGATTTTGAGTTTCCTTTCCCTTAGGATGCAGCATGCATGCAGTTGGCTGTGGGATATTTTTAAAAGTGACATAGTGTAATTCAACACAAGAATAACTGAAGGAGACTTCTGCAAAGGATTGTCTTACCCTGCAGACCTGCCTGGGCTATAGCTGGTGGTAGTTACTGGTACTACTAGGTTTAATTACTCAATAGGTTCACTGCAGAACAAAGAATAATGCTGAAAATTAATATGCCTCAACTCCAGGATGAAGAAAAAATAAAATAAAATAAAGAAGTGGCAGGATGTTTCTGAGTAAGTTTATAAAGAGGCAAAGATTTCAAGGTGAGGTGCAGCAGTGTTGTTCCTAATAAAATGGAATTAAAATTAACTTCTAAAATTTGTATGTATTATATAATGGAATTATGCTTCCAGTAGAGTTGAAAGGATCGTCCTGCAAAGTCACTATTTCTGTTTCTCATGCCTGTAGTCAGTGGTGTTTTGAAATCCTCATGTTATCACTTTTCTTAAGTCAAACATTTTATTTTCATTTGTTTGCTTGGTCTGTGATAGAACCCAACTTCTTTCATATACAAAATGCTCTCCTAAGGCCTTTGTTTAGTAAGTTAGATCCCAGAGCACTATGAGTCGGACAGAATTTATTATACTTAGCACAAACACCTATTTTGGCAGTATCTTTACAAGTGATATCTTGACACGTTCCTGTGTGGTTTAATCTAGGTGATCCTGCTCAGGCAGGAGGGTTGGACTAGATGATCTTTAGAGGTCACATCCAACTCCTAACATTCTGTGATTATGAAAAAAAAAACCAACACGTGAAGTGAAGGAAATATGATATTTCAGTGCACTGCTTCTCAAGGGAAATTTTCTGCCTGACCATATTTTGGCACATTTGTCTATGGTGGTTCTCAGCTGTTCAGTTGCTGGGTTTAGGAAATCCTGTGTGAGAGCATGTCACCACTGGGCTGGAATCCTAGTAGGCGTAAATCAGATTTCAGCATCTGAAATATCATATCAAGAATCAGAAATTTCTTTTTTAGAGGTCTAACTTCCATAAATGGTGAGCAAGTACTTTTACTTAAATAAAATAATCAAAAATTATTTCCTTATTTCTTTATAATTATAAAGCAAAAATGAACATGCCCAGATGATGTTACAGGGAAAAAGAAAAAAAAAAAAGCTGTACCATATAAATGCTAACAAAAGAGATCTCTAGATGATAGTCTGATAGTTTATATCTTAATAAAGCCAAACCATAATGGAAAGTAGCAATTCAGATTTAGATGTCAGCTGATCATTTCTTCCAGCATACTCTGTAGCACTAGCTAAGTAACTTTGACTAGTTTACTTACTATTGGTTTTGAATTTGTGCTTTGGAACATCTGAGACAACTATAGTCTGCATTTTTGCATCAAGGCTATGATTCTGATTTTACCTAGTTTTCAAAAGGTTTCCAGTCTTTGATTTCCAGGAATGGAGAATTCAACATTCTGAAGTAACAGAGGAGTTACTTCAAAATTAATGGGTATCCTGTCCTTGGTATAAACAGTCTTCCTTCTATCAAGTACTATTTTCAGATAAAACAGCAGTCTACTTTCAGAAATCTTTTACCTTTTTTCCTTTTTTTTTTTTTTTTTATATTTCAAAGTATTACTGACAGCCCCATGAAAAAAAAATCCCATCTGTCCTCACAAAAATAAAGCATGCACCTCTTTAGTCAGCTAAACCTTGTCAAACTGAAATTCTGGACACATTGGTGAGGTGTCAGATCACACCCACACAAAGAGTTTTTTCCTAGAAGTCAGAATTATATTTCTGAACCAGTGTTTGTCGATATGCATACTGTCCTCTGAACAGCTGTAACATTAATAAATTGAAATGAAAAAATGGCTTCTTTGTCCCTTTGGTATTCCTTTTCCAATTTTTTAATGACAAGTACTTGCTCCCATTCATGTTATGTATAGCAAGTTCATTGACCTCTGTACTGAATTAAAATCTAGCAGATCTGTTAATATAATACTATTTCTAATAACAATTTCTCAGACTCCACTCAGCAGTGGGACAGTGCTGGGAACTCTACTGTCAGACCAGGGCTCTCATTTTCAAGGCAGCATCACATGGTGACCTCAACTGAGAGCCTGTGAATCCTCTGGAAATTACCTTCTATGAGGGAAAAAAAAAAATCCAAGCAAAAGATGAAAAGATGTGATTTTTTTATCTATCCCTAGGTTTTGATTTTATGACATTCAAATGGACACAGGCAAAAGGAAACAATAAAATGAAAAGGTGTCCAAACTATAGGAATGCTTGACTTGATACTCAATATTTACTCTGAGGATGGTCTTCATTAAGGGGTTAATTAACCTACTTAGAGAAGCACTGGATAATATGCTTGAAGACTCATCACCTACATATATGCTTAACTTCGAATTTTTGCCAAAAGTTAAGATGAAACATTTTGCTGAAAAAGGATGAGTTTAAACACATACTTAACTGACTGGTCAGTTGGGGTACAAGTTCAGGTCATTAAAGATTCTAACTTTACCTAATTTCCTACTGAGTTTGAATTCATGTTTTGGAGGGTTTGAGATAAATATTTTCTGCACAAAACCTTAAAAACATTATTTCAAAATAAATCATATCCATGATAGATTTAAAATACCTAGCAATATGTAAGATACTGAAGAAAAAAAAATTAATTTTGCTATCTTGTTACTGTGATAATTTTATGCATTAAACACAGCCCATTCTTGTTAGGAAACATTAGATACTATAATATTTTTGAGCTTGCATAATGCAAGAGTTAGGGAAAAATATGCATGTTGGCTGATAATAGCTTCAAGAGAACATTTTTTCTCTCTCTCTCTTTTTTTTTTTTTCTGTTTCCTTAAAGAGGATTAATCTTACTTTGTCTGGTGCTTAGTAGCCAAAGACAATAATGTGTATGAAATTAAATGGGAATTACTTTAGATTTTTAAAAGAAAAATTGTTTGGGGAATAAAGTTAGAAAAATAAGGTCGACTGCCTGTACTGAACAGCAAAACAACCAAATCCAGAACTGACAAGCAAGTAAGCTCAGCAAGACAAGGATCATGAAACTGCTTTTACAAAATTATGACTTTTCTAAATATGCAGGGTGAATACTTAATAAAAAGGAGATTTGGATTTGTGCAGGGATTAAAAAAAAATAGAAAAACAGGTAGATTACTTTGAGTTAATGAGGATTCACATCACCTGCAAAACACAGGCAGTCATGGAACAGAGAGAGCGGTTGAACATAAGAATAGTAAATGAAAGCTGTTTAAAATTCAGGGTCTTGGTAGGTGGTAGGTAATTAATGCTCAAAAGAACACTATGTTGCAAGTCAACAGATATGACTAGTTTCATTTTGAGGATAAGAGCGGTAATGTAAGAGAAGACTTGGGCTCTACCCAACTCTCCCCTGACAGTTGTCCAACATTTTTTGGATCCCACGTGTCCCTTGGCAACCCCTATCTGCTTCCTGCCTCCCACTACTAGAAAGCTTTCCTGAGTTGCATGTGCCTTGATAAAAGTCTGTGACCTCCCAGCCTGTCCTCAGAAATCAGTTTATTATCTTTGCCTTTTCAGTGACCTTTTTCATATTAGAGGGATGCCACAGCAAGCAACTTCTTATGCGTTTTCTTTCTCTGAACTGAAAATCTCAAATTTCTTTCATCTATCCTGATTTTATAGCTTTGGACATTCATGTGCCCTTCTGGGTTGCCCTCACTGCACACCTACTTATAGATTGATGGCTTTGACGAGGAAAAAAGGGTATTATACCTAATACTGTTGTATTGAAACATTAAATGCTTTACTTCTAAGAGTTCCAAAGCAGGGACAAAGAAAATTTGAATGTGAAAGAGATCCAAATGCTTTTGGAGAGTAATGTCTGGTTTATGACATTCATAAGGAAGTTTAAGTTTTTGCAAAGAATTTGCCATTCCCCTTCAACTGACTTCCGATGATTCAACATCCACTGAATTTATTAAGATCTTTTAATTGATTTTGAGGGGCTTTCAGAATACTTCCTCCACCCACTCACCCACTAGGCAGGTGATGGTTGTTGTGAGTGATTAGGGAAGAAGCACTCATGAAACTTCTATTTCTAGAGTTCTTTCATTTTAAGTGAAGGAATTAGTCATCTTCGCACTTTCAAAAGATGGATATTTAAAATATATTGGCCATTTACACACACCCCTTTTCCTATTGTAATCACCTCGAACTGCACTATTTAAAATAACTAGATTACCCTTTTATGTCTTGCACTTACTGCCAAACTCTAAGAAAACTCTTTGACCTATCCCAGTAAAGGAAAGACATGGACCTGTTGGAGCAGGTCCAGAAGAAGGGCAGAAAAACAACCTGAGAAAAACAACCTTCCTACAAAGGGTTGTTCAGCCTGGAGAAGAGCCACCTTTGTGGCCTTTCAATACTTAAAAGAAAGATGGGGACAGACTTTTGAGTAGGGTCTGTTACGATAGAACAAGGAATAATGGCTTTAAACTAAGAGAAGGTAGATTCACACTAGATATAATGCAGAAATCTTTTACAATGAGGGTGGTTAAACACTGAAACAGGTCTCCTAGAGATGTGGTAGATATCCCATCCCTGGAAACTTTAAAGTTCATACTGGATGGGGCTCTGAGCAATCTGATCTAGCTGAAGATGTCCCTGATGATTGCAGGGGGGTTGGACTGGATGATCTTTAATAGTCCCTTCCAACCACAAGTGTTCCATGACTGTAAGTATAAATACAGACTGTATCTTTCTAAAAAACATAGCACTATGGAGTGTGCACATCCAGTACTGGTTCTTATCTATCTGTGCATAACTACAAGTCAGATACACGGTGTGAAAAGAGGAAAAAAGAAAACTCCTGAAGTTCAATCATCATTTTTCAGGGGCAAAACTCCTAGAGGCCTTTTTCTTTGTAGGTATGAGTAGAAATGTCATATTTTCATTTAGGATTTTTCTTAACCGTCCAATCCAACTTCTAATGACATTAGTGGCGGTTCTTATACGTGCTACTGTGGGACCAGGATTTTCATTTCACTGTTAATCCCCATGAACACATCCAGCCTAAGTCCTACATATCAGGTAAACCCTACAACTCTTATAAATGTGACTCTAATCCAAATTTTGGACCTGACAAGGGGCTCATAGAAGTCACAGTAAAAGTAATTACTGAGGGATCCAATTCTTTGTTTGTGATGGGAGTGTCAGACAGCTGGTAATCTGTGTTTGACCTGTCTTGATGGAAGAAAAAACAACTTCAAATAGTAGCTGGAATGAGCACCCTGTTGCTCATATATTCTGCTGTTATACACACAGGCTTCCGGCCACAGATTACCATCATAGGTTAAAAAGCAAACCTTTCTTCTTTCACCTCAATCTTTTTCTTTTTTTTTCTTTTTCTTCTTTTTTTTTTTTTTTTTCAAGTCACAGCTAGTCATTCCTTTGACACTTTGTAAAAGGAATAATTGATTTTGGTCATCTTTAAAAACTTCTTGTGCTTTTGTAAGCCATGCCAATATAATAACTATCAAATCAACAAAAGATCAATCTTCTGCACAGGGAAGCCTCTTCCCTCTCTGCTACCCATGGAGATGTCAGCTGAACTGCGATCAAAGATGCACATGTACACTGGATATTACAATTATCATGGGAACAAAAAGAAAAATCCACAGGTGAAGGGTAGAAAATGTGATGGTCAAGTGTGAACAGGAGAGATGTTTTCTGAGCTGAAATAAATCCTTTAAAAGTGATAAAAAGTAGCATTCTGATTATATCTGCAATTTGTAATCAAGGAACAGTCATTCGCCTTTTGAAAGGTTCAAGATAATATATAAATCTGTCACAGTGCTTTCCAAACTATGGATTTATAAGTTTTTAAGCCTTGGTATCAGTGGCATTTACAAAGAGGACAAAACAAGACACTACAGTTACATAGCTGGAGAAACTGAGGTATGCAGTGACACGGTGTTTGGCCTGAGGTCATTGGCATGTGCTTCTTTCCTCTGCACAATTTTAGCTTGCTGCCCCACAAATTGCACACCCAGTCTTGTTCTTATTACACAAGAATGTTCTTCACAGCTGACTTATAACAGTATGAAAAAATGATTACCTTTGCTCACACACAAACTCTGAAATTTGTAATATTTTATTTGTAAACTAATGAGATCCTTAATTAAAAAAATTAAAACTGCAAATGAAAGAAACAAAAAAAGCCTCACACCACCAACACCTTTTTGTTCAATATTTCCTCTGCCTAAAAGCTAGTTTTGCAGATGGATGGTTAACCAGATGTACAAACAGAAAAAAATTCTCCAAAGCATAATGCAGTCAGTGACTGCATTAATCTCCTGCAAAACAGGAGAGAGGCCAGAGTAACAGTTACAAAACAACCTAGTTCTCTTATAGCCTTTTCCCTCTCTAAATCACAAACAAGTCAACAAAACAGGCATCATTTTTCTCATTTTGTGGAGTCACAAATGAGCAGAATGAAAAAGAATGAGGTAATAATTGTGGACACCTGGAAGCATACACACGTGCAGCTCCAAATCAGTAGCCATGGAAAACCATGAGACTATTGACATATCAAAGGAAAAGCATCAGATGCACCAGGGCAAGTCAAACACTAAGTGAATGACAGGTGGGAATGGGTATGCGAGAGTTTTAAACAAAAGCAATAATATGATGGATTCGCTGCTGTGGAGGTGAGTCTCTGGTTCTTGTGTTAAATACTGACTGCAGTCAAATGTGAGAAGAAACTCAGGGTAAGAGGGCACGTGGTCAGTCACAGACACCTCACTGGATAAATAGATGAAGGTTGTGGAGGATTTTAGAGGGGCTACAACATATTGCATGGCTCATAAGAAGAGGCAGGACTGACAAAACACACTGACAACTTGCTTACTGGGTTTACAAGTTTCATGGGTTGGCAAACTGCTATTTTAATGTAATCTCTTTCAAGTAGGAAAAAGCTTAGTGTATTTGTTTATGTATACTAGTACCATACTAAGTAATTCAAATTGCACCGCATCGTTGGAGCCCTACATTTGTTATTTTGTGAATGTGGCAGCAATTGTGTTGTAGAATAAACAACAGCTTTGCTTTTTTTTTTTTTGTGTATATCGCTGTAATGATTATACTGATTGGATATAACAGTCCACAAATCTAAAGTCAGAGAACATCAAATTATCCATCTCTGCTTTCTTTAAATGCAGCTCTGGACTACACTGACTCAGCTGTAAAGGGTAGCACAGAACTGTACAGCTCAGGTCCTTCTGAGCTCTCTTGAAATTTACTCCAAATGTCAGATTTAAATCTGCTACACAATGAAGCTTTGAAGCTAGAAAGTTTAAAAAGTAAAAGGTTTAGGGAGACTATAAAGGCCTTAAAAAAAATGGAAAATCAATACTCCAAATTCAACCTCTTTTGGAGAGATATAGATGCAATGGATTAGCTAAAGGTGTTTCTTCTTGACAGCTCTTCAGTTTAAAAAGTTGAAAACAATTTAGAAAATAGTATTTTGTTTTAAATCCTCAATTTATATGACTATGAGGGTTGGGTTTTTTGCTATACTTTAAGTAAGACTGAACATTTTTCTGTACTCACAGACTTCTATGATATTGTTTGACTGGGGATTACCTGTTTTCATGGGTAAAAAATATTTTAGAATACTGTCAGTTCTTTATTTTTTTTAATTAAAAATAAAGTCATTTGAATGTGTTGGGCAAACACGGCTGTTCTATGTAAAAGCTACTCTGCCTACAGAGACATTTTGTCAGACTCAGATTTTTGAGTCTCTACTTAGAGGATTAAAAGGTTTTAGTGGAAACGACACTGCTCATCTGCAGTTTGGACACCTTGAAGAAAGCAGAAACTAACGAACAAGCTCAGTTCTCCCTGGTTCATGAAGACCTATATTTCCCACTCCAGACACTTTAGAATAAAAAAAGTAGCATAGAAAATTTAGTGAATGCAGGATTACTGCCTCCTCCTCTTCCCTCTTCTCCTTCCAGCACTCTCCTCCCTAAAGGTTCCTACTACAGCCTGAATCATCTCACAGTCAATTCAAGTGAGTGAAACCTTTCATGAAGTAGTTTCCAGTAACTGGGAATGGTCAGTCAAGACCTATCAGGTTTGTCAGAAGTTTAGATGAGAACAACAAAAATCTGATTTAATGCTTGATTGGATCTCTGCCATTCATTCAACTGCCTTCTTATGCTGACTTTCTTCACAGCACCTGATAGTCATCACCTCCCCAAAAGAGCAGTTTGCTGGCCACAGTCAACATTTTCTAGGCAAGGGAGGTCTACAGCTGCAAAGGTGAAAAGATGTAACTGACATGCAGGCAGAGAGCAAGCTGCAAACAAATCTAAATTTAGTCTTTGAGAGTGGAATTTTTCTTGAGACTCCACTATGTAAACTACATATTTTTAAAAGTTACTCAAATTTAAATTTTTTTTTTCTCTCACTGCTAAAAACCTCTAACATTTTTCATATTTTTATTTTTTTAGCTATTCTATAACCCTCTAGGGAAATGAATTTGATCTTTGCTTATACAGGAGAAACAGCTATATGGTTATCACACTCAAGGGCTGTTCTTAGATGTGTCAGAACTATGGTGTTTATGGCCACAGTACACACTTCCCAAACAAATAACAGTATATGTGTCTGTGTTTATCCATTTACATTGTCTTTTTCTTATCAGCCTATTTATTTTGGTTAAAACAAATGCATGCAAACATATACCATTCCAGTCATAAAATTATCCCTCATCACCCACCAGTACCATCCTATTTACCTTGCATGGGGAATAGGACATAATCCAGCTTTTCTGTAACAAATAGATACCAAGAAGACAGAAGAACCACTGTTTCATGGGCAAGACAGAGAGGAGACCAGTTCGAGCCTTAAAGCCAGTAGAAATGATGGCTTCTTACCGCAAAAAAAGTCTTCCTTCCACCCAGAGTATTTTCATTTTTAACAGTTCTGAAATTCACTCCTGAAATGAGTTTCAGAATAGCTTTTGAGTTCAGTATTATTTCTGTTTGTTCACATTTGTAACAGTCTTAAGAAGCCTATCGAGGTCTTGATAAATAAAGTCTCCAGTTTAAAGTTGAAATTTCCATACATATTAAATGTTCTTTCCCACCTTTTAGTAGCTAAATTACAGAAGTTAAGATTTGTGACTTTTTATTACCATATTCAGCCTAAACTTTTCTATGTTTATTTATATCCTCTAGTCCTGGACAAGACAGATATAACAACCTGAACCTCACAAGCTTTTTTGATCCAGTTGTAAGAGCCGTAAATCATAAAGTGTGTATTGAAGATTGACTGCTTGTCAAGAGCAGTGACTTAGAAACAAAGACAGAAGCAAATCAAACCAAAATGAAATGTATAGAAAGAGTTTTGAAGTCTAAAATTATGTGCCTTTTTGTTATACTGCTGAAAGAAAGAAATGGGATCATCAGAACAAAAGGCTCCTTAAAAGGGGTTTCTAGTAGCTGAAATCAGAAGTCTTAGTACAGCAAAAGCATATATTTTTTGTCACAGCCTTATTTTCTTCTGGTACTATGTGGTTATTTGAAAAAGTGACTTATTTTTAAGGTTCTTTCTGCTTAAACACAATAATTCAATAAAAAAGGGATATATGAAAAAAAAAAAAAAAAACAAAACAGAGTTCTCCAATAAAAAGAAAGTAATAATCACTGCACCTGGAATAATAATGGTTAATAGATATTCATTATTTCTTTCTTGAATGAGTGCTAATTTTTAAAAATAAAATGTGAGATACTTATCACTCAGGATTTCTTTTTTCCAAACAAAGGGAGCAGCATAGCATTTACAGCTTCCCTAACTCAATACATCAAAATATTTGATGTTTGAAGCCCAGCAACATTGAAATAGTTGAGACTTCTGCCTTAATTTTCCTTTTCTTGCTTTTTCACTCTTTTTAAGTAGATTTTATTCCTTGTGATTTTGGAGCAAAGACAGAATATCTGACTTAAGTGCAAATTGAATGCTTTGAAATGATAAAAAAAATCCATAAAAATCAAACTAGGCTTTTATTGCTAGTAAAAGAACCCTTAACACTTCTCTGGTTTCTCATAATCTCTTGGGATCTGAGAGCTTTTACAACATTTTGGGGCAGACACTACAGCTGCTTCTCAATGTAATTTGTTTTTAAGAAGCTTCAATATATGTAGTTTCATGCAGCTGAAATGTAGTATAATGTAATATCAACACCTTGAATAATATCTAGCTTAGCTGAGGTTTTACTCAGTAGAACGGTTGCATTACTAGGGGAATGGGAAAGAGCTGTCATTTCCACGTGGCTGCACTAAATAAAGCTCCCTCTTCACACAGTAGGCAGTTCAAGAGCTTTCCACTGGTGGTAGGAGGGTGTGCAAGCTGACAGTATAAAATAATGGGTTTGAATTGCCCACCAGGCCCCAGGGTGGGGTCAGGGAGGGCGTCTGGGAGGCCAGGGGAAGCTACCAGCCCATTGCCATGACGATGTGCTCAGGCAGTCTTCCTATCCAGTGCAAACCATACGTCACATGCTGGCTTCAGATTTTGTCACAGGTGTTTCTGAGTGGGCCCTGTTCACCCTGTTCATGGATATAAGCCTCAGTGTCTGACCCTTAACCAGGATTTCTGGATGTGGTGGGAAGAGTCCAATGCCCCCTGCCTAGAGCAGGGCAAGATATCTCTCTGGATCTTAGGGTGAGGTCCTGTGTCAGGCAGAGGCCACACCAAAGTCAGAAGCAACATCTGAGGCAGAGATGGCCTTCTCCTACATCAGTTGTTTGGCTGGCTAGTAAGAATCAGACAGGCTCATGTCTTACTCTCTTATCGTTTGCAGGTGAATTATTTGGAAACGCCCTACCTTGCCTTAACCAATTGCTTCCTCTTTCTTGCATGTTTACTTAAACTGCTGACGTTTTAGGCTTTTAAAACATTATTTACTAGCATGCCAATGAATGCATAAAATCCTACTATTAAGACTTCAAAACAGGAATAGAGTGCTCTTCAGTGATACAGGAATACACAATACTCTTTGATACCTGTCAGATATATAAAGATTACTGAGGATCTTCCCACCCACACCCCTTAACAGGTCCTTAAGAACCTGGATTTATTGTGACATGCTTCTATCATCTTCTCTTCTTAATTTTCTGAGATTCAACTCTTATAGCTCTTCTTTACAAAACCTTAATGGTTTAGCCCTTGAAATCACTGAGCTCACTGCACACTGCCAAAGAAAGGTAAGATGAGAAGGAATTCAATCTCATTACTGTGAGAAATACTGAATGGAAAAATACTTTTTTAAAACCTATGCTTAACGTAATCACAAATTTACTCAGCATCACTCGGAAATAATTTAAATGAGAGATATCACAAGCTGAAATGTCATTTGTCACAAGTTAATGTTGTGCTATTTCTGAAGAAATTTAGTAAATAACCTGATTTAAAAGGGATTTATCACAATGTATATAAATTAACTCAAAGAAAACAGTTCTGTGGTTTATATACAGGCAGTGAGATTTCTCTAGGTCAGAAAGAAAGAATGACAGCCACGTGGAGAGCAAAAATGGGACAGAGATATTCTGTGATTGCCAGCCCTGTTTCCAAGCTGGCGCCCAGTCCAAGAGACTGCAGAGAAGCATTTTAACAACCTCAAGTCACAAATCACACTATCTTTGGTGCCAGCCGACACAAAACACCCACTGTTTCAAGCCTTTCCAAAGGGAGCTTCCTCCAAGCAAAGAAAGAAGAAGAAGTACATGGGAACTGTTTAATTTATTCTAGATCTGCTTTTTTTTTTCAGAACAAATGTACCTCAGATAACTGCAGAATTGGCCAGCAAACCTCATGGGATCCATATTAGCAACATCCCAAGTGGAAAGAGCCAGCAAGGGAATTCCAGAGCCTGCTCTCCCTTGCAGCCAAATACATTAAAATGAAATTTTCTCAAGGGGATGGGCTACATCTGAAATCAGGTTGTTTGAGGACAAGTAGTTTTTTGAATCTTTTTGCTTCTATAGAACATTTTTTTAATAAAGAGAACCACTTTCACTGAACATTTTTCATTTCCTAAGCTTTCCATAAAGAAATATGATGATAAAAAAAAAATCAGGGAAATGTCAACAAAAAACAATTACTCATTTTCGTCTGCTCCTCTCAAGAGAAGAAAAAATAATCATCTAATTTTAACTGCAAGTTGGAATCCTTTTATTTCTTTTCTGAAGACCCCAGGATGCTTTTGGCTGCGATAAAAATTGCAATCAAAGGAACCGATCAAGTGCTTGCACTAGCAAGCAGCAAAATTTCACCAACTCCAGCTGGTACAAAATGACAAAGTTCTCATGATAGCAATGAAATTAACAGACTTCAATTATTTCTGTGGAAGTTTTTATGTGGATCTGCAATGGGCAGGTATCTGCTCACATCACTTTCCACAGAACTGAATTCACTGAATTCCCAATAACAAGTCTGAAAAATTTAACCTTTTATTTTTGCTCATCTCTGGGGAGGGTAGAGTTCCTCAAACATATTCATTACTCAGAATTCTACATTGATTTCTTTGCTGCAAATATTAAACCTATGGATTAGTAAGAGCTATTTGAGCTATCATTTTGTTCAAAGGGTCAGAGGAATCACACTATTTCTATAAGGTCTCCAATGGAGCGCTAGCTTAAAATCCCGTTTCCACCACTACATGGATGGCTTTGAAATTCCCTTTCTGTGATTGTTCATGCTAATGAAATTTGATTGGTATGATGTTAACAGAAGTACTTAAGGCACATTTTTTCCATAGGAGACAGAGAAAGATACACAGTCCCTTTCCAAAAGGGTTTAGAATAATCACGGAATTATATTTTGTCCAGTCAGTAGGTTCCCAAGTTTGCCATAAGATAAAAGAATGTAACTCTCAACACAGTGACAATGCTGCTTTTAATTACTGTAGTTTAGCAGGCATGAAGATCCATCCTGGAGCAGAGGGAGATGCTGCAACCCTCCTTAAACTGCCATTGGGTGCACTGTGTTCTCAGCACTGCTTTTGCTGTGGAAAGATGAAAGAAAGCCAGAGAATTACTGGAAAGGAGCTGGTGGCTGGCTTCCTTCACTGGAAAATGTACCAAGGGCTATTACATCATGTGAGTATTGGTTAGAGTACTGATCTTCAGGGGAGGCTAAAGCTACAATGTTGTGAATAAATAAAAAATAAACAAGGAAAAACCCACAAAATTTGCTGCTACAGGAGACTGGAGGCAGAAAGCAGCGACAGTAGCTTCAAAGCAGGTAAAATAAATCACGGTCACAGGTCCCAACAGATACTGAAGGGAATAAGCACGATATGCCTGCTCACATCACTAATCCAGTGACTACAGATGCAGGGTAAGTACAGGGAGAACCACCTGCAGACCGCAACAATGCTCACACAGTCTCCCTGGTCCCTCCAGTGGCAGTGCCAGGCGGGACACACCCATGTCCCAACCCAGCAGGTCACTTCTGACGTTATTAAAATGCCTCTGACCTTTTCCACTTACTCAGCAAAATGTGAATCTTTTACTGAGAAGTTTCCTAGTCTAGAACAAGCTTCTGATGGACATCATGATTTATTTATGGATGATGCAGGCAAGGAGTACCAGAGGCCAGCCTGGGCATGGATATATAGAACATTAGCTGGCCACGAGCCCCCTCTGCACGCAATGAGAAACAGAATGAGCTGCTTTGCATTTACTGCCAGGAACAGCGAGCACACAGGCAGTGATCACAGGATTACTTGCTGTACATTCACACCCCTGCTTACCTCAGAATAACCACTTATTCAGCTACATCCTTGGGCTGCTGCACTGAATGTAAAAGATCTTTTTTAAATTCTCTTTCCTTGCAAAAGGCCCCGTCAATGTGGTCTTGCCTAGAGTGTCCCCTAGAGCATAACTGATCCCTACCTGCCTTGAGAACTGCTCATGCATGTTTATGCCACTAGCAAATTTTAGAAATTATGTCTAAGGTGCTGATGTTATTTCCATTGGACAGAGGTTAGGTGACAGCTCCTGCCCTCCTGGTGCATGCAGGGAAGTGGCAGGTAACAATTCCCTGCCCTCTGCAACTGTGTGCCACATGGGACAGGTGGCATCTCTCTCTGAATATAACAGCGTATACTGGGAACCATAACATGTCCTGGTGGGACACAAGGAAATCTGAGCATCAGGTCAATTAAAGTCACACCAATCTACCATGAATACCACCAATTACCACCAATGAATATAACCATGAACATAATGACCAGGAATTTAATGTAATATGCTCTAATTTTAGCAACTACAGGGACACTCATTCGAGACTTCTTGGCATTGGCATGTTTCTACCAGACCTGCACCTGCCTGCACTTCCCAGCTCTTGTGGTCATTCATATACAAAAAACCTGGACATGTCAGTGAACCATGGCTGATGACCACAGTACTCAAGTACTCAATTTAGACATAACACCAAGCTGTCCTGGCATCTAAACACCTCATAATACAGGAGAAAAACTTTTTTACTGTTAGGACAGGCGACCAAGGACTGGAACAGGTTGCAAAGAGAGATTGTGGAGTCTCCATTGCTGGAGACGATTAAACCCAACTAGACACGGCTGCAGACAACCTGCCATAGATGTCCCTACTTTGTGCAGAGCATTTGGACTAGTCCAAATGCTCTGCTCAAAGTAGGGACATCTTTGGTCTCCAGAGATGCCTTCCAAACTTGGCAATGCTGTGATTCTGTAAAAATATGTTTAATGTCATTCCAGAGACGCAGGATATGCTGAGTGACATCCAGCTGCTCCGTTAGAGAGATTTGGACACCCAGCAGGCCCTGTTTCTCCTCAGCTCACTGCACTCAGGCACTCAGGTCTACCAAGGCAGTCCAAACAGCTTGGTCTCACCCCCTGCCCCAGCCTTTTCCTGCTGGAACTCCAAGTCCTCGCTTGGGAAAGGAGATGAGAGTCATGGAGGCAGCAGAAGCTGTGTCACTCAGCTCCACACCTCTTCTCAAATAGATCTGGCAAATCTAATTACCAGTAGAACTAGTAGTAGACAGACTCCTGATTAGTTTTTGGATTTGTTTCCTCGGCAACGGAAAATTGCAGAAACATTAATTTAATGAATAAACTAGGGATCAGACTGGAAAAAAATGTCTTGTCCATTTTTCAGCAAACATTTAAATAAGTTTCCTTAAGATATATTCATAAACCTCTAGAAATCACATCACCCAACTCTCATAAATTCATGTATAGGCTTAAACTTTTGCTCAAATATTCAATTGTAACTGAATATTTCAGATTTAATGTAGAGAGCGATTATTTTTTAAAAAGCTCTGCTATGCTGATTCCTGATTGCTTACCATTCAAACAGAGAAACAAAGCCTTGAAGTTAGAGAATCCAATGCAAACAGCTTGAATGTTGAATTTTAGTGCTCAGTAAACACCATCCCTAAAGAAGCTATATACAGCCATCCTTTTTCTTCCATCTTCCCCTCGAACTTCACGCTTCAATGTCCCTAATTATTCTCATATTGAATAACTGAGAGAATGGTGGTCTGTTCACCAGCAGTCCACAAACAGAAGAAAAATAAAAGTCTCATGTAAAAAGAAAACAAAAAAAAAAAAAAAAAAGAAAAAGGCAAAGTGTTATTCATTGTACCCAGCTCTGCAAGATAGCTAATACTAAATGCAGCAGATAAAGTTCAGGCTTCCACAGAACAGAAAGGAAATGGAGGGAAAAGTATATTTAAAGTATATTTAACTGTATTTATATGCACAACCTCCTACAATGTGGTAGAAATAATCACTTACGATCAAGAGAGTAGGCACAGATATCATAGCCCCTTGCTATCTTGCTCCAGGTAGGATAAATAGTAGGCTCTGAACACAGCTTAGCTAGGCATAATTTTAGTATTGAAGACAATGAACTACAACCTAATCTTAGATACACCTCTGCAAATCCCAGCTGTACTGCTGTGCTGGGGAGCTGGTGCCCAATGCATTTGCTACAGCTCTCTGTCGGGAAAACATCCATACGCCTCGCACACAAGTTCCCACACTTCTCCATTAGCCCCTGATTAAGTGTAAATAACAATGAGTTTCCCACAAATTTGCTTTGTCTCAAATTTTCCAAATTCTCAGCCGCTGGGCATGTGTGAGATTGTATGAATAATTTAAATCACACAGGAAAGCGTAACACAGACTTACACATACCTGCTTTAAAATGAAGGACTTCTGGGATAGAGGGATCGTTTTTGCTTGGTGTAGCAGTGTTTACATGTCTGTCTTTCCAGTGTACAGCTGTTCTCACATGAAGGAATTTTGAAGCTTAAAAATAGCAAGAAAATTCCCGTTATGTTCCTCTCTTTTTTGCCCAGCAGCTGTTTGGCTGGAAAGTCTCACCAATACACAAGAAAACAAGAGTAATGGAACAGCTTCAAGAGCTCAGACCAAAGCCATGTAACCAGTCTCCAGTGGTGACCAAAAGGAGATGCCTAGTGAAGAATATAAAACTAAACCAAGCACATTTCTAGCCTCCAACCATTTTCAGCTCAGGGATTTTTCTGGAGACAGTTTGTTTTGAACCTGACTCTGAAAGAAAATCTCTCTAGCTCTAGAAACCCATAGAAATTATACCTAGGATGAAAGCTCACAAAGCTGATGTAGTTCAAAGCTTCAAATATATATTCTTAAATCAGATCTGGCCTATTACAGTGAGGCCAAAAAATGTGTGGTCTGGTTCCCAAGGTCTCCATAGAAAAGTCTGCAGGAACCCAAAGGAACACTGGTGTGGGACGACTCCAGAAAACAAACAAACAACAAACCACCACAAAACTCACAAATAAACAACCATCAATCTCACAACAAGCCAGACCAAATAGTCCTGAACTACTAATGCAAGAGCTCAAATATGTTGACACAAATATGTAGAAGGCTGTGCTCTATGGAGTGGAGTGATGCAGTAGAGGACAGCTGAGAAAGTTACGCCTTCCCCTCTGAATATTCATCCATAGGAAAGATGCTTTTGCTACCTGGGAGGGGTACTCACACCCCTATTCTCATGCTGGATTTGTGAAAAAATCAATTCTGTGTAATTTCTGCAGCCCATGATCTTTCTGGGGAAGGAGTTCTGCTCACTGCCAGTCTGTCTGCTGCCAAGGCTGCAGTGAGACAGTCTCTGACTCTGAGATCATTTTTTTATTTTATTTTATTTTTCTTTAAATGTCAGCACATTTGCCAACAGGCATTACTGTTGCAGAAAAACTCATCTCTAATATCTGCATCTTATTCCTAAAACAGTTTAGGTTTTTATTGCCACTGTTTATAGAAAGTCTACAGTAATATAAACGGCTTTCATAAAAGTTGCCAGGTTTTTAGCAGCATGCTGTGCCTCCACAGCAGTTACAACAATTCTGCTGCTACAAAACAGTATCCAATTGCAGTATCTACTGGCAGAAGCACAAATTGTTCTCTTAGGTTGGGCATTGCTGGAATAAGATCACATTTGCTAACACCTTTTTTTGTTGTTTTTTTTTTTTTTTGGCAGGATGAAATGTTTTTCTTTCGCCACATAAAAAGGAAGGAATAGGGAGTTGTTTGGGTTTGTGCCCTGTTAGGAGAATGATTTTGTTCTTCATATGATATGGGGTTTAATTATACTTCCTTGCTTGATGCTTGTATTAGAAATTCAGCTTCCCACAACTGTACTTCTCCATGGAAGACAAGAAGTGTGTCTAAAGAAACCTGACTTCTCCCATTATGCAATGCCAACCATGACTTTGGACAAAACCACTTGCTCTCAAGCACTCCAAGAGGCCGCCTGTGAATCAGGTTTAAGCCTGTTTTCTCTATAAACCAAACCATGTCCAAAGCATCTACTATGCTGCAAAAGCTACATGCTTGAAGAATGCTGATAAACCCTTGTCCCAGGAGGAAATGCGCAGACAAGAAACAAGCTTTGGCTTTGACCTGTAGAATGCATTTGACTGTGTAATCAGAAAGCTGTGAAACTACAGCCAGACATCTAAAAACTGAAAAACTTCCCTTTGTCACTGCTGAATAAACATCAACTCCTGGACTATCTCATGTCCTGCACTCACTCTTTTCTAGGCTATACATTGTGGTCCCTCACACTTGTGTTCTGGGGAGACCATCACTGATCCCATGACACAAAGGCAATCCCTTGCCAGTCTTGTCTGGAGCTTAACACAAAGCTGCTGAAAACTTTCTGTCACTGACTTATAGCTTTTGTGCATTTCTGACATCTCTTTCTTTTGGGGAAAAGCACCACTTCTAAACTTCACCAGACCACAGCTGAGATCCCTGCAAGTAGCCAGAGTTGGACCATTTGCAGTATATTCAGCATTTCAAGCTGATCTGAGCTTTCCCTTTAGGACTGAGATTAAGGTTTGCTAGGGAAGAGATCTCAGTTTTTTAAAGAGATGCATGTTTTTCTCAGGTTCACACACTGTTTATGATGGCCTGCCTGGCATCTGGTTGTAGCGTAGAATTTCAAATTTGTTTTTCCTCCAGGGAGCCAGAGCACTAATCTACAGTAACACAGGCTGTAGGAATCTAATCATTGTACCATGACCCCAAATGATCTTGTTATGTATTCAGCTTCTGCCCAGTCTATCTCAGGGATTGACAAAAGTTTCTGCAGTCTAGAGATAAGGAATGTGGTCACATGCATTTATACTTACTTTACTAGCCTGGAGACAGCAATATATTCCAGTCATTCAGATGAGAGACTTGCTGATGAGCATGTGGGAATAAATGGGAACCAGTGAATTGTGTGCAAAGCCACAATGGGGCTATAGTGAAGGGTAAAGCCTATGTCCACGGAGGCGTGCTGACGAGAGAATCAAAAAGGCAGTCAAGGTGACAGCATCCAGCTTCTTGGGACAGTTTGGACTTAAAAGGTAGCACCACCACTCTCAAGGACATTTCCAATCAGATTTGGGAAATGTCCTGAAAATAGAGGATGGTGGGTGGTTTATGCATCATTCTCCTTCCTTTTTCTCATAATTGCTTCCTGTAGAGTTGAGGAAAACTAATATGTTGGGAGAAGGGAAGCTGCTTCCCCTTAGCATCACTGTCTTACCTAAAATAATGGATCTGCAGTGAATAATCAACACATTTAGACACATACTTTCTCCTCACTAGCATCTCTTTCCCAGGCTGCAGGAATCACTTCTACTATAGCTTTTGCAGACACAACACTACAAGAGGCCTGAATAAGACAACAATCTGCCTCCAGCTCCCTGCATATTTAGCACTTCAAGTGTTTGTTTCCAGGGATGGTACTGAACTTTCAGGATATACCATGGATTCACTGCATAAAATTCAGTGAGGAGTGAAGGAATGGTCTAGAAATTAAACATGTTAAATGCCTGAGAAATCAGGCATTTAACCCCTCCTTTTGAGAGGACTTGCCCTATTGTCTGCAGGTCCAAGAGACCACACATGTCAACTTGTTACCTATGAAGTTGAAGTGCTCCATGCTTAGTTCATAAAAGTGACAGCAAATGATATCACTCTAATGCTATTTGGATGTATGTCCCTATCTGCAGAGCAATGCTTGTCACAGCAAGATCTGTTTAGGCAATTTCTGAAGGTGCAACAGCTGGCCAGAGGTTTCCTATGCACTTCCTGGTGTATTTTCATGTTGCTTCCCCAACAACTCCTGACTGCATCGTCTGACTTTTCCAGTCAGTAAGTTTCTCAGGAAAGCAAATCATCTGCTCTGTCGTATATATCCTCCCATCCCTATCCTATCTGCCCACAGATCTGCTAGGATACAGCACAAACACGTAGGTGAAGGAGCCTTCAGCTTCACTGAGTTACTCCAGGTAATCTAACATATTTTCAGCAAGCAAGTCTAATACAGAATGAACCAAGTTTCTTTGATTCTGGCTTGGTGCACTGCCAATGAAATAATTATCATTTAAAGGTTAATTAAAGAATCTGCCTTTGCAGGTTGTGAGGAAGACACTTAACAGCAGGAACTGAGCTCAGAAATTGTCAGGTTGTGTGCATAATACATAATGTTACAGGCACTGAAATGCATACATCTTCCAGCCTCACTCTGATCTCACCCGCAGTGGAGTAAATGCCATCATCTCTGGATTTGTTGGAGTTGTTCTGAATGTGCAGTACAGTAAGCCCAGGAAACAAAAATCAAGTCTATCACTGTTTGGGGTTATTTTGTTTGTTTATCTGAAGCCCCACACACAGCCTGCTCCTGACATACAAATGGCTGTGCACTTAGGGCATTCCAAATGCACCAATCCCTCATCACTGAAAAACACATTTCTTGGTGGTGTTCAGCTATCAAGAACTGGAAAACAGCTGGAGGACTGTGACATTGCACCCACAATATCTTGTTTTACTCCATTCCAGCTCAAAGGAGCACCACCCCCCTGGCCAGCTACAATTCTCTGAGCCCACCGCCCCCCACCTATTCTCCCTAGAACAGTAGTTACCCCATTGGCCTTCAATGCTGTGGTGAGGCTGTACTGCCTGACCACAGTGCTTCACTTTATTCCTCCACTTGCATACATCACTGTTGCTGTATCTCTTCTGAGTGCCTGTCTGCACCTTGCCAGGAAGGATAGCACTTTTCAAAAGACTTTTTGCTTAGCCTCAGTATAGCACCTACATGACCACAAGTCCCACATCCACATGAGGCCCAAAGCTTTGCTCCATCCTTATTACATAGACACATCGTAAGTGCTTCCTCCCTCTTGTTTTGGCATGCTCTATTGGAACAATAAAATATCCATGATGAGCATGGTTATTTTAGCTCACACAGTTTATTCACTGTTAAGAGTAATTTACCTTGCTGCCTCTGTATTATTTTCTTTTTTTTTTTCTTAAAAGCTATTGGTTTCATAAAAAAAAAAAAAACAAAACCAAAAAAAAACCAAAAAGGTATAATGATGACAGCAGGTTCTATCATGTCTTCCTTATTTCCATCCAGAGTAAAGTAAAAGTATTTCAGGATGTGCATGTGTTTCACATTAAGACCACAAAACATGTTACCAAAAACTCAGAATGTGACAAATCTGCCAAGGGGGAGGGAAAGATTCAACAAACTTTGGAATAAGGACTTCCCTGAGTTGTCAGCACCTATATATCCCCTAACTATGCCAACCTCTAGCACACTTTTCCACCAGCTCTTCCTAGCTGTGGGCACACACACACAGTGTCATTCAATGCTCACGTAACCAAGTTCTGAACAGAAGATGGGAGCTGATGTGCAGGTCCCACAATTTTTTAGGAATTTTGCATCAGATGCAACTGACAACTCTCCAACTGATGCTGGTTTGAGAATAGGAAATAAGTAACTAAAAATGCTGTGAAATGGGACAAGACTGGTAATCTCACTGTGCAGCCTGTGTGTGAAAAGGAAAAGGGAGACCCAGTGAGAAAGCAGAGCTGTTAAGGGATGAGATAAGGGAAATTGTGTCAATTAGGGGAGCAACAAATTAGAAGAATGAAGTCCCAAGAGTCAATATGAAATGAGGGAAGAACAGAGATAAAGCACCAAGCCAGGAAGGGTCCCAAAACAAATTGAAAATGCAGAGGTAACATTTATGAGACCCACATCTCTCTAGGTCAGCCACTGAGCGCTTTCGCCTGGTTAACTGTCACTCTGTGTCCTTTGGTTTGGTTTTCTTTGCACACACTTCATTTGATCTCCAGCAGACTGAAGGTGAGAACTTTAAAAAGACAGTGTTGCCAATTTGGAAACAAAGCACCAACTCTAATGAGCTACCTGAGATATATTTTTACAAAGTCAAACCTCAAAAGGTTTTATTTATGTGATGAAAAGCAGACAGAACAGCTGTGAAACAGGAGCAATGACAAACAACAACAAAACCAAAGTCATTTAGATGGAACTACACATTAAAAAAATATGTGGTATAATTTTATATATATATTTAAAAACAGGGCAGCTTGTATCTTTCTGATAAATAGCTACCATCTATTGGGAAAGACTTTCCTGTAACAGCTACCTACTATTTTTTTATTCTTATTTTCCTACTGGGAACCAGCATCAACAATGTGATAGCCTTACATTTAGCAAACATTTAACCAATAAATGTTTAATCATTTAAGAAAAAGCATCATAAATAAAACGCGTTGTGAATGAGAATCGTCAGGGAGTAATTAGAGCTCTTAATGCCTACAGAATAAATATGACATCCTCCTGTTTCAGAATAAGTCTCTAACTCTCCCACAGAGCAGAAATACACAGGAAGCAATTAAGAATGAAAAAAAAGCAAATCTAAAAAAAAGTAAGTCAAAAAAAAGGTACCTGTAGGGGAACATTTCTGAAGTTCAGTCAAAAATTTCATTGTAGCTCAGGACTCTGAGACCCCCAAGTGAGCACTAGACCTTTTAGCATATCTTGTTTCAAGTAAAGTATTCTACTTGGACATCTTTTGGCAATAAACAGATTCAGTTTTGGATTGTCAAAGTTAACTCGGATGGCAGAAAGGGAAAAAAAAACCAAATAAACCAACAACAAGAAAAACCCCAAAGAAGACTGGTGTCAGGAGGGTGGAATATGACACTAAAGGGAAATGCTTCCAGCTATTACCATGAGAATCTGAGAACAGTGGTGTGCAATCAATTGAGTAGCCACCAGAAGCTTTTGGAGAAAACACCAAGCAGAAAAGAGTCAAGTAGTACCCAGGACTCAGGAACACTGAGAAAACCGAGTCATTCCGAAGTCATTCTCCACGATTATTAATGTCATTTGTTTTCTCTTGTTGATTTTTAAAGGTAAATTTGAGAAGTTCTTATGGGACTTTCAATAAAAACAAACCCATCCACATTTCATCTGGAAACAGGCACCAAAGTATCTAGGTAATTTTCAAAAATTGTTCTCTTTTCTTTCACAAAATGTAATTAGGAAGCCAATCGTCATAGATAGAATAATTTTTAAAAGTTGTCAAAAATCCCCCAGGATTTTTAAAAATCAGTTTGGACAAAACTAAAGACTATATTCTTGTATAGGCCACAGAATGAAATGCCTTTCCTGGACAGATCTAGCCCATTTCAGATCTCCTTGCCAGTGTTTCAAAGCGATATTTCATACATAACACATCCTGTGCAGCACTACAACAAACGATGAGGGAGTTATGCAAACAGATTATGGGCTGTTACCATACATTTCTTTCTTCACAAATAATTCAATGAGTGAATGCTTTGAAGTTGGAGACAGAACATCAAAATACATCATAGAAAAAACATAGCATTTGTCAGTCTGCACATTACATTTTTGTAATATTTACATTAAAATACAAACATACAAGCTGTCCAAGTGTGAATATATTCTCCTTATAGATGGAAGTGAATAGGCAACCTAAGTTTTTTCTTTAAAAATGGGTAATACGAGATGGTTCTAAATAGATCAACAATATAACCCCTAGTCCTTCACCAAGAATTAAGCATGAAATCTTGGAAATTACTTCCTCTTAGCTCAAGTTAGGAGAAAGAAAGTTGTCACACACATTTAAACAAAGCAACCTGGTTCAGGAAAAGCTCGGTGAGTTTCCTTTTCTACAAAGAAAATGGGACACATTAGATCTCCACAACTGTGTCAGGTTCTTTCATGAAAAAAGAAGATTTAGAGAACCAGTGGTGAGGAGTCTCCTACCTGTTGTAACCACAGACAAAAATCTTCCTCTCTTTGTACCTCAGTTTTTCACTGGAACAAGAATGGTGTAAGGCTAAAACTTTTAAAAACCTAAAGTCCTACTTGTTTGCTAGAGTGAACCTCCATATTCTCCAAGCAACTTTAGCAAACCCTTTACCATTGTTTTGGGGAAGAACAGGAGGGAAGCTGACATGAACATCTTGACTTTTCAAATAATTTCTCTACTATCCTGCAGCCTGATAGGAGATGTTTGATCTTCCCTTTCCAAACCTTTAATTTGATGTGGCTGCCTGCTCTTTATATTGGTGAAATCAAAAGGACTTTTCAAAGGAAAAAGGAGAAAACAAATAGCATAAATCCTTGCAAATCATCCTCCCTGCATTGTAGGAGTCTAATTTGTGACTAAACCTGGTAAAACCCCACTAAAGAAAATACAGAGTGATTCTTTCTTTTATCTGTTGTGAAGCAGAGCGTAGTATCAGGCAGGTTATTTTCTTGAAGCAATCCAGGCTAAGCTCTCCCCTCACACAGACTCAGTAGCCTCCAGTGAGTGACTCAGGGCATGCATTTTGCCCCATAATAACTACACAGAGGCTGAGCCAAGCTAATGTGTAGTGCTCTGTGCTGATGTCAATTTTCATATCTGGTCTAAGAACAAAAAAATAAAAAATAAAAAAATTAAAGGATTCATTAACTAATTACCACTGCGCTTTAATGTAATGTAATGCAGAACATGGAAAGGGTCTATCTGGATTGTTTAATGTAAGAATTAACATTTCAGAAGAATGAACCAACTTCATGTTATTTAAATTCCCAGATGATTTAAATTTCGGAGAAGCTGCAAACACCACTCAAGACAAATAAATAAGGACTCATAAAAGATTGTGAAGAGGAGCAAGAGAAAATACAAAAAGATTCAGCTCAAGAAATAATGGCACTAAAGAAAATTGCAATAAAGAAAGTTATCCACCAGGCAAACAGGTGGAAGGAACTGCAATAAGAGTTGTCAGAGTTACAGGAGGGTGGCAAAAGAAATGCCAGCTGCACCTTTGGCACAGAAGCAAATGATAAAAAAACCTCATTGATTTCATTATCAGCACCATCCAGCCAAACCCATGGCCCTATATTGGTACCTTGTCAGGGTTCAGGGAGTCTGTACTGTGTGGGACATTGTACACATGCCCTCCATGAAGAACAGCAGCCTCTTCTGCTTAACCACCTGTCCCACTCCCCTATGCCTTCCTTCCCCCCTTCTTTACTCCTCTGTTATTTATTTATTTTCTTTATTTCATCATTATAACCTCACATCTGACAGTGTTGCATCTATTGAGAACAACTTGGCAACAAGATATCTTATAAAACTGGAGACCTAGTTGGTGAGCCTAGGTACCTTTGGTACCTAGGACTAAAGTCTTAAGTCGATAAAAAAACCTTAAGTCAATAAATTAAAATCACAAGAGAAAGCAGGTTAAACCCCACACACACATTCACACACAAGAAGAATACTCTACAGTAAGGGAAAGGAACGTGATATAGAAGGAATGGGAGAAAAGATGGGAACATTTAAAATACTTTGTTAATCATACTTTCCTCCTTTTGAACTCTGAATCTCCTATTGTGACTAGTTTTGGACATCCCCATCCCACATCCCAATACCACTGTTTTCTTTTTTTTTTGAAAGGAAATAAAATGAGAAAATTAATTCCACAGGCTGGTGATTTGACCCCATCCCTCAGTCTCAGTTCTGACATGTTGCTCTAACAGTGAAACTACTCTCAGGCACCTGGTGGTCAAGGGATCCAGGAACCTGAACCAATTATGCAGCCCTGTTTCTACAAGAGATGTTACCAATAGTCTCTGTGTTTGATCCAAATGACTGTGCTTCTTTAATATTTTTTTAGCTCTTTGGCAACTATCAATCAGATTTGACAACAGGAGATTAGCCCAACAATATGTTCTCACATGAAAATAAACAGAAACCAGCTAGAGGAAAAAGAGCTCTGTCATTATCTGAAAGAAAGAAAGAAAGAAAGAAAGAAAGAAAGACCCAACCCCAAAATTCAGCAAGCTGCACTATGAATTCTGACATTATTAGATGGCAGCAAATCCACAGGACAGAGGAAAAGGGATGTTGCAAATAGCCCATGTGCTGAAAAAATATTTAATTAGATCTCAAGGCTTACTGGGGACTGGAGAACTCAGAAACCATAGCCAGATCTATGGAAATCTGCCTTTATTAATGCTGCCTCTTGCTTGGCATGTTTGGCAGATTTGAGATTTGCATTCAGATAGAGCTTGTTTGTGGTCATTAGCTCTGCTGCAGAAGCACAGAAGTCACTGTTCAAGTTTCATCAGTTGAAAAGCTCATTGCCTCCCATTAAAATATAGATACACAACATTTGTCTCATTTCTTGAGAAAAAAAAAACATTTCAAGCAACTGTTTTTCTGAGTATTTCTGGTGTGCTCTAAAATGTGGACATGTACAAAGCTCAGGTCCTATAGATTTTGCTTACAACAGCAGGAGTAGGCTTAACACTTAACTACCTTAGAAGAGGTCTTTACATATTACTGCTACAGCTTTTTATTACGCTGAAGCCCTCAGATCTTCTGTAGGCATAAATTTTTCAGTAACTCCTTAGTGATCAAGCAGAATATTTTCCTAATCAGTATGTGGACTTCTCTAAGATATACCTTTCTTTCCTGGACTTGGGCTATACTGTACTGAGGAAATTTCTCTCATCTTCTCTTTATGAGTGCCAATTTTATGCCCAATACTGAAGTAAAGAAACTGACATGGGAAAGGATGCGTCACATCTCCAGTTTCAGGGACTGCTGATTAGGTCACTTACGATTTCACCATCCCAGCTGATAATTCCTCTCCCCTCTTCAATCATAAGGCTTTTCTCAGAGAGAACTCAATAGCTAAATATTTTATAGTGACAAATTTCTTGGTCCAAAAGTGACACAGAAAAGGTAGTAATATTCTGCTGTTACAAAACAAATAAAATTAGACAATGAGCCACATTATTTTTAACATATGAGCTATGATTTTCTTGTCCCTTTACACTTTGAATTTGCAGTATCCTTTCAACAAATGATTTCCCAAATAGAACTTCTATAAATGGTGTAATTCTGGAAATACAGCCATCAATATTTTTGTCGTTAGACAGATATCAGCCTGCAGATGCAATGTCACTTCCATTTGTTTCATTTTGAGAGGTCACTGATTACAGCACCACCCTTCCAAATTACATCTGTCGGTACTTGCAGAGGGTGGGCTCTTTCCAGTCAGAGCAGCTTTGCATGCGATTAGTGACACCTGTAGCTGGAAAATATGGAAGATAATCACACCCTTTTTCAGAGCAAAGAGGGTAGCTTTCAGCACAGGGCTGGTTTCAGCTTTCTTCGGGGTGGGGGGGCTGTTTGTCTTTTTCTTTTTTTTTTTCCTTTTTCTTTAAGATAATGAGCAAGAAGATACAAAAGCTTTTTGCATTCTGAGTGGTACTTAGTGAGAGACATAAAAAGAGAAAACATCTCTTAGCAAGAAAATTACACCATAGAAAATCCCATGGAGTATAATCATTTTCGAGATCCTTGGTTACCCAGCACAACAAATTAGTTTAGAACCTCTGAAAGCTCTTTAACCTCAGTCAGGTTTGGGGAGGGGAGCTGCTATATAATTTTTGAACAGAAGCATTTCTGATACAGCCAACTACACCATGACATTCACTGAATGAATCCCATGCTTGTTTAGCTTGCTGTGCCAGCATATAATTTGGGGAAAATAAGTTTCACTTGATTTACCCCCAAAAATTTCACAAAGGTTAAGAATCACAGCCAGCCATCTCTTGATTTGAAAATATAATGCACTGTATAATTGCTACATGACATATCCAGCACAATATTGATTTTCAGATAAATCATCTCCCTGATGAAAACATCAATCTCAATTCTATGTTCTGCTGGGCACTAGTTATCCAAGCTCATCTGAAGCCATACCCTCAAATACAATGCTTTCTTCAGCTTTGTTTAATGCTAACTTTGTAAGAGGGATGAGAGCAATCAGTTAAGTCTGGTCTTCTGCACCCATAATATGTTGCTTCATTACCTCATTAGACCCAAGGACTTTCGCTTGAAGAATGAGAATCTTTTAAATAATTTAGGATGGCGAAGCTACAACCACCCCCTCAGAAAGTTCATCCAATAGTGAATCTGACAGGCTTCAATGTAATGAAGAGTAACTCTAGGTAACAAAATGAAGCATATCTTCCATTATGTGAAATTTAATCCTCCCACAGTCCATTACAAGTGTTTTCTCTAGTTATGCATACAAAGTAAAGGCCATATAATTTCCTCCAAGCTTTTCAGAGGTTTGATCCAAATCAACAGGTTTAGCAAAGTCTTTGAACAGTTCGCCTCCAGATTTCATGGTGCAATGGGGAAATTTGGAGACAGAACAGATTCTGGACAGAAAACACACGTTTATCTTTAAGACTGCCTCAAAAGATTTTAGCAATGCTGCCAAAAATATAAAAGCCATGTGGGCTTTCTACCTCTTAAAACTTCTTTTACATGCCTCAAAAGATTGGAAAATAAAGTTAAGTAAGTAACAGCCCTAAGTCATCAGAGTAAGGAAATGTCTAGAGTTCAAATACAAGGCCAGAATGTGATCCCTAGAAGTGATGAACTTTGCATCATCTTCCCTATCTCCAGCAAACTTGGAAGTGGAGTAATTTTTATATCGTGTGAAATAATTGGTTTTACAAGTCAAAAATGACGGTGGAAGATGTGTATCACACTCCAGGTACGTGTCCTGAAATTTACCCCCTGTTTGTGGTCTCATACTAAAATGATATTGAGAAAACAACAAAAAACCATAAAAATCTGCAAAATGAAAACTAACATTCTGGAACTTCATGTCATATCAAACCTCTGTTCCCTCTTTTCCAGGGTAAAAGAAATTAAAATCTTACATTTGAACATGTCTGACTGCCAAAGGTTTAAAAACCCCAAAAATAATAAGTAGAGAGAGTATTAACTGCATAATAAAAGCTTCAGCACTCCTTCCTTCGTGTCTTAAAGAAACATTCCATTTCCATACATTATTTATTGCACTGCTATTTTCTCAAGCAGCTAAATTTGCTATATTTTCCTTCTTTATTCAAAGTGATTTTAGTGCTATCAAACTATCCAGCTTGGCAGTACTGCCACAACTATTTGTAGTGCCCAGAGATCTCTGGATCCAGAGTAGATGATGTGAGGAAGACCTGGAGAACAGAGTGTGAGCGAAATGCAGGGAGACTGTCCCCCATGATGCATCCCTCATATATAAGTTCTGATATATGATTTCTTTTCAGTCCTTTTGCAGGCCACTGCTGTCACAATGATATCTCCTGACATGTCTTTTTTAGGTAAGCTGAAAATAACGACACTATCCATCAGGAACACAGTCTTCCCCAAGAGAGCACCCAACCATACCACGCTCATCTGCCAAGTAATGGGATAGGATATAGCTGCCTGTAGAAGATGGCACTTCAAGCACCCTCCCAGGCTGCAACCTCATATGCAAAATAGAATTCACTAGTGCAAAACAGCCATTCTGGGTACTGTCATCTCCCCATTTTGAGAAACATGTGTCACTGATCAGTATATTCTGGAATACAGCAAAGCTGCTTGCTTGGTAATGGAAGAATTTACTTTTTTTTTTTTTCTGAACTGTGATCAGGTTTTGTGTTATTGCCATCCTGGCTTTACAAAGTCAGATCTAAAACTGCCTTTTGATGAAGCAGACCCAGAAGAAAGTAGCACAGAGAACCAGAAAACCCTCTTGGTGTTAATTGAGGCTTTTCAGTATGAAAACTGAAAGCTGAGCTAAGCAGGCAATGACCAAAATGAGAAACAAAACCTGGATTTCCCTTTGCATTCATGATAATAATTGGTCATGTCTCCAGGATGCATTAAAATTGTAAAGGAAGCTTAGCAAACTTTTCAGATCCCCAGCACAGTTAGTGAAGAAATAGATTCTTTTTTCCTTTTATTTCATGTTACAACCTTGCCATGAAATGCAATTTTAAATGTTTTATTGACTTTCAATTGTTTGCTTTAAAACTACCAAACCAAGCTTTCACAATGCACATTTTTGTATCCCTGCTCCCTCATTTTGCCACAAGACATCACATTAACCAAAAATCAGCAGGGCTGCAGGTATGTATTCATTTCCAGTTGCTACTGTTGTGCTTTGCCTCGGTACACCAAGGCTAGATATTTCTGAAGACTTCACCTGATTATACTGACCTATTTTTTAGATCACACAGGCAGTCTATGGCTTTCTTGTGAAATTGAGTGGTCTCTCCTGTGCACTCTGATTCTCTGGAGTCAGAGAAGACAGCTGAGGAGCTAGCTGCAAACCAGTTATTTCACCCAAGATTCAACAAGGTAATTTGGGAATCCTACCCTCCACCCCCCTTATTTCACTGGCAGGGCTGGTGGCAGCATTTCAAAGGAGTCTGCAGCAGGCAGTCACACTCATCTATCAGCTTTAAGATCTTATGATTGTGTATGAAAAAAAAAAAAAAAAGCATTTTAGCCTAACCCACAAAGGAAAAGCAACTACAGCCATTATTTTTTTACAAAATCAAATGTGCTCAATTACTTTGCTTTTGTAGCGTTACAGGAGGAATTTCAGCATGAATTGATTTGAGGTGGCTGCTAGGAGTACAAGAGGGAAGGATTGCCAATTTAAGATGTTTCCCACCATTTTTTGCCCCCTTTATGCACTTTAATGTCCTGATGCAAAGAGTTTTCATAGTGACGGGGCTGCAGTGCTAATATTGATAACTGTATAGTGCTGTGCCTATTTGTCAGTTTAATGATTATGCACATGAGAAAAATTGTTGCCTTCCTTCAGAGGCTGATGAGCTCTTCAACACATTATTACCAGAATAAATGTGAAAAGTAAAGTAAGAACTTTCAGTGGAGGGAGTAATTAAACAACCTCACCACTGAATTTTAATTAGTGATACAAGGACTATTTCATTGCTCAGCTCTAAATGTGCTTTCTGATGAGGGCATAATATCCAAATAGATCTTGCATAATGTTTCTTTTGGAAGACAGGGGAAGAGCTCAGGTTTGAAGCAAGAGGACTGTTCCCTCCAAGTCAAAGACCTGCCCAAGACTAGAAGCTGTAAGACCAGGGCATATGACTTTTTCTGAATTATATTTTTTTTTCTCTCAGAAAACTGCACAGAACAAAATGATATGACTGGATCTGCCACTGTGAAGACTTCAGGGTTACACACGCTGGGCACCATAACAATTTCCAGGTCAAGATTCTGGTATGTGCTGCTGGATCCTTATCAGGTTATGCAAAAAGGAGTGGTCAGGATGGATGCCAAAGTGCTATGAACATTGAAGAGCTTTTGTGGAACTGTGCTTTGCAAGTGTTCCAGATATATAAAATTCAAAGACAAAAGTTTGTGGGTATTAATGAGGCAATTTTAAATGTGAACAATTGACTGGCCATCATTTAAATCTTCAAAAATATGTCTAGATTGTCTTCCAAAGAGAGCAAAGAGAAACTATGTTTACTGGTGAAAAGTGAAATAAAGACTACTGTCTGTACTATGCAGAGGGTGGGGGTGAGACTAAATTATAAAAAGGTCCTTCCTTGCCCTTGCAACCTTAGAAATTCAGAACAGAGAAAGTAATCTTAGATTAAATCTTCTATAAAAAGAAGGAAAAAACTGTGGTTTATGCCAAAATTCAAACTTCTCTGAAGGCTGGATAGCCAAAATATTTTCTCTAATTATTTTGTTGTCAATAGAAATTAAGGTAGCCAGCCGGTTATAACTCATCAGTTTCCAAAATTGTTGCCCCACGAATGATTATCAGCTTTCAAACCTTCTCATAAAGCACTTTGTCCATGTTTTTAAATCATTCTTTTATTTAAAAAGCTCTCACAGTAATATTGTACATGTAAGGTCCACTTCTACCCTGACTGCAAAGATCACCACAATGCCTGTGCACCGTTCTTAGCAACCACCACTACTGTTGACTTTGCTGCTATGTTCTTGTAGAAAATAGTTTGAATGTACAATGATCCCACTTAAAATAATGAGTTCATTAAATTTAAAACACTGTTTCATAGCCTTGTTTTCACCTGATGAAGATCAGTATATAATGATATGTTTCTATGTTTGTACACACATGTACTGTACAACTGCAGACCCATGCTAATACTAATGGACAGGAGACTGCAGCCTGGAGCATTAATATGCAAAAGCCATTAAATTCCTGAACACACTGCTATGATGAAACCCTTAATAGAATGTAGACTGTTGAATTAATAACATTCATCGTGATTATAGTGAGGTGCCAAGACTAATTGGAAAAGGTGTTTGATCATAAAAATAACTATCAGGGATTTTTTTCTTTTTTTTTTTTTTCTCCCCATAATGAATTTAAATGTGCAATGAATAGAGAGGGAAAGCAAGAGACGTTAAAAAAATTATGTCTGGTATTGTGTGTGTTGGAAATACAAGTTAAATTAATTGCACATTTATTTCACCAATCTTTCCTGTTTTGACAAATTTCTGGTTTTAAAGCCACAGCCTAGATCAATCTTCATGTAAGAACAATGCTCTTAATAGAGTTGCACACCTGAGCAAACCTATTCAGAGGTGCTTCACCTCCACAGTTGATATACATGTTGGGGAAAAAAACAAGCAAATAAACATTATAGTAGACTAAATTCACTGCTTTCTCAACTTTTTACTGCCCTGCAGCTCACCTGGCTCTCAAATGCCAGTCATTAGAAGCAGACTCCAATAGATTTTCTTCTTTTTTAAAGAACTGCTTTTGATTTCTTACGTGGGATGGTTGACAGTGTCAAAAATATTCATGAACAAAAAAGACCTGAGTAAGGTCTGGTAAAAGACCAATGCTGGGCTTTTTTGTTTTTTTTTCCAGTGTTTTATGTTTAATATTTTAACTCACAATTAACTTGCGTACATTTTTTGTTAGTTATTTTTAGGGGATGTGGCAGTGATTTAAAGGAATATCTTTCAAAACATCCTTTACTAAAGACCAATTTCAGGAAGAGGTCTTGAAACCAGTTGGTGTGGGTGGAGAAATCCTTGTGGACATCATTACTTGTGAAATGCAAACAGCAGCTGCAGATGGGGTCAGTAGTCTTCCTCATCTGGTAGTCAGACACAAGTACTTCATAGACACTTCAGTAAAAAGTACCTCTATGGAGTAAACAAAACAGTTTTCCTAACCTGAGCCTACCAAAAAATTAGTCCTGAAAACTAAAAAATTTATAATTTTAAGATACATTTGGGTACAATTAAACTGCTCAAATGTTTCAGATAAAAACTTCCTTCCATTCAGGATGGCATCCCATAAATTTGTTATGCAATGCTTAATATGATACAATGAAAGAAAAGACACATATTTCCTTTAGCCTGTTTTAATATGCTTCTGAAGAGCTTAATTATTCCTTGATTATGTAATAAAAGAAAATGGAAACATAAGCATCTGGGCAACCTTCCTTCAGAAATCTGTCATCCACCCTCGGTTTTTTCTTTTCGTCTTCACTTATCCAGTGATTTCAGTCTCCTCACATATTTAATCCCTCTTATACTTCCCTGTCCTTTTTATTTCCTCATTCACACACCATACCTCTCCAACAGCTTTAGAAGAGCAACTAGAAATGCACAGGTAATATACCAGGCAGAGGTCTTTCCTAGTCCATTTTATCCTGCTTACCTATGCCAGCTTATGCTATATGGGCTGCCTCTTCTCCAGAGGTACAACCACACACCCAGGAGGAGAAAAATCAAAGACTATCATCCCTTTGAACTGTACTGCAGATTTTAATGTATCTCCTACTGTGTCTCAAGCAGTGTGGCTTCAATTGGGCAGGAGCATTTCTTTGGCAGTGTAGCCACGATTAGAATATCACATGATGGGTCAACAACATTATTTCATTTTTCTGCTTAGATATATATATATTTGCTAGCTTTCTTAGAGTCTTTAAAAATAGAGGCATTTGAAAATAAGTCACAGATATCCTACACCTCATTAAATCGGAGGCATAAAGTTGCAGAAGAGTTCACAGCTTGTGAAAAAATCAGAGACACGAAGGGCCAAGAGGAAATAAAACTATTAGACGCAATAGTCACCATCATTGTTTGGTTTTGAAACATGGGAGGGAGGGGTGTTTGGTGAGAGAATTCTTTGTAAGTACTGATTAACTCAGACATATTAAAACACGCAAGCAAGTACATACACATATACACATATTTGTGTCTCCAGATTAAAGATTCTTATTAGATATAGCAAGAGCAAAATCTGAGGCTGGATAGTTCCAGTAAACACACTCTGACTGTGGCAAAATTTAAATTTGTTAACTTTATTTGAAGTTTAGCAATTTCAGACCTAATCTGTAAAATATAATAAACTTCAAATAAAATGTAGTTAAAAACTGTGTTGTGTGAAATTCAAGAGATGCAAACAGTTCTTGATTATACACAGAGCATGAGAAGAAATATACAAGTTCTATGTTTGGATACTAAATTAAAATGACCACTTAAGAACTTGCATATTCTTAAAAATTAATGAAAAATGATGACTTATCAGGTAAATACTTCCGAAATAGTATAATATTGCAATTGAAATGGGAATCGGATTTTTTCAGTATTTGTGCCAGAATGATTGGAATTTTCTTAGTGAATGAAATTCCTAATTTCATCTTTAAGGAGACTGTTTAGATCATTAAAACTATACCATAGTATAGAAGTAAAAATGAAACACAAATAAGATGTTTTAACCCCATCAGGAAGGGAGAGCTTATGAATGCAGTTTAAAAAATATAATTAAATTCCCTTATAAATTCCCTTCCCTTATAAATTGTATGATAATAAATTTAATTTTATTCAGTACCAAAAGAAATTTGGAAATACTGGAATCACTTAAACTCAAAATTTTCAGTGTAAGACGAAAAGTCCAGGTTCAGCACTTTTCAAACCATCTTATATTGAAGTGCACTTTAAGTAAGGAATTTCAGAGATAAAATTGGTTCAACTTCATTACATTATCTTCTCATGCAAATACATGCAACGTTGCTTTTCTGATTCATTTATAAACATTGCATATTAGGTAGAGCCAGAAGTCATCAGTCATTGTTCAATAGAAAGATGATATATCAAAACAAGAACATCAAGAATACAAGAAAAAAAATGGTGCTCTTGAATCCGACACTTCAAAATAAAATACATGAGGTTGAGTTCAAGAAAGATAGCCATATTATTTCACTGTTCTCTTCATAAAAAAAAAAAAAAAAGAAGATCAAATAAAAGAAGGGCAGCTAAGCTTAAGGACTTTCTCAGGCTCCTCAGATGCTTATTGCAGAGCATAAAAACAATTACCTTAAAAAACTTTCAGTCTCTTATACACCTTCCCAGCATTACTGGTACAGACAAATCTGAATGCAACAAGATGGAAAAGAAAAGTCCCTGTAGATGTTCAACAAATGACATCAAATAAGGACACCAAAATTAAAAGCAGAAGCATATGAGAATATACTCGGTGGGGCAGCTGCAAACAGGATGCTCTGGAGTGTGTTACTACATCAGAGGACATTGCTCACATAAAGGTAGTAAATGATCAGAGAAAGAAAAAGCAACCTCTCAGTGATTATCACTCAAAATTACACTTGCAGTAATAAGATGCATACTGTAGTTGATGACAGAATATCCCTTTAAGATGCAGTACATAGTGGAAATAACCACAGCACAGAAGAGCTTAGGCAGTGGTGGATGTTTGAGCACACTGCATTGATATGAAATCTGAACTGAGGGCTAGGAAGAGACATTCAGGTCAGTGCTGAAGTAGCAACACCTTCTTCATACAAGTTTAACACAGGCAACTTCTATGCAAAAACCAATACTTAAAATTATTCTTAAACCCCTATAATTTAGTGCTAACCATGTCTATGTAACTGGAATTTTAATTTATGTATTTGTGTTTTTATTCTTTCCCCCACACACACACAGCTTTTGGAGATGACGTTCTTCATTCACTTTAGTAGTACTTGGACCATTCTGTGTATAAACACATTTTGATCCTCCTAACAGATAAGAAAAGCCAATGTAAAGCTTAATTTCACTCTACACAGGATGAGAAACTGAACTTTAATGGAATGATGTCCCTCAGCCCCTGGTGTGAATGTGGGAAAAGGGATCTGTCTCAACCAGGAGGAGCAGAAGTAACAAACCTGGCTGTCCAGAAACATTTTTCAAATGTTGGTACATGAGGATAAATTTTTTACTAACCAATGCATACATTTTGAAGGAAGCTTATAAGCCACATGAAGTTATTGAAAATTTAATCCATGCTGTATCGCCTTTAGAGTCCTGCAGTAATCATAAATACTGAAAGCATAACAAAAATAAGTAGGTTTTGGGGTGGGGTTTTTTAATGTTTAACTTTAAAATTGAAAAAAGGGAGAAAAAGCGAGAGAAATACTTTGGTATCTATTTTTATTCTGGCAGAGTTTTCACTGCTTGTTTAATTTGGTTCCCGGACTCTGTCCTCTTTTAATTCCCTTGTCATCCAGAATCTATTACGGGCAACTAATGCCCTCATGGCACCATCTGGCATTATTTAATATGTAACACCACTTTATAAATCAAATTATAATTTATAATTAATCAGACAATTTGTATTTTTAATAATAAAAATATCTATTAGAAAAAATCTGAATATATTAACGCACTATTGCAATGCAAAAATATTTACAATCTGTGCTTTTCCTTTTCTCTATTGTGCTGCTTGAAGACGAAATGTTTCATTTGAAAAGTAGATATTAATTAAAATGCATCTTAAAATACAAGGAATTTTCCCAGAGTTTTGCAGGAATATTGCCATCCCAAATGATGGTTTTGAACATTTTAGAAAGGATCAGAAACACACAGCTGACCGGGGAATGGTTTTCCACTATAGTCGCTGCCTACTCTGAGCTGTTACAGATACCGCACTGTGTCCTGCATCACTGTGATCACCAGCAGAAATTCAATCCCTTGGTTTAAGTATCCCCAACCTTACTACCCAGCATGTCCAGCTATATCCAAGGAGAGATATTTTTACCAATTAGATGCTGTTTATGCCTAGTCAATTTCTCTCCTTTGATCTTATTACACAAGAGACAATTACTGGCATTGCAATAGGGAGAAATAAGATATTGGTGTTTTTACCATGGAGTAAAATCCCCTTTTTTCCTGTTCAATATAAATTGTTGGATAGGTACTAAATCAATTATATTTTTTTCAGTCTGGGGTAGTTCAACTGCATTTAAACAAGAGAACTAGAAAGAAAAGGGCAAAGATGAAAGATAGTAGTATTTGCGTCATGCTGCTCCACATTACAGTCTGAACTCTGGCTACCACAGTATCAACTGCACAAGTAGCTCACCAACAGGCATAAATGAAATAGCTGAACACTCCACTGCTATAAAGCTTCTTTCTAATACAGTAAGGTTCACTTCAGGGAACTCTTGCTTCTACCTGCTATGAACCGGGGGTTTGTGAAATTAAGAACTACAGAAATAGTAATAGGAGCAGCAAGCATCTTGCAGCAAATCCTGCTAATCTTGTGTTCAAAAAAGGCCAGGGGAGAGCAGGAGGAGAAGAAAGACTGGTTGAAAACATGCTTTAGTTCCCTTCAACGGAGCAAACTGGATTGGACATCTCAGGCTTCTCACCTACACCTGGGTCACAAACTGTGATTGTGTGTTTCCCAATAAAGGGTCGGAAACAAAGTAATCTAATTATAAATTTCATCAATCAAGCAGGCGACAATGGGCAAAGCAGCGCTGGGTGGCCAGGGAGTCTCTACCCGTGGCTACCCAACCTCTATCTACTCAATTCTATGATGTTGCAACCTGTTTCAGGGTACAAGTGGTTTACTGAACAAAGGCTCATTTATCACACAAACCATGGCCCGAACCCAGGAGGGAGCTGCGCTTGAGCTGGGTTTAACACTAGATGCATGTTGACAGGCACAACTGGGAGGCAAAGTGATGAAAGGGACTGAAAATGTGAGGAAAATCTCTGAATCTGGCCAATGACCCCATCCACACCAATTTGAATCCCACCTGAGCCCCTGATGACAGGGAAGCAGGTGTCTGACCAGCCAGTGGGGTGTCCAGGTCAGTCTGGCTGACCACAGGAAAAGAGACATTGAAAAAAAAAAAAAAAAGTGTATTTTACCTTCACCTTCTCATCCTAGCCTCAAACCTGTTCCTTTTAACTAAAACTTCCTTCAGTATTAAAATTCTGTTTCAATGAGACATTCATGATCAAATTTTCAAAGAAGCAATACTAATTTATTTGATAGCAACAAGACTTTATGGGACCTTCAAACAGTACCTTGTAAGTACTAACTTACATTCATCTTAGAAGCTCTCATTTTTCACACGTCCACAGATCTTTATTACTATAGATACACAAGAAATAGGAACTTCAAGGAATGTTTAAAGCACACATTCTTCTGCTACCTCTTCACTGCATGCAAGCATAATCCTCTGATTGTAATGTCACAGTCGGTGCTTGCGCACGGAAAAGATTAATTTGTCAGAAACAGAGGATTACACATTTAACAGGGGCACAGATGGGTGACCGTGGCACACCCCTGGGAAGGGAACTCCTCTGGCATGCAGATCTAACCCACCAGCTCCTCATTCGCTGAGATTACACGTCAGAAGAGTTGGGATAACCATTGTAAAGAAAAAAGACAGAGATAACATTAAGCATTCCAGCATTGTTTATCTCTAGAAACATACATTGCGGTAACAATGGGGAGAAGGCATGAGAGAAAGCAGAGTCTCTGAGCTAACACAGACCTGAGCTACATTGTCCAAACTGGTACCACACAAATTCCCTGTCTCTCAGCCCTGTTAATTCTTGCTAACGGCAATATTGCACCATTCTTTAATTATGAGAGAGAAATCCCACTAGTCAGGCACAGCAAGGAGCAAAGGATGTGACATCCATGGGACCCCAAGTGAAATGCCCATGAAAGGCAGCACTTCCCCAATGTAAAGGGACTGGCAGCTGCTGCCTTAGTAACAACAGAGCCTTAGAGACTTAACAGGTGGCACCTGGCTTCTTTGAGACACAAAACCTCTCTGTTCCTTCTTTGCACACTGTGGGAAAGTCTAACTCAGATCACATTAGAGAGAAAAAAAAAAATCACTGCAAAAAAAGGATTTCTATATAAAGAGAAAAACCTCCTTCCATGCTCTGCCAGTGTAACAAGGGTTTTAGAGAAGAGCAGTGCATGTGAGTTATTTACCTTCAAATCCATCTGTATTTTCCTCCCCCAGCTTCTAGAGCTTTTATTTATTTTGAATTGAGTCAACTAAGGGGCTAGAATAACACACAGCTTACCTTTTACAAACACTAGTCAGGCACAGAAGAGCCCCTCATCTGTTGTAATACCCACAGTAGCATCCCTGCGAGCCAGCAGCACAGCAATAGGGACTTTCCTCCACACTCAATCCCCTTGTGCTTTCAGGCTTCCTCCATCAGCAGATGCAATGCATTAAGCAGAGACTGTGGAAAAGAGCTCGTGTAGAGCGAGGTAAAACCTTGCTTTGTGTCCTGGCCTGTATAATTCATTATGGATATCACATTTAGGACATCCAAGTGTTCATGAATTTTGAAGTCTGAAGAGACTTCTAGTGAAGTCACATAGAGTTTCAGGGAGCAGAAATTGTTCCACTTAAGCAGAGCAGTTACACCAGTTTGTACCAGGGGAACACATAGCTGAGGCTACAAAAGAAGCCTGGGAGTGGGTGTGTGAGTTAGAGCAGGAACCTGAACGCTGGCAGAGCTGTGTGAACTGCTAGCAGCTCCTCTGGCCTCAGATACAGGTGTGTGTTGGCTCTTTCACACTTGAGCAGTGAGCGGGGAACAAAACAGGCTTCAGGCTTTGTAATACAGCCAAAGGGATGGATAACTCACTGGCAGCACTGTTAGCAGAAAGATAGGCACTGACAGCAAACAGCCTTAGGCCCTTGTTGGAAACCCCATACCTGATGGGAAATTCTGCTGAGGGCTCTGGGATGCGCCTTAATGCCAGATGCAAAATGCACTCTCTCCTAAATGAAAATCATTGTTAAATTTGCAACGAATACCATCCTAACATAATAAATACTCACTTCTCTGTTTAACTGAAGAGCTTCTACTCTTTCAGTATGAGAAGTCATAAAGGGCACGGCCTCATGAGCCCCCAGGCTTCCCAGGGAAGCTTCACGGTGCAATTCAAATAGGTACTTAAAGCCCCTTTCAGTTTGGATAACTGGAGAACTTGAGTCTGTTCTAATCAAGCGCATAAGTCTTTCTAAAACTGGGATCTATAGGAGTATGTATATCGCTACTAACAATGACATACTGTATATTATTGCAGGAAGAGAATGCCTATAAACTGCAGGTTAGCCTGCTACTAATTTATTGATGCTGGCACCACTTTCTACCTTAAATATTATACAAATTTACTTTTCAAATACTCCTTGAGTAAATATATGTCTAAAGGGGAATATTTTATCAGACGGACATTTCAATGAAATATTTTACTTCTAAGGTAGGACGAATGGAAAGTAGCTAAAGAAATATGCTGATAATAAAATATGTAGTCAAGGAAAGCACTTTCATAGCAGCAGCAGCTGCATGAATGACTTGCAGAAAAGAATAAACTGTGTTTATAAATAAGCACATGAGGATAACATTAATACATGTGTTTAATTGAAACCTCTAAAGTCAGTGAGATTTTTATCCCTTACACTTTAGCTTTTTGGTGGTGGTGGTGGTGGGGTTTTTTTGTTTTGTTCCTGTAAAAAAGGCTGGGAAGAGGGTGAGGGGGAATGTGTGCGAAGCACATGGTGTTGAGTAAAAGATAAAGACAGCCTGCTCCACGTTTATCTGTTGTGGTCTTAGAAACATGGGTCTAACTGTCAAGAAATCACATCTCAAGGGCAGGATCCTACTGGTATCATTCCCAGGATCTGAGCTCTATGGAGAACAACACTTTGAGATGATGCCAGTGGGAAGTTGCAATAGGAAATGCTGTGAGTTGGGGTCAGCTCTGAAACCCACTAGAGAATAGGTTTCATTAGTCCCTGTTCTAACACCAGGCAAGGAAATTCACTCCAAAGTCACAATAGCATGCTATGGTTTGTGTATTTATATTGAAGTGGGGACAAAGCAGTTTCACAATATGCCTGAGAGAGTAACTGTCACCATGACTGCTCACTGGTAGTGGGTCTGATCCAGGCTGACTTTTATTAATTTCTGGTCCAGGCTAGCTTTTATTAATTTTTCCCATTTATTCTAATTATCAGTTTCTCTGCCAGATCAAGGAGTGGTCTCAACCTCTCTGCATCTCCTGGGATCTCCATCAGACCCTTAGGTATGCCTGTCTCCTTCCTAGGCTATGCTGCACTCATCGCCTGCTGCCTCCACAACAGGGAAGGTGAACCCAAATTGTTCCCTCTCTCCTGCACAGAATGTAAGCAGTGGGAAGCACAGATTATTTTGGGGGATGCAAGATTGAGCATGGACAGGCAAGACACAGTCAGAGAACATGACTTCTCCCAGTTCTCTCCAGTTCCTGTAATGGTGTGAAAGAGCTATGAAAAAAAGCCAGATGTCACAGCTTAAATAGCCTGTGTGGTTGAGTTTTACACTACCTTCTCTTATGTGGTTTATTTGTCTTGAAATTTTACTTTGTACTTTGTTTTATCGTACTGCTCGTACTTGCAGTGGTTTCTCTAGGGGTAATTGCAACATCCCTGCTTTTCATGCTTTTTGTTGTCGTTGTTTAACTTAAGAATACTTGATATATCCTAAACCTTAACTTGATCTAACATTTATATGCTAAGTGGAAATTAATACCAAAGCATTCATCTCCAGCTGCCTGAAATCTAAAGCAGTGTTGTGTTTAATGGATGCACAATTTGCATGTGTCCACTCTGTGTTGTAAATAAAATCTGCTTAATCACCCTAAAGAAGTGATTCCCTCCTTTCTCTTATATCTCCCATAAACCTCTATCACCCTTATGCTGTGGCACACTGTCTGAAAATGTTATATGCCTTCACTCCTCCAATGTTACTTCCTAAATATATTCTGAACAGAGCAGAAAAAATGTTTCATCAGATGGTCAGCTTGGTAAAATATTATACTTCTAAGAGGGGACAACTATCAGGCAATGAAAGAAATACAGCTATAATAAAAGACACAGGCATTGAAAAGGCTGTGGTAAAATCAGCATAAACGTCACTCTCCAACCAGAATAAATTTTCTGTATAAATAAATACTGTAAGAATAACATTAATATCTTTAGCTCAGAGTGGAAAACTCTAAGGACAGTAAAAACTGCTCTTGTATAAACATACTTTTCTTGTACATGCAACACAGTTTGAGAGTTATAATACTTATTTAATTCCAGCTCGTTCCACGATGAGTTTTTCAAATGAGGCCAAGGATGGCCACCGCAGTGCACCATCGACTGCCAGTTATCTGGTTTGGGAGTTATCAGGCTTTGCTGTAGCATTTCCTGACTATTGACCTAGTGTGTCTGGCTTTATTCACATCTTTAGACCTTCATTTGCCTCCTGACTCTGTCTTGTTTGTTGAGAGTGCTTGCAATTTAGGGGCTTAATTAAAAGCATGCGCAGTACCTCTCCCACCAATTACTTCCAAGAGATGCTATTAAATAAAAGTGAAGACTATTTGTACTCTGCATTGCATTCAGCAGTGAAACTGAGTCTGAAATAATTCAGGTTTATTATCAACCCTATGCCTTTTTCTCACGCTCACCATTTTTGTGGTTTATTTTTTCTTTGTTTTTTTAAATTGTCTTTAAAAATAAATTATAAAAGTTATTTACAACTATGAACACACCATTAACAGAGTTGGACAAGAGTTCGATAAAGTGGGAAGGAGAATTAATATAAATATGGTTAGGATGAAAAATACAGCAGAAAAACAAGCATCAGACAATATGTATCCCTACTAGCAAACAGAAATTAAAACCTCTGTTCTAATAAAAATAGTGATGGCCTGAGATGGGAAGATATGTCTGGGACACTGCGGATGTAAAAAGAATCTAGTCCTTGATGGTACTAGAAGATAAGATAAAGGAAAGAAGAAGAGTTGAAAATCTGAACCAAGCATCATGAAGAGAGTCTCTGTCCAGCCTGGTTGTTGTGTCAGTTTTACAGTATTTCTTAAACCTGGGAAAACCCGTATTTGATTCCCTGATGAAATCCAAAGGCCTCCTGTCAGTCTGAAAAATTAATTGGGCTCAGATCTTTAAAGATATCTCAGATTCCAAATATCAGTGATTTCAAGAATTGAAAATCAGATAAAGTTAAAATTCAATTAACGTTACCAAAGCAAAGAGTGTGGAATAACAACCAAATTAGAATGAACAAGTGAAGACCTTAGATGGTTTTGCTTGTGTACAAAAGAAAAAAAAAGGGAGGTGAGGGGTGGAGAGAGGGATTAAAAGAGACTAAAACAAGGACTCAGGATTATTTATGTTTTTCAAGCTTCTTGCTGGCTCCTGATCATTTGCAGTTTACATGGCCTGGCTCATTTGCTTCATCACTTGCACTGCAGCAGCCCAGAGGGAACCCTACACCAGGATCCCAGGGAACTGGGAGGGCTGCTTCTATAGCAAGGCCATCACTCTCTGGTTCAGTGGAACTGGTATTTTTAGGTCCTGGTTACAGTCCAGCCACACTATCTCAAAGCTTCAAACAGACAAACGTGCCTTCTTCCCACACCCTTAGCAGACACATGGGTGCACCCACAGCAAAATGCCCACATCATCAGGCTCAACCTTTGTGACATTCCAACTCCTAACATTCTGTGATTCTGTGAAGGGACCTCAAAAGATCATCTAGTTTCTCTGGTTTGTGACTTGCATCACACAGACTGCTGACAGATGCCCATCCACATTATAACATTAGAACTGAACCCTCAAAACATCCTGAGGTCCCTATTGGAAACCCCAAACCCTCAGTCAACAGTCACCCAAGCCAACAACAGCACATAAGGGGGAGTCCTTGCTCTGTTCCGAGTTTTAATCGGAAATGTGAAAGAATGACCTTTTCCACCCTCAACCATAGACTTTCCTACTGAATGTTACAGCAACATCTGCTGCAGTGATACCAGGAATATTAAGGGAAATAATGTGAGTTCTGTCAAAGCATTTAGCTGGATCTGCAAAGTCCTGGCCTTTCTGCTAAACTTTTTCATCTTCTCAGCACAGACCAGTGAGAAGGAAAGGAGGCAGGAGAGGTGTTGCAGTAGCAGGGAACACAGGGGAGAGGCTAAGATTAAAGAGATCTGGAAACTTATTTTCAGAGAGCGATTCCTCTTATTGCATGATTCTCCCTCCTCCCCATCTTTTATTCCAACAATTTGCCTCACACCCACAATGACAAAACAATCCTTCACATGAGAAAGCTGATTAAAAACTGCATCCACAAGAACATGTTTGGCCTGCTAATTCCTCAGATGCTTTGTAACCATCCTTGAATTTGTGACTGCATTTGCATTTCGGTTTTGACCTCCCTCTGTACAATCTTAAGTGCAAGAAGTCTTAGGAGAAATGGCCTCTGGGCTCATTGCTTTCAGCTACTCCCTTCCTCAGATGTCCACACAGCCCAGCCACATGACATGACAGACTGTCCTGGGCACCCAACACCTCTGATCTGCCCTGTAAATTTCTTCCACCCTTTTTGGCACGTTCCTTCAGTAAGAATCAATGTCTACTTGAACACCCAGAAGGGCCAAACTCTCCAGGTTCACAGAATGACAGAAGCCCTGCTCAACATCTGTTAGACCGAGCTTTTAGTATTTTTCTCCCTAAAACCAGAATGACGCATTGCTGTCATCCTGAAGAATTACAAGAGGGTGAATTTATGCAGAAGATGCCAGCCCTGTTCACTTCCTCAGCATGGTGATACCTTTTGTTCCTCATTGCTAGGAAAAAAGCCAATAACTTTTGTCCTCTTTATGTATAATAACAGTTACACTCCCCC